>OX392525.1:3984780-4474104 GCA_947623375.1 Apotomis capreana
TTTATCTGGTCCAAATGATTATTCCTCGGCCTTCCTCTTCCTCTCCTCCCCTCAATTTTTCTCTGTATTATCTTCTGTGTTAGATCGTCGTGTCGTATTAAATGGCCCGAATGTGTGTGGAAGTTTGTTTTGTCAGCACTTCTTAAGAATAGCTGTGTCGGAAAAAAACAAATACCCAATTGTAAAAGGAAAATGTACTAAAAACTGAACTAGGAGCCGTTTCATACAATTTTTCGAATTGGCTGAAAAATAAGACTTTATACGTTGCTATAGATACAAAGATCAACACACAAAACAAATTGCGCTATGGTCCACACCGGGACTCGAACCCGTGAAACGTCTCTAAAAAACTGTCGATTTCGGTGTTTTTAACCCCCGAAAAAAAAGGTGTTATAAGTTTATCATGTGTGTCTGTATCTGTGTGGCATCTTAGGTCCCAAACGGTAGGCCCAAATTTGAATGCGTTTTTTTCTAAATCAAAAGCCTTGTAGGTCGAGATGGTTAGGTCGGCAGTTTTTTTAAATTTTCAAGTTATTTATGTATGTATGTGTAACTCGTTCAGTTGTTCCCGAAAATATAATTTATTTCCGTTGAAGTCGGTTATATTTCGTGAAAATATTATTATTACTTGCCTTACAACATAAACTACTTAAAAAGTGCATTAAGGTCAAACGGATGTCATAATAAAGGATAACAAGTTGAATGAAGTTGTTGTACGAGTAACTGATAAATGTACAATAACTTAATTATTATCAATTTATCACCCCCGTAGCGTTTATTATACGTATTTAAACACGTCATTATTCTTCACCACTGTAAGGTTCACTATATGTGGTTGACTGGACATTATTTATTATTGTACTTGTTTTAATTATATGCAATCTGGCAATTGACAACATTTCACATTTTTAAGACTTCGGTTTTATTACTTTTCTGTATTCCGCTTGGAAAGAGAATTTAATCACTGTTTTTATATTTTTGCTGAAATTACTAACTATTTTATTATCAATTTATTAAAATAAAGTCATTCCAATTCTAGTAACTCCAAAACAATCACACAATGGAAAGGTAACTTTAGTCTTGTGTCTATAAAAAAATTGGGCAAGTGCGAGCCCGACTCGCGCATGAAGGGTTCCGTACCTATACATATATATAATGTATAACAAGTTTGTTGTATGGGAGCCCCCCTTAAATATTTTTATTTTTTATTTTTAGTATTTGTTGTTATAGCGGCAATAGAAATACATCATCTGTGAAAATGTCAACTGTCTAGCTATCACCGTTCTTGAGATACAGCCTGGTGACAGACGGACGGACGGACAGCGAAAAGTCTCAGTACAAAATAAACGGATATTTAAAAGAAAATTGAAAAAGCATTTACTAGATTCACTGCCGTAATCTTTAAAAAATTGATACTGATTTTTATAAATTGTACTTTTAGTTAGTTAGGTATTGAAAAGTCTTCCTGTAGACAAACTGTCATAACAGTTTCGCAGGGCTTTAGATTATATGTAATCTTTGTTGTAAAATTAATAAAGAAATAAATAATAACTAGGTCGATGCAGAGTCAGCCACCGGCTAAGCTTGCACCATAGATTGGAGCGGATTTTTTTTTTTTTTCGAAATTTTCTCTTCGTCACGACCCAGCGAAATTTAATTTTTGCATTTTAAAACAAAAATTTCTAAAATCGGTTGAGAACTCGCTGAGATCTGCGCATTGTTACAAAGTCCATTCGAGTCGATCCATGGGAGCTTCGCTCGCTTCGCTCGCTCCGCTCCAACTAGGTCGATGCAGAGTCAGCCACCGGCTAAGCTAGCACCATAGATTGGAGCGGTTTTTTTTTTTTTCGAAATTTTCTCTTCGTCACGACCTAGCAAAATTTAATTTGTGCATTTTAAAACAATAATTTCTAAAATCGGTTGAGAACTCGCTGAGATCTGCGCATTGTTACAAAGTCCATTCGAGTCGATCCATGGGAGCTTCGCTCGCTTCGCTCGCTCCGCTCCAATAAATAATAATAATAGGGTCCCGTTTTTACCCTCTGGGTACGGAACCCTAAAAAAAGGGAATGACGTTTTGGTTGACATTGTTGGCAGCTTATTTTTTTGTCATTGAAAGCCAGTGAATGTCACCGATATAAACAAAGGTGAAACAGGAACAGGACGAATATTATCCCGCAAATTTCAAGTAAATTTTGCATAATAGAGCAAAACTATCCACAGTGATGAAAGTCAAGTTTTGTTTTCAATAGGATTCAGTATTCATTTCACGAGAAGAATTAAGGATTGAGCAGCATACCGGTAAACAATGTTTTGAATTAGGTTAATGATAAATTATTGACAAATCACTATTGACGTTTAATAATGCAAATATATGACGTATGTATGCTCATTATTGCCATATGAAAGCTTTTTGTAGCGCCACTATCCCTGGACCGGACCAACGCTTGTCAGACTATTAGGTACTCTATCATGGAAGTAACTAAGTATTTATTGATTTAAACTAAACTATTTATTTGTTATTGTTTCAGGTTTATTTATTCTGCTGATGCTGGGATTCTTCGCTCTGGGGACCGGCTGTTTCATCTTAATATCACATCCCTACGAGTTCCTATTTAAGCAGGTTCGTAATTACATTACATACCTAGGGCGGTGCGTAAATGTCTTAAATCGAAGGTGTATGTGGCCCGAACCGAAAGAGAGGGTCATAAATATGTGATCTGGGGCTTTAGGAATTATCGCCTATAGTTTGTCTAAAGTTTTACGACCCGCCCCAGTTTCGCACGTGCAATGCTGATAAACTATGCATGTATTATACATATACATACCCCTTCTCCGTGAAAAATCAGAAATGATTATAATAATAACTAATTATATTACATCTAAAATCGACGCCGTGGTTATTATGAACAGATTTCGCTCTCTCATAGTTTCTGACTTCTACATTTCGACCCACTTGGATTGATCAACCCTTATAATCACAGTATTATTTTCAAAGGTTGTCTGGCATAGGTAGAAACTTGTGAACTTATAAACCTAACTTAAACTATTGGGACCTAAACTATATGTACATATATCCCCTAGGTCCCCACTGGGTAGGGTACCCAATTATCTGTATTTTTATTTCTTCTTGAGGTGTGAAATAAAGGGTATTCTATTCTATTATAATTATTATTTTATTCACAGAAAGTAGTTCTCCAAGATGGCGGCGAGATTTTCCAAATGTGGAAGAAGCCGGAGGTGGACTTATACGTCAGGATATTCCTCTTCAATGTGACCAACGCTGAGGAGTACATGTCCGGGAACGCAGACAAAATCATTGTCAAAGAAGTGGGGCCGTATGTTTACAAGTGAGTATTGTTTCTTCAAATAAATTAAATATGTTTACAATAATTTATACATAGGTACGGAAAACATATAGTATATCACTACTTAATTTACATAATTATATCTAGAAACTAAAAACTTATAACTATCTTTGCATCATGCGTTTAACTTATAAGTCTTATAACTAACTAAAATAAAGACTAAAACGATCAATTAAAACAGATAAAAAAATCGGGCCTAGATCGGGCCCCTTTGGTATCGTCCCAAAGACGCAATAAATTAAATACTTAAATAAATATTAAGGGACAATCTTACACATATCGACCTATTCCCAAAACTAAGCAATGATTGTACTATGGACTATGGGTACTTACTAGGCAAATACACATCTATTCGATGGCAAGCGCCCTGACGGGATGTCGTTGATCCCTTGGAGAATGGGCCGCGCGCTGGTGTGGAACGCCACCTTGCGCTGATATGCTGGCGGCGTCCTACATCTCAGCAACTTTTAAAGCGGCCGGAGCGGCGGCTGACGCTCGAGAGAATTTGAAATACAATAAATATGTGTCTCGGCGCCCAGTACGAGTTTATCCCTTTTGGCGTCGAGACAATAGGTCCGTGGGGTAGGGCAGCACGTGGGCTCCACAAGGCGCTAAGCAAACACCTAAGGGAGGCAACGGGTGACCCTCGAGCAGGCAGCTTTCTCGCGCAAAGAATTGCCATCGCAATACAACGTGGGAATGCTGCGTGTGTCATGGGCACGCTGCCAAAAGGGCCATGTTTTTATAATTCTTTCTAATTGTTTTAGCCACCTTTTAGTATAAGTTTATTTGTTTTTTTTATGTTTTCTTGTAAATAAATTTATCCATCTATTCTATTCATTATAAAATTTTAGATTTGTAGTGATAATCAGTTTTCTATAGGGATCATGATATTCATGATAGGAAAAACTTCCTTGTGTGATACAGGATCGCATTTTGTTGTATATGGGCGCGCCTGCCAGTGTGGCGGTATCTGTTGGTCATAATTTCTTCGTCTTCCAAAACGGCTGGGTGGACTTGAATTAGTTTTGGTACGTCCAAAGATGGTTCTAAATTTTTCTTTATGCTCTGTGTGTCGATCTTTGCTTGTTTATTTAAAAGGCTTTACACCTTAGCATTTCAAGGTGTAGGTACTTCCTTTTCGCCGAATTATGTTTCGCAAACGTTTCATTTCGCAAAAGTTTCATTTCGTCAAAAGCATTTTTCACTGAAACTGTAACCTATTTCAGATTGTTGTAAATATCATCCTTTAGATTAGGTTAGGTTAGGTTAGGTTTGTTTTATAACAATTCGAAATAGTTTACAGTTTCAGTGAAAAATGCTTTTGGCGAAATGAAACTTTTGCGAAATGAAACGTTTAACGAAACGTAATTCGGCGAAAAGGCAGAGAACCGCATTTCAATCATTCTTTGATTGATTTGAGCTTTGATCTTTATATGTGACGATCCAAATCAAAAGGGACCTTATGGCGGCATTTAGTTTCCGAGATAATCGAAGTTTTGTGAAATGTGTCAGAAAATCGTATTTTTTTTTTATGGCTCTAATAAAAAGAACCTTATTTATACTATCTTTTCAATTAACTCACTTTTATATACGTCAATATATTATGGGTTTTAAATCCCTGTTAAGTTTAGTAGAAAAGGGACCTTATGGCGGGATGACTTAATTACACAATAAAATCATTTTGTTAAGATCCTTATTCATCAGAATCAGAATTAACAACTGGTAGGTAATTACGTACAGTCAATAAATAAGTATATCATTATTCCTTTTGCATTTCCGCATGGGAATAATGCAGAGGAAATAACTTTGCTGTTTGCAGACTGTACCATACGTAACAATGTAGATTGCATATTATGCATTTCAAAATATATATTTTGTGTTAACAAATATTATTATTACTTAAATACAAGAATAGAACCGATTTGCGACTGTCGGCAATTTCAAAGTGAATTGCTGGGTAGCCGCGTTCTTTTATCTTGCCACCGCCCGCTGTAGATCTCGTCCCATCGTTAATAGTAACAAAAACCGGTCAAGTGCGAGTCGGACTCGCGCACCGAGGGTTCCGTACAAACACTTTTCATCCTTAAGTGGTTAAGTTAAGTTTGCACCTGGTATGTATAGCGCCCCATACAAATGAGGTGCAAAGTTAACGCAACCAATCCGTTTGTTGTATGGGAGCCCCCCTTAAATATTTACTTTATTTTATTTTTAGTATTTGTTGTTATAGCGGCAATAAAAATACATCATCTGTGAAAATTTCAACTGTCTAGCTATCACCGTTCTTGAGATACAGCCTGGTGACAGACGGACGGACGGACGGACAGCGAAGTCTCAGTAATAGGGTCCCGTTTTTACCCTTTGGGTACGGAACCCTAAAAATGAGTTCACTGCTTTGTGTGCATCACATAAGAAAGATATATTAAAGAAAATAGTCCTTAAAAATATAACAAACGAGCCTTATAGTCACTTTTGCTAAAGGCCGCCATAAGGGCCCTTTTATTAATCTCTTCTTCTCACTAAAGTTTTTTCACGTTGATTTGAAATCTAACCGCTTAACAATTATATTTTTGCTCTTTAATATCGCTGTTAAATTAGTTGCAATTAAAATTACTGCGAAATTGCATTAAAATATTGATATTTCATGTTTTGATTACATAATTGAGTTTAGTGACCTCCATAAGGTCCCTTTTCTCTGAAGTATGGCGAAAATGATACCGTCTCTACGTAACTAAAAATTGTTAAAACTTTTAGATTTAAGGCAAATTATGTTTGTAAAGCTGATAATTATGTTGATATATGTAGACTTTATGACGTTATTATGAATACGTGTTAGAATTTTGCTTCAAGAGTCTATTTTTCATAAAATAATTGAAATGAAGAAAAAAAATTAAAAAAAATGTTGCAATCTAGATATTTTAGTTTTATTTATATGTGACATTTCCCCAATAAATGTAGTCTACTAGAAAGTCAATAATAGCAAAAAATATCGTAGAATCTGGGAGTAAATGTGTTTTCAATCCATTATCGATAATTTGCACCTTGTTGTGTTTGGGCGTCACTAGCTCCTAAAGTAGGAAAGCTCTTGTACATATTATGTGATTTTCCGGTAGATTACATCATAGTCAATTGTAATATACCATCAGCTCCATAACTTCGCATTATAAGTTAGGTTTTTGGGACTCCAAACTTTAACTGTAATTTTCTCGAAACTGAAGATATCGATGGATCAACTTTAAAAAAATATAATAAAATAAATAAAAAAGCTAGGAGGTTGATTCGTGAAATATAGCTAGGTATATGCTTCTAGATTTCATTTCTGTAGATAACTCATTCCCGCCATAAGGTCCCTTTCCATGTGGACTACCACATATTAATGGTTTAGTATAAAAATTGTGGTATTTAAAAAAATGTTTCATAAATTTATATTATTTTGTGCGTTATCATTTTCGCAAAAGGTGATAAATATATAATTGGCTGGTTACTGTAGTTATAATAATTACTATAATGAGAGCATCGTTATTGAAAATTACAGGTGAATTTTTTTATCAACAGAATATAATAACCGTGTTTCGCGTCTCGTACGATCATTATATATTATAAAAATACCTTTAAAATTAACACTTTCATGAACACAAGACTATTTTGAGATCTTGAATACGGCAACGATATTTACCGGCTATACACGAAATGTTGTATCTTGACGTAGAAGATACGACTCGATATCGACAAGATATGAAGACGGGTGTACGCACTTACGGCCACAGACGAGATCGTGTATGCAAAAGGTCCGTCCATAGACGTAGTGTCATAACGAGATCCTTGAATGTGTAAGTTGTTGTGAGAAAAATAACTTGCCTGCTATAGCAGGAGGGCTTCCTAAATGAGTAGACGCTATAAGAAATATCTGGCTGGTATAATAGAGACGCCATTTTTGTTAAACTTTAGGCTCCTTATCCGTTCAAAAATAGACATTTTTCGTCTATGATCAAACATGTTTCTTAACATATTATCGGTGTTACTGCTTAGAACATGGCTTGCGATTTATTGGTATAGGTATATTTAAAACAGCCAGTTTGAGTTTTTTTTGACAGTTTTTTTTTACTACTCGAAATTGCCAAAATTCACACATAAAACGTGTCTTTTCAACTTATTTTTAACTGCACGCAAAGAAACGTAAAATACTTATATTACTATCTAGAACTCAGGGAAAAGTATCACTTTAAAGAGTTGGTCAAAATTACCAATATGTTTGTCATAATATGCAAATTATACATTTTGAAATGTACAAGGCCTCTTAAAATCATCGGCCGCAAGTGTGCACACATTTTACGTCCCTCGACGTAGTGTCAGTGAACGTATTAACCAGGTATCGCTCCATCAATATAATTATATGAAACACACTTCACTAGACAATAATGTCGACAATTTCACAACTATGCGGAATATATTGATTACTATAATAATGCCCGGTCGCATATTTTATGTCATTTAATTACGTATAATAATTCAGTCATACACGATAAGGGAGGTTTGTGTTGGTACAACGGACAAAGACATTATTGACCGACCGAGCGAGGCGTAGGTATGTCTATTTCAGATTCGGCCTAAATTCCATGTTAGGATGTTTGGATATTATTTTCCATGATTCTGTTCTCTTAGTCAAGGCACTTTTGCAGTCTTTGCATACATTTTGAATTATTAATGTACTAGCTGCACAGCGCGGTGTTACTCGCTCATCCCTCGGGAACACTAAATATTTTCGGGCTAAAAAGTAGCCCATGTGTTAATCCAGGGTGTCAGCTACTTCGATACCAAAATTTATTAAAATTTGTCCAGCCGTTTACGTGAAGATGTAACAAATATATACATAAACACACAAACACAACCACAAACTTTCGCCTTTATAATATCGGGGCTGGTCTGATGATATAGCCGGAAGGTGGCTCTAGAGACGCTGTAATAGATAAAGCAATCCTACCTAGTTTGGGCTCTTTAGAATCGTCTCAGTGAGCAATTGATGGATGTTCAAAGAAAAGTACAGTCAGCTACAAAAGCCTGTCACATAAAAGATTTTTTGTCAGAACTTTATTTAGATTTATGTTTATGAATAAAATTAAAGAATTAAATAATTTATTCTTTTCAGAGAGGGCTTGGAACACAAGATAGTGAAGTTTAACGACAACGGAACGCTTTCAGCGATCCCCAGGCACCCGTTAACGTGGGTCGACGAGCTGTCAGAGGGGAACAAGGAAGATGACCTTCTGTACCTACCGAATATAGCTTTACTGGTAAGTGGAATTCAATACAATGCAATATAATGCAGTGCAATGCAATGCAACGCAATGCAATACAATACAATGCAGTACAATGCAATGCAGCATTATTGATGTTAGGCGAGAGCTAAATTTAAAAAGTTAGAAGATGTACTCTTATAGTTTTTTTTACTTTTTTATCCTACCACCTAGCGAGATGGTAGTCAGCAATTTCCAGTTAAAATCCAGCTAATAATTCCTTAGGGTCACCCGTGCAGTGTTTCTTTTGTAAACATATACTACTAATATTGCAATGCAATGCAAAGCAATGCAATGCAATGCAAAGCAATGCAATGCAATGCAAAGCAATGCAATGCAATGCAAAGCAATGCAATGCAATGCAAAGCAATGCAATGCAAAGCAATGCAAAGCAATGCAATGCAACGCAATGCAATGCAAAGCAATGCAATGCGATACAATACAATTCAATGCAATAAAATACAATACAATACAATAGTACTTTAGTGCACATCAATAAAAGTTTATAAAAGGAAACTAAACAAATACAATTTTTAATTAACAGAATTGGAATTGGCAACATTTCGTATTCTTAACAGGTGGAAAGAGATATACTTAAAGATCGAGAGTTTTGCGTCGTGTATACCCTAAAAAATATTTGAATTTATTGTTCTGTAAGTAAAGAAGTATAAGAAAACCCATAATATAACCGAAACTTACGTTCGTACGGAACCCTTGGTGCGCGAGTCCAACTCGTACATGACCTGGTTTTATTAATAGACTAGCGACCCACCCCGGCCTCGCACGGGTCAATGCTATATTATGCATGTATTTATACATATACCTTCCTCTTGAATCACTATCTATTAAAAACGCATCAAAATCCGTGGCGTAGTTTTAAAGATCTAAGCATACATAGAGACAGACAGAAAGAAGCAACTTTGTTTTGTACTATGTTGCGATATATTTGAAATATATTATTATTTTTATAATATATAAAAGTTGGTTGAAATTATCAATATAATATATTATCAATATAATATATTGATAATTTCAACCAACTTTTTGAAATGAATAATAACTTTCCTCGAGTTCTAGGTACTAACACAGCTATTTCATGCTTTTATTGCGTGCAGTCGAAAATAAGTTGAAAAACTAATTGTCCGCGTGAATTTTGACAATTTAGAGTAGTTTTTGAAACAAAAATTATCTGTGAAAAATTCAAACTGTAGGTTTTAAATATATACTAATAAATCCCAATAGCCCTGGTCTAGATAGCAACATCAATAATATGTTAAGAAACATGTTTTATCACAGATGAAAATGTCTAAAGCAATCAGCATTTTAAAAGGAATAAGGCCTTTAAAGTAGTTACAATTTTAATCAAAGACATGTGTATGACTCGATACGTGATCTTGTATAGATTCGTTTTGTATGTAATCTTAATCTCAACGAGTAACCTTTAAGTTATTGCGACATAATGTGAATGGCTTGTATGGAACATTCTAGGATGGTACGTGGTATTACCACATATGCTTTAGAGGAACCCTTACCACCTAAAAACAACCAGCTGCGAGCGAGAGACGAGTATAAACTGTGAATGCCAAAATTTCAAACCCAATTATTTAACAAAAATTGTTATTTGATGAGTATAAGAGTGTACAATAAGATACCATATGACATACGTAATTTACCCGACAAAATGTTTGTTATCAAACTAAGAAATTGGTTAAAGGAGAAATGTTTTTATTCTATCAACGAATTCTTTGATTTTGGAAAATAATTGTTACGTCGGACATTATAATTTTTATTGTATTTAACCATTAAGTTAAGTTTATTAGACATTTACACTAGAATTATATAAATATTATAATAATTGTAAAAAATTGCATGCCATCTTCGGCGAAACATGTGGAACTCTACATACTATATGCTGCATCACCTAACTACCATGTTTATGCAATTAAATAATTTCATTTCATTTCATTTCATTTCATTTCATTACCATGAGTTACCGTGACCATACTCACTAGTGACTGCGTAAATGATTTGTATGTAGAATAGTACAGCACCCGCCCGCCGTAAGATTTAGCCTAAATATTTATTTAAAGTAACGGCTAGTACTTTAAATAAATATTTAGGCTAAATCTTACACAAATCGACCTAGTCCCAAACCAAGCAATGCTTGTACTATGTGTACTAGACGACGATATACATAATATATAAATACATACATAGATAACATCCATGACCCAGGAACAATTCGAGTTCATCACACAAACATTTGCCCCGGCCGGGATTCGAACCGCCGGCAGTAGGCAGCTAAACTACAAACCGAGCCAACCGCGTCGTCAATAGAATTCTCCATAAAATTTATTTACGCAGTCTTGGGTACTTTATTGCATTAAATCTAAACGATAGAACGTATTTCTAGCACATTCATCTATAATTGAAGGCAAAGGTTGTTGACCTCGATAAAGAGCAAGACTTATGAGTCCAAACTAAATATAAGTAATAAATCAAGTTTTATAGTGTTCAATTTGGTTATCATAAAGTTTTAAAACCTTAAAAGGCGATATATAATTAAATATGAGTATACAGGCTGATCACTCCAAATGGGTCAGTGGGGAGAAAACTAAAACTATAAAAGATAGGAAAATCTGTTCTTAGGAACCATACCATCGATTTAAACTCAATAAAAACTGCATTTTTATATAAATCTCATACATAATTTATACGTATTCCGGTCAAAACCGCTGTAAATAATGTCACAATACGACATGCGATTACTAACCTAGGTACTTAATTTAACCAGGTTCAATTCCCAGTTATGTATCAGAACTATGAAAAATTAATGTAGTTTCTATTAAATCTAAAATAGATGCCATGGTTCCTAAGAACCGATTACCCTAACTATCATAGTTTTTTTTTCTCCATACTGACCCATTTGATTTAACCAGGTTCAATTCCCAGTTATGTATCAGATTTATGAGAAAAAATTTAATGTAGTTCCTATTAAATCTAAAATCGATGCCATGGTTCCTAAGAACCAATTACCCTAACTCTCAATATACTGACCCATTTGGATCGATTACCCTGTATACCTACATTTTGGTATAAAGGCTTTACTGTCGCGTTTTACAAGTTATTAATTTAAGTGGTAATTAAAATGTAAACATTGAAATTCTATTTTCTTACCTACCAACTGACGTTATAAAAAAACCCGGTCAAGTGCGAGTCGAACTCGCTCACCGAGGGTTCCGTACAAACACTTATCCCATCTTAACTGGCGGGGTTAAGTTAAGTTTGCATGTATGGCGCCGGATACAAAATGACGTGCAAAGTTAACGCAACCCATATCTATAAAAGAAGGGGATACCAATCGGCCCTCGATAACTTTACTGTTCCAGCGATTTGTCGAGCAATTTATCCCACAATATCATAAATGCGTAAGTTAGTTAGTGTGTCTATATGCTTGTTTGTTACTTCTTCATGCTCAAACGGCTGGACCAATTTTGATCAAATTTGGTATGAAGATAGCTGACACCCTGCACAACACATATGCTACTTTCTATCCCTTAAAAGTGTTCCCGTGGGATGAGTGGCTAACACGTGGCAGCTTATTATAAAGCATTTTTTTTTTCAGAGTATAGCAGACGTGGTGGCCAAGCAATCCTTTGTGACCCGCTTCGGACTGAACAACCTGATTTCCATCAGCAACATCCAGCCCCTGGTACAGATGACGGCCAAGGAGTTTATGATGGGGTACAAGTCCAACCTGATGACCCTGGGAAACACCTTCATGCCGGGGTGGATCTACTTTGACAAGCTTGGACTTATTGACAGAGTTAGTAGCCAATATATCTCTAAAATAAAAAATAAGGTAACCTAACCTAACCTACTAAAATAATAACTTGGCAGCTAAATCAATAGGTTGGCGTCTGCTCCCTGGGCATCGATGCCAAGTTAATTATTTTAGAAATAATGGGAAATATTAATCGTATTTTCTAACGTAGTAGAAGATTAGAGAAAAGAGTATTATGGGACCAATAGAACCTATGAGATCAAATTTTTACAGAGTATCTAAGAAAGTTTAAAGTGAAACAACTATGTTGACTGCTAATCGAAGAGTAAAAGTTAAATACCCTATTGCAAGTGGAGTGGATCAAGGCCAAAAATATGATGAACGGCAATGGCATGCCTTAGGAAAGGTAACCTAACATTGATTGTGGAAGAGGTGGTATGGCTAAGAACATGACAAGAGAGCCTAAACTTAGAAAACACCCATTATAACTTACAAAAGCGACACCCATAACAAGTTTTTTAATAAGGGATCCAAAATGTACAAATTTACAGCACTTCGAAATTTTGGCCCACGAATTGAGATCATTTTAACCTACAATAAAAAACATCAGAAGTGCCTGTTTACAATTTAATATGTTTTTTTTCCAGATGTACGACTTCGAAGGTGACTACGAGACCATATACACCGGTGAGGATGACGTCCGAAAATCCGGGCTCATCGACACCTACCGCGGCTCCAAGGACCTGCCCCAGTGGCATGAGACCCACTGCTCTAATGTGCAGGGAGCATCAGACGGAACCAAGTTCAGAGGGGGAGTCACGAGGAATGAGTCGCTGTTGTTCTTCAGGAAGAGCCTTTGTAGGGCTGCACCTTTGGTAAGCACCACATTTTCTGTTAAATACCTGAGAAGTGTCACTACTGAGTGTTAAATTGGTGAAAGAAGTCAACGTTCATTACTTTCCCCTGATGTTTTTACTTAGGTTTGGCAATCTGTCCTACATTATCATATGGACGTTTGGTTGAGGATGCCTCTTTTAAATAGTTCATGGCCTCCATTCAAGAAACAGTCCTGCATGTCCTATCAGCTTTCTGTTCTTGTGCCCTGAAACGAAATTCGAATGCGACTGTGGCTATTTTTAGTGTCTGAAGTAAAGGCTAGGTTGTAGAACGTAACCATGCTTATCGAGTATACCTGGAAAATGTGGCATGGTTGGCTCCCATTAAGTAGATTGTCTAGTCAAAGTTTTCGCTTAGTCTTCTTTTTGTGCCTAACGGTGATGTTCCAAACATTACAATGAGATAATCGCTTCCCAGATCCCAGTGGAAGAAGGAGTGAAGAGCGGCCTCAAAGCCTATATGTACACTTTCCCTGAACATCTCTTCGATAACGGAAAACACATCCCCGAAAATAAGTGCTTCTGCAGAGAAGGTGAGTTCTTTCAAATAACTATTAGGCTTATACATAGACCGATAATTCAAAACGAACGATACGAAAATGGCTAAACGTCAAATCTTAGGAATAGATGATATCAGCAACATTGTTACAAAAAACAGGTAGCTTATAAGCAGTTTGAACAGTTTCCTGCCACGACGCATTAATCAGCGTCACGATACAGCGAGAAAATTCTGCCATTTATTTTTTCGACAATTAATTTCAGTTAGCTGTGTCTTTTCTTCGTCAATTATTTTATTTCCTCTTAATATTTTCTGTGGTGTACTTGCTTTTCGCCGAATTATGTTTCGTCAAACGTTTCATTTCGTCAAATGTTTCATTTCGCCAAAAGCATTTTTCACTGAAACTGTAAACTATTTCGGATTGTTGTAAATATCATCCTTTAGATCAGGTTAGGTTAGGTTAGGTTTGTTTTATAACAATCCGAAATAGTTTACAGTTTCAGTGAAAAATGTTTTTGGCGAAATGAACATTTGACGAAATGAAACGTTTGACGAAACATAATTCGGCGAAAAGGCAGAGAACCATTTTCTGTGATTTTATTTGTCACTCAATCATTATTTGTTTTGTATAGTAAGCTTTTTTGTGTCTCAGACAAGGGCTGCCTCCCGGAAGGACTCATCGACGTAACGGAGTGCTACTACGGATTCCCTATCGCTTTATCCTACCCTCACTTCTACAAGGGCGATGATGTGCTCTTTGATAAAGTCGAGGGTCTCACTCCAAACAAGGAGCTTCATGAGACCAGGTAAATAATGTATATTTTTGCCTTTACTGGTCTTGACTAGTGTATTCTGTCTAATTCTACAAGGTTATTCATGGCTAATTGACGATAGATTTTTGCTGTGTTTCCAGCAGTGCGAGGATGCGTAGCAAGAGCGAGAGATGTATGTTTATTAACCAATAGCATCAGTTCTCTGGTGGAAACGCAGCCTAATAAGCGTTCAGTTCAGTTTTTTTATTCAGTCACTGTTCAGTTTTTTTATTCAGTCAGTATGTGAATATATCAAACATAAAAATAATAATAATAAAGCCTAATACATAACTTAATACTAAAATACTGCAAAATTGGTTTATAGATAAATTAAAAGAGTTAAATACAATGTCAGTCTCAACTCAAATTAAATAGGTAATAATAATACTACCGATACATTCATAATAAATATTCAATTAATTATTACAATCATTAATGAAATCCAATACAGAATAATAACACTTTTCCAACAAAAGATCTTTGAGCGTACCTAAGATCAAGATTCAAGATCATAAGGAAAAATGTTTGCCTTGATACTTAGTCTGTTTCTATAAACTATTTAAATACATGAGGTAGTACACGATTATTTGCGATGGTCGTTTTGTGTAAGATTATCTAGAGCTTTAGGTATTTAACCCAGACTTCAAGGTTTGTCAGGTATTATGTTTCAGGAGTACCACTGATAGTAATTGTATCATTACATTTTTTTTTACCTTAGGCTCGTTCATTTTCAAAATCTTCCTCCAGATACTTATTTTTACTTTTATCTCCAGATTTTGGATTCAACCTGAATCCGGTCTTCCTCTGGACGTCAGTGCGAAGATCCAGATAAACATGGCGCTAGGAGACATCAGTAAGATCACCAACGCTGGTCGCTTCGCCAACCTGTACTTACCCATGCTGTGGTTCGATATCGTAAGTAACATTTTGATTATCTTTGTTCATTCTCATACGTTAATCTTTAAAGCTTTAGTTCCCTTGTTAGCATGCACTAGATTGCAAGTTATCAAACTCAAACCAGAACTACTAAGTACTTTTCTGAGTCATGTGTCTATTTGTGTTACTTACCAAAAAGATCCAAAAAAATAATTATACAGTCAATAGACTTGGTTCGATTGTCAACAATTAGTACTATGTTAATAGATTTAAATAGCTTTGTTTGTTCATGTATTTGATAAACACTGTAAAACTAATATTAACTTTAAATATGTTCATTGTTTTCAGAGAATGTACTCTCTACCACAATCTTTGGAAGACCGTTTCAAGATGTACCTGAACATTTTACCAATAGTGGAACAAGGATCTATGTACCTCCTCTTTCCTACTGGTGCTCTACTGATTCTCCTATCCATCTACCGACTTGCCTTCAAGGTCATGTTCAAAACATTCGACGGGAAGAAGAAACAACGCAACTGCATCATAGGAACGAATCAAACTAAAGACAAGTATAACAAGAATCAGAATCAGAACATTTACGCTCCTTGTGAAATAGCTCTCAACGATACAGAATCTGATAACTCAGACCCTCAATTCGATGAAGAGCGACGGCCATCATTCTTTAAAACTCACAGTGATAGATTAAAAGAACTTAGTCATAGGTTAGGTGATAAAGTGTACGATTCTGTTGGCAGTGTCAAAGACAGAGTTCACGAAATCATTCATGTGCAGAAAGTGTTTGAAAATAGAAAGAATTCTCTTATAAATAAAGATGATTCTTTAACGAATGACGGCTTTAAGAGTGATTCATCAGGCGATGAAAGAACAGGAAATTACGAAGCTGTTAGACAGTCAGATAGTGAAGATGATTACAGGTATTTAGAAGTGTTAGACGATGGAAGTGGTTTCGATGAACCTGATGATAAGTTTAACTCAAGACGCGGATCACTATATAAAAGTAAAGACGGACTAGATTTCAGATTAGTTTGATAACAGAATGATATTAGAGATTTATGATTAGACGATGTTATTAAAACATCTGAGAAGTATCGAATGGATGAAGAGTTTAGCATTTGAAAGGTGTTATACTCAGTAGTAGACCACTTAAATAGATGTAGACAAATCTGGTGGTTGTCAATACTACTTGATATTGAGAAACGTGTGTTATGTTGATTACGAAGAGAGTTTTCGCCATGGTCAGTATTCATCTTCAGATTGTAATAAATTTACAGCCACAGGACCTTTTTGATATTTGCACGCTGCGGCACAAAGAAACATGCTACAAATACTACAGTTTTAGCCAAAAACGACACACGGCATTTGTTTTTATATAAAAAAACCATGAGATATAGAAGCTGGTAGATGGAGTGGTAGTAATGAATTATGTGAAGAGAGGCGGACTCAACAATAAAAAAAATAAAAAATATATATATTTTCATAGAACTAAACAGCTCAGAATATATTTGCCATGCGAAAGCCAGTAGGCGCTGATACAAAAGTTCATATTAATTTTTTAATATAATATAGAAACTGGTTCTAATTTCTACTGTAACAATTATAAAATAATATCATTTACCTATATGGAACTAGCCATTTATTTACAGAGAATAATTAAGAGTAATTGATTGTAAGTATAAAAAATCATATTAAAATTGAATCCGTCCTCTTTTTTTATTAAAAAACAAAAAGTGCTTAGAACACGGAGTGTAGAAATCTAAAGGAGGATAATCTTATATTTTGAAGTAGCATTAGTTCACAATGACTGAAATGTTGTCTTAAGCACCTTTCAGTTTCAACTGACACTTTTGGATAGACAATAGAAAGTACTCCTTTTACTTCTACGCTACTTAGCTTAGAAGTTACAAAGATTCATCATTAGAAAAATAATTCTTGCCATAAATATTTTATATTATTCAGACTAATTTGTGATTGAAATCATGACTGATATTAATTTGCTCAGTTTTTTTTATATTTTATTGAATAGTATATCTTAATATGAGATATTTTAGGATAGATGTGTATATTTTGTAAATAAAAAGTATTATTAAATAGATGATAACGTATTTGTAAGCAAATTGATATTATTATTTTAGCAAAACGCTCAAAACAATGTGTATTTCAACTGATTTGGACTACCTTTTTCTTAATTTTTTGCAGATAAAATTATTTCCATACACAATTTTGATATAAAATTAATAAAACATGTGTTTTCCTATTAATAGCTGCAATACATTTTTAAATAACCCATTTAATATGCCAGTGACGTTACTGAAAAAGTTAATCTTTTCATTTATTATACTTATATCTAATTTCATTAGTAATAATATTTTACTAATAGTTTATATATAAAAAATCAAAGGTTTCTACGCGTTATATATAAGATAAATTTACTTGACTTTATATAATTCTACTTAAATAAAATACCTAATCGTTTTGTTAAAGTCCTAAGTCTTATTTCATGACAAATTTTCAGGGTCCCTGATGTTTAGATTAAGTATACAAATAAACAAAAGACTACTTTAGTGTAAGTTGTTCCAAGTATTAAGTAAGTATACCTGTCTATTTACCTACTTATCCTGAATTAAATACTGCATTCCTCTTCCACCCGAAAATACTAGATATACCAACTAAAATGATCTGTTTCATCCGATAGTTAATTGATAGAAAATATCTGGAATCATGCATTAATTACGTAAGGATAATTTTGGAAATTTTCGACCCTATAGGTATAAAAGATTCGCGTACTGTTTGGAATCGCCAGATAAGGCATGTAGAGTAAGAACCCTCTCCCACTGTGGACCTTTACGTAATTAATTATGGTCCCAAAAGTATTAAATCTTCAATTATATGTAATTTTGGAAACTTGTGATGACATTAAAATACTGGTATACTTTTTTTAATGTGTAAATACCAAATTTTTTTACTCATTCATTTTTTTTTTTCATTAATACAAAGATAAAAGTAAAAAGAAAAATTGAATCGCGTAATCTGGCGGAAGAGACAGGGATTCGAACCCGGTAACTCTGGATTACCGGTCCAACGTGTCAACCACTCCGCCACCTCAACGCCAGGAGACTTCTCGATTTTTTCTTTATGTTTTGTGTGTCAAATAAATAGTTATATTAGATCGAACCTTATAAGTAAAAAACAAATTTGAATAAAAATGTTAAGGAAAGTAGGTAATGTAGTGATGGTATACCTTGATACTGTTTCTATTAGTACAACTATTATTTTGTACTTACTTAAAATAATGTGTGTCCTAGTAATTTAATTCAAAACTAGTTTTATTAAATAACTAAGTTGTAAATATAGTTAAGGGTGATTGTATATTTTAAGTGTAAAACTTGAAAACAAGTAAGCTATGTTTTGTGATACGTATGTTTTAAAGTGAATAATAATTTTAATATTATAAAACAAGAACGCCTATGTAAATTATTGTTCCGTAAATCTGGTAATTGGTAAAAGAAATTGAAATAAATCTACTTTGAGATAACACGTATTTTTTTTTTCTTATATCGTCTGCTGGGAGTCCCCGCATGCCGTATATTGACCGAGTTATCAACCAATGAAACTGAGCCATTATAATAAAATAATAAATATTAAGGGTCAATCTTACACAAATCTACCAAGTCCTAAACTAAGCAAAGCTTGTACTATAGGCACTAGACGACGATGTACATAAATTACATAATATATAAATACATCCTCCATCCATACATCCATACATCCTTTGTATTGTACATGTTGCTTGGTTTGTCTACCATTTGTGTTTAGCACTCATGTGCTCAAAGTTTAACTGGAAGAGATCCCTTAAAGGGATAAGTTCGCCTTTGTACATGCTTATTCTTTTGTAATGTGTTTTTGCGGTATATGTACGTACGTTGAGATGGATGTGTGCGTGCCGCCGCACACAGATATGCAGTATTAAACTAGCTACCGTACGAGATACATGTGTTTCCTTTGGATTAACCACTAACTGCCCCCATATGTACTAAATGGCGACGACGAGGGAAGAAACCACAAGAATGAGTGCCTACGTTGGAACATTAGGATCATTTGATTACAAAAATCAAGAATGGGCGATTTTTTCCGGCAGACTAGAGATGTTTATAACCTTAAATGACATCGCGGTGCAGAAAAAAAGCAGTGTTGTTAACGAGTTTATCTGATGATACTTATCAGTTGGTTAGCAATCTGTTACATCCAGAGAAAATCGAAACTTCCACGTACGAGGAGTTGGTTTCAGTACTCAACGCGCATTTTACTCCGAAGAGATCGACTTTTGCTGATCGATGCATGTTCTACGACGCAGTAAAATTCGAGGGTGAAAGTGCACAACAATGGGCAGCACGGCTACGTGGACTAGCGGTACATTGTGCGTTCGGGACGGAGCTGAGTGTGTTATTACGCGACCGTTTTGTACTAGGGTTTAGATCGGGCCCTGAACGGGATCGGCTTTGTGAACAGGATTTATCGACGTTGACGTTCGCAAAGGCGTTAGAAATAGCTCAGCAGGCAGCTTGGGCTCGTAAAGCGCGAGCTAGCGAATCTCCGGCGGTCATGGTGAAGGAAGAACCGCTTTTCAAAACTAGCATGAGGCACACTGGCACAGGCGGCGCTGGCGCATCACGCACCGCGAACCAGGCACAACACCGAAGGTCCGGGCCGTGTTCTGTATGTGGCTTGAAGAGTCACTCGGCGGATACGTGTAAATATAAAAATTATCGTTGCAACAAGTGCAAAAACCGTGGCCATCTCCGTAAGGTTTGCAGTTTTAATGTGAATAGCTTGGATATATGTCCGGAGCAGCAAGAACAGAGTGAGCACGACTGTGAGGAATGCAAGCTATTTAATATGAGGTGCGTAAATAACCAGCCTATTTTAGTGACCATTGTGATTAACGGTTGTGAATTCAAAATGGAGCTCGATTCGGGCTCGGGTACGTGTGTCATGGCGGAACATATGTATGAACAATACTTTTCTAAATGTCCGTTACAGAAGTGTGATTTAAAGATTTGTTTTTATAATGGCCACAAAATCACGCCCGTAGGTTACTTTTCTATACCAGTTACATTTAATAACTTGACAAAATCGATCATTTTCTATGTAGTAAAAAATGGAGGGGCCCCTCTTCTAGGGCGAAATTTTATGACCGATTTCGGTATTTCTTTTACTACGAATAATACGTGTAATAATCATAAGGTAGACGTAGTTAGTTCAAAAGATAGTGATGTTTTAAAGTTACTCAGTTGTTACAAAGATTTATTTAAAGATGAACTCGGTTGTTATAAGGGGTTAGAAATTAATTTACAATTAAAAGAAGGCGTACAACCTAAATTTTGCAAAGCACGTCCGATTCCTTTTGCCATTAAAGAACAGGTGGAGAGGGAGTTAAAGAGACTCGTAGAAGTAGGTATTTTAGTACCAGTGACCCATTCCGATTACGCAACTCCTATCGTTCCAGTGAGGAAAGCAGATGGTGGGGTGAGAATTTGTGCCGACTATTCGGTAACATTAAATAATCATTTACTAGTTGATAAATACCCCTTACCTCGCATTGAAGAGGTTTTTGCGAAATTAAGTGGCGGGGAGCAATTTTCTAAGCTAGATTGTAGTCAGGCTTACAATCAATTGTGTTTATCAGAGTCAGCGCAAAAACTCACCACAATAAGTACGCCCAAGGGATTATTTAAGTATACGCGTCTAGTTTTTGGTTTGGCGAATTCTCCAGCGATTTATCAGAGAACAATCGAAAATTTACTAGCAGGGATTGAGGGAGTAGCAGTTTTTTTAGATGATGTTTGTGTGACAGGGCCCAATAAAATAGTTCATTTAGAACGGCTGAAACAGGTGTTCCAGCGATTTCATGAGGCAGGCCTTAGGTTGGGAAGCAAGAAATGTGCCTTGTTTCAAGATAATGTAACGTATTTAGGTCACATTATAGATAAACACGGGTTACATAAATGCACAAGTAAGGTAGAAGCAATAGAAAAGGCGCCTCGACCAACTAACATTACCGATTTGAGACGTTTCCTAGGAATGATTAATTATTACCGAAATTTTGTACCTAATGCCTCTTCTATACTAAATCCGTTGCACGAATTATTGCGCGCGGGCGCGCGGTGGGAATGGACCGAGCGGCAACAAACGGCGTTCGAGCAAGCAAAGCGGGAGCTGGCGTCGGAGCGAGTACTGACGCATTTCGACCCTAATGCGCAACTTGTGTTGACTGTAGACGCTGGACCGGCAGGATTAGGGGCAGTTTTATCACAAATAGGGCCAGACAAAGTGGAACGTCCCCTGGCGTTCGGGTCTAGGACGCTGTCGGCTGCGGAACGCCATTATAGCCAGTTGCATAAAGAAGCTACTGCTATTATTTTCGGTGTAAAACGATTTCACCAGTACATTTATGGCCGGCAACAACCTTTTATTCTGAAGACTGATCATCGTCCTCTTTTAGCAATATTTGGGAATAAAAGTGGCATTTCAGTCATGACGGCGTCAAGACTAATAAGATATGCTGTATTCTTGTCGGGTTATAATTTTATTATTCAATATACGGCAGGTAAAGAAAACCAAGTTGCAGATTATCTATCGCGCGCACCAGTACATACCGAGGTGTTGCACACAATCAAGTGTTGCAACAGCGTAAGCATTAATTCTTTGCAACTCCGTAGTTTACCGGTAACGTATCGAGATTTATGTGAGGCGACAGTCAAAGATGAAACCTTAGGTACTGTGATAAAATATATGAAAAAAGGGTGGCCTAGGAAGATTAAGTGTCCGAATATCCAGCCGTATTTTTTATGTAGAAACGATTTAGAAGTAGAAGACGATTGTATACTCCGAGGGCATCGCGTCGTTATACCGGCAATATATAGGAATCGGCTTCTTTTGGATTTACACAATACTCATCAAGGTATCGTAAAAACAAAGAGTAGGGCGCGCGCCCGCATGTGGTGGCCGGGTATTGACAGAGATATCGAACAGCTGATCGGCGCGTGTGAGATCTGCAGTGCCTTGCGTCCGTCCCCACCCCGCGCACCACCGGCGAACTGGCCCAAACCGGTAGCAGCTTGGAGTCGACTCCATATCGATTATATGTCATTAGGTCATAGGGTTTACCTAGTGGTGGTCGATGCGTTGACTAAATGGATAGAATGCGTGGATATGGGCACTGGTAATTCAACGATTCATTTGATTAGAACTCTCAAATCACTAAACGCAAAATTTGGGTTACCGCAAGTGATCGTATCGGATAATGATCCAAAAATTGCATCGAAAGAATTTAATGACTATTGTAAAAATTACGGTATTCAGCACTTGACATCCCCAATATACCATCCGAGTAGCAATGGCCAGGCAGAAGGATATGTAAAAATTTGTAAAAATATGTTAAAATCCATAATGCAGCAACATACCTGTATCTACACTATAAACGAACAGTTACAGGAATATCTGTTCGAATACCGTAATACTATTCACTGTGCGACGGGTATGTCTCCTGCAAAAATGATGTTCGGTCGCGATTTACGATGTAAACTAGACTTAATTCTTCCGCAAAACATAGTTGATAAGGATGAGTCATCTAGTTCCAAAATCGCGCAAAACGTAAATCAGGCTAGATCATTTTCAGTAGGTGACAGGGTATGGGTAAAATGTTTTCAAAATAGAAAACCGTTTTGGACAAAAGGGAACATTGTTAAAAAAGTAGGATGTAGATTGTATATTGTTTACGTACAGCTACAAAAGCAGAATTGTAAGCGCCACATCGATCAATTATTGCGATACACGGATGACGTAATGTGTAGAGAACCCATAGGTTTAAGTCAAGCAGTTCATACAGATAACGGTATAGCCGGCATATGTGACGTTAGGGAGTCGAGTGGTCCGTCGTCACCCCCTCCTGCGCAGGAAGTCCAAATGCAATCTTCTATGGACCAAGAGCTAGATGAGTGGCAAGAAGCGTCGGAGGAGGGAATGAGTGTGGAACCGGTTATGGAAACTGAGCAACTCGGGACTGAGACACAGGTTGTCAATAACGAGGATAATAATAATAGACCGAATTCAGATCCACAGCCCAGTTCCTATACCTTACGGTTAAGACCTAGAAATAAGAATATTAGCTATAAGATTTAACTTCCAATGTTTTTAATAGCTGTTAATATTGTCAACAGAATTGAAAACTAGTGAAGAGGGATTGCGGTATATGTACGTACGTTGAGATGGATGTGTGCGTGCCGCCGCACACAGATATGCAGTATTAAACTAGCTACCGTACGAGATACATGTGTTTCCTTTGGATTAACCACTAACTGGCCCCATATGTACTAGTTTTTCTTGTTTTTATGTACAATAAAGTGTTTACATACATACATACATCATGACCCAGGAACAAATATTCGAGGTCATCACACATTTTTTCATTTATTTATTTGCCACACTTACAGTTAAATATTTGCCCTGGACGGGATTCGAACCCAGGGCCGCAGCTCAGTAGGCCGAGCCAACTATCATAGAAACAAAATCAATTCAGAAAAAGAATCGAAGCAACATGTCTTTTTTAGTAAAAACTGTACCTACATATGCCTACACATTCTCAACTTCTGAAGTTTGTATTTAAAGGTATCTATATACCACTAGTTGGCGGTTTATTTTATTTTTTTCCTTTTTTTCGATGGTTGTTTAGGTACTTCGTGGGGCAAGCAAAGAAATAATTATTGTCTATAAAATAACGTGTATTCTTTATACTTATCAAACGACAACTGGGGATAGGTATTTACAAGTTTCCAAATAGCCAGTTAGATATTTTACCAAATTTCTTTTAATTTGCGGCGTCGTGTATAAAATATTCAGATCAACTTAATAAATGATAGTTTCGCTGTCGATAGGTATAAACTAAACATCTCACGTGAGGAGTGTCTCTTGCTTCTGCTATTGCATAATCTTTGAGAGCTGTCAAATCTTATTGCTTCCACGATAGCGACGTTTGCTCGTCATTAAAAGTTTTTAAAATGGCGTAACTTTCTACTTAGATATATTTTGGTAACTTCTCTAAATATTTTAGTATGGCTTCAATATTGGCCGAGATCCTGTCACTTGTTACGAGCTAAATATCATTTCGACAGATAAAATAAGTTAAATAAGGCTTTCGATTAAAAAAAAAACCGCATTCAAATCGGTATATGCGTATGGGAACTACGGTGCTACAGATAAAGATAATACAGATACACATGTTATCTTATAAACCTCCTCTTTCGTCGATGGTAAAAAAAAAACAAAAAAATAATGTCCTCAAAAGCACATCTTTTATTTATATATTCAACAATATTTTACATCTATCCTCATATTATAATTAAAATGAAACTGAAACTTTGATGAAACAAGATACATAAATTGGTAATTTAACATTTAGGACCCTTCAATTCATATATTTGGTAGCTTTAGTAATTATTTGGTAAGTTTAGTAATTATTTCGGAACTTATAGGTAATATTTGGTAACTTTTGTATAAGCTATGTCGTGTCGTACGATATTGATACAATTAGTTATGTCTTATCGTTTGACCAAAAGTCATTTTACAAAATTACACTTGACAAACAACGTTTTACAAAAAAATGTTTCGCCAATTGATCATTTTTTAATGACTCACTTCTGCAAATGATCAGAAGTTAAATTTACATTTCAGAAATAATCATTTGACAAAATGATCATTTAACAACTGAGTTATTAGACAAAACTATTTCATTAGTTTATTTTTTATTTTTTTTAGAGCATATCTAACTTTTTTTCTCCAATTTGCTTTACTATTTTTACTATTTTAGAATGTAGAGCATAGTGGATAGATTCTAAGATGGTAGCGGAATAAATTACCCAACTACAGACCCAAGCAGCACATTAGTGAATTTTGCAGCTTATCTTATAGCTTTAAGTTCTAAATGAGTGGTTTAACAGTGTTTGATACAACTTATAGCTTTAAACACAACTCAAAACTGTATATGAGTTCATCCTATCACTTGTAGTTGCATAGGAGCGTTTTTTGTTTCTACTTTATTACTTATGGTGGGATAAAGTCGATTTTGCTACTTAAAGTTGCATGCAGGTTCAAATTGTCACTCAATAAGAAGCAATAGTGCTATATAAGGCCTTAAAATCACTTATAAGCAACTTTTACATATAAGTGGGAACATACCCTTATTTGGAACTAAAAGTTCCAAATGACTAGTACAATAGCGAATTATATCACCAATAGTTAAAGGGATAATTTTACGGCTCTTTTGGAACCAAAATATATTGCAACTTTAAGGCCTAAGAAGTACCTTATTGCCACTCCAACGCATAAATAGGTCTCAGTAGGAGGTTCTTGGAACCAAAAGCAGTTATTTTTAGTTATTTCAAACCACTAACGAACTAAAAGTTCTATTATAGTTCCTATTTGCGCCTTGTCAAAATATATTTAATAGTCTTGCTTGTTTAATAGTCTACAAAAGAGCAAATAATTACTATTGGTAATATCATTCACTGCTTTGCCACTCGCAAGATACAAATAAGTGTTTATTAGACTTGATAGTTCCAAATAAGGAACAAATAAGTGAAAATAAACACTGTAGGATCTTTTTTGTTTCGCCATGTTTACAAATGGAAGCCTATGAAAATTGATTATTTTAACCAGAATTTTATCACACTCACGCATAATCACAGACTTTTGATAGTTGTGACGATGTTAATTTAACATTGTACGTAACCTACAATCATTAGGTCAGGTTTTTAACAGTTTTATTTCTTATCAGTATCTATTCCTTATTTAATTTAGCACTCTCTTTTTTAACATTCCTGATCAAATGAAGGGCGCGTCGAAATTTACAAAGAAAACATACTATAGTTTCACAGTAAAAAAAAAATCGCAAGAATTTCGTGCTTATTTCAATGCTTGTATAACGTAAAGTTTTAATCACAATCAAACAGACATATAAATCCAAAATGAATATGGCAGATCACGTATTACTTTTAATAAAACGCAATTTGACAGTTGCCTCGCCACTCAAAGATAATTTTGGCGACTCATTTATCACTCATTGACCGAACTGAAATGTTTTCATTCGTTCACTGCGCATAACTTTCACCCATAGTTCTAATTACCACTTAAGGTAATTGTGAGATCTCTTATGGATTCTATTTAGCACCAAAAATAGGCTGCAATTTTTCTCCTTTTGGTTCTATACTGGTGGCATAAGGGTTCTTGCCACCTATATAGCACTTAGTCATGGTGGTAAATTTCACTTAAGCATCTAATTAGATATGATATACGAGCTATTTAGACCCAGTTGTGCTACTTGGGGATTACAGACTAAATCATAATGTTTGAAAAAGAAGTACTTTTTATGAAATAACATTTTGTTAAATGATATTTTGTTATTTAACACATTTACCAAGTGTAGTGTTTGTAAAATAATCATTTGCTAAGTGAGTTTTTGTAATATGATACTTTTGTCAAATGTCTCGTTTTCCTAATGAATATTTGTTGAAACGTTGTTTGGTCAAATGATCATTTGTCAAACGGTTTTTGGTGAAACATGATTGAACCACGATTAGTTTTAAATGTATACATACCTAGAAAAAAACATGTCTTGACATAGAACAGTTACGAAATCAAAGTGAACGTACACAATTTATAACAATAATAAATTATACGAAACCATTGAATTAGAATAGTTCTTTAAAGCAAAAGGCAAGATTTTGTACGTAATAGTTATTGATGAACAACCAAAAGATGAACCCGTAGAATATGCAGTTCACCAACTTGTCCATTACGACGATTCTGAAACGAAATATATAGAATCAATGATTTTTAGGGTTCCGTACGTCAATTGAAAAGAAACGACACCCTTATAGGACTTTGTTGTCCGTCCGTCTGTCTGTCAAGTCGTTATGAGTAAATCTTCATAAATAAATAATATTATAATTAGGAAGCTCAGAAACAATATACAAACAGTGATTACATTCTCTTTCTAAGCAGAATACAGAAAGGTAGTAAAATTGTAGTATTTATCACTACATAAGTATAAAACAAAGTAGCTTTCTGCTGTCTGTCCCTATGTATGCTCAGATCTTTAAAACTACGCAACGATTTTTTGTTTTTTTTTTTATACATAATAGATAGAGTGATTCAAGAGGAAGGTTTGTTATGCATATAAACCCGTAAGAAGCCGGGGCAGGTCACTAGTAAAAATAATATTTTTTGCCAATTTTTAAGCGAATCACGTACTTTTGGTAATGTGCCCTGGCTTTTGGCAGATCTTCGTCTTTCTCCTTCAGCAGATACTTTCGGCCGCCGATGACGCATTGTTTGAAGAACTGGTATTTGTCCACGTTCTCCAATTCATAGTAAAACTGCTCTTTGTCTTCGTTTTTTATCCTGAAATAAAAAATATGTATACAGGGTGATCATATATAGTGGGGGGCGAGTGGGTGTAATATGTGCGCCCATTTACCCTTCACACCGTTAGGTACACTACACAACTCACATTTTAAACTAAACATTTACACATCACCCACACACACACACACACACACACACACACACCTCTACACACCCAGAAGCAAAGTGTAAACCGTAAGCGCGGCGCTTTTGTAACAACTATACTAAACAAAGGGGGAAGTTTTAGTCCGTAGGCTACTGGGGGTGGCACCCACCTATAAAATACTGGGTACCACCTCCAGTAGAGTCGGGCATGCTGCCAGGACCGGCCTGGCAGTATCCATGAGGATTTCCTCCTCCTACAAAAAAAAACTAAATGGGTCAGTAGGGAGAAAACGAAAACAATGAGAGATAGGGAAATCTGTTCTTAGGAACCATGGAGTCGTTAGATTTAATACAAACTGCATTTTTTTTTGTCTTGTAGTTTTCAATGAAATTATGTATGAGATTTATAAAAAAATAATAAGGCAGTTTTTATTAAATCTAAAATTGACCATGGTTCCTAAGAACAGATTTCTCTATCTCTTATATTTTGTGACTTCTCCCTACTGACCCATTTGGATAGATCACCCTGTATAATTATATCCTTAAATCCTGGCAGCTTCTAAAATAAATGAACTATTATAGTACCATTATAAGAGTAGATACAAAGATCAAAGCAAAAAGAAAAATTGAAATGCGTAACCTGGTGAAAGTGACCGGGAATCGAACCCGGTACCTCTGGATTACCGGTCCGGCGTGTTATCCTCTCCACCATCCTAACGCTAGATAACCTTTCGATTTTTTTCCTTATGCTTCGTGTGTCGATCTTTGCATTGTTTATTTGAAAGGTTTTACACCTTAGCGACCTCTTTGTGAATATTAACAAATTCACGTCTTACCGCGATACTTTACAGCAGTGAACGAGCAAGCGACTAGAGGCCAGAGGGCGCTATTTTTATACATTTATGAAACGTGTAATGTCCCATTATTTTTTAATATAGGTACGCACCACATTTTTTTATATTATCTTTTAAATATGAATATTTTTTTTTGTGCTTAGATCTTTAATATTAAAAAACAATACAACAGTATCAAAAGTTTGATATAAAAAAGAATTGCTATGTTTTGTACCCACATTAAAAAATAATGAGACATTACATGTTTCATAAATGCATAATATATATATCCTTACATCCTAATAGCTTCTGAAATAAATGAACTATTTTTATTTTTAGACTGTGGTTTACCTGGATCTCAGAAGCACGAAATTCTGATTGGCAAAATTCCATTGCTTTGTGACATAGTAGCGAAGAGCTAAGTTCGCTATGTAAATTCTTCTCTGCAATTTCACGAGCCTGGAATTAAAGAAAAAAAAAATGTATTGTTGCGTTCAGTAATTTGTATATTTCATACCTAGTATAAAAAATATTCGTTTAGGATTGTACTATTTTTTAAAGGAGTGTTCTATCGCTCTCACTTTGATGATAAAAATCTAGACTAATTATTAAAAATTAACCTGAATTTACAACATTTCATATTTTTAAGACTACAAATTGTATTACTTTTCTGTATTCCACTTGGAAAGAAGACATCAGTGTTTTTATATTTTTCCTGAGATTACTAACCATTTTATTATTTATTTTACGTACATAAATTGTGTTAAACCGTCATACTTTCTTGTAGTTTCTATATTTTATTCTTACACTAGTCCTCATTTATATTTTAGAATACACTTTTAATATGTATTCTTCTTTCATAAGGGATAAGTACTTAACTATTACAGTAATATGAACTTAAATATACGTAGTTCTCGACGTATATTTAAGTTCATATTACTGTAATAGTTAAGTACTTATCCCTTATGAAAAAACCGGCCAAGTGCGAGTCGGACTCGCGCACCGAGGGTTCCGTACACACACTTTCCATCCCTAAGTGGTTAAGTTAAGTTTGCACCTGGTATGTATAGCGCCCCATATAAATTAGGTGCAAAGTTAGGTATTAAAATATTAAAAAAAAAACTACTTACTAGATCTCGTTCAAAACAATTTTCGTTGGTAGTTTTTATAGTAATGTACATCATATGTTTTTTTTAGATTTTTCATTTTCTTATTTTAGAAGTTAGAGGGGGGGACCAACTTTTTTCCACTTTGGAAGCGTCTGTCACGCAAACTATTCGGTTTAGAAAAAAAATATTTTAGAAACCTCGATATCATTTTTGAAGAGCTATCCATAAATACCCCACACGTATATGTTTGATGAAAAAAAAATTTTTGAGTTTCAGTTCTAAGCATGGGGAGCCCCCAATATTTATTATAATTTTTTTATTTTTGCATCAAAACCTTAATGCGGTTCACAGAATACATCTACCTACCAAGTTTCAACAGTATAGCTCTTATAGTTTCGGAAAAAAATGGCTGTGACATACGGACGGACAGACGGACAGACGGACAGACGGACAGACGGACAGACATGACGAATCTATAAGGGTTCCGTTTTTTGCCATTTGGCTACGGAACCCTAAAAATGACTGACTGTTGAGTTTCTTTCGGCGTTTCTTCTCAACAGTGGTCTCCTCTTGTGAAATGCCGGTAGACTCAGACATGTAAAAGTGCCTTTGTGGCCTACTTGCAGAATAAAGTTCATTATTTCATTATTTCATTAATAAATTATTTTCGTCTACAATGGTACTAATACTAATATAATAATATGACCTGTCATAATAATGTCCTAAGTAACGCCATAAGATTCAGGTGCCAACTTAACTCAATCGAGCGTACGTCAATAATGGCGACAGCACCACTGTACGGATACGTGATGGCCTCACTGTTTTGTTATCCGTAGTATTATGAATAAGGAAGCAAAGGAAAATGCATGAGATGCCACGGTTATTATTTCAGTAGGTTCTGGGTTCAAATCCCGGCTAGGTGAAATCTTTTTTACATTGTAAATTTAATGATTTTGTCTTGTCTCGAATCATGGTTGTTTTTCATACAAAATGCATACATTGTCGAGCAGCACCTCTCAATAACTGATACACTGCTGCTAAGGTGCAGAGCGTCCCAGGGATGCCGCTCACACATTTAAGCTTATATTAAGTTTGTGGGCGGCCTCGCATTAAGTTTTTTAAATCTACAATAGACAATAAATATTCAAAACAATCTTTTAAACATACCTAAGTCTTGACTCAATCTTAATTAAACCAAGATGATGTTCACAAGCGTAGCACCGAAGGTGCGGAGCGTTCTAGGGAAGTCGCCCACCCACTAATATAAGAAGTAACTTAATGCGAGGCCGTAGGTCGAGCTCTACGTAGCTCCGAAGGTGCAGAGCGTCCCAGGGAAGCCGCTCACACAATGGCTTCGGCTTCGGCTTCCGGCTTCTTTGAGACGCTCCGCACCTTCGGTGCTACGCGGAGCTCGGCCTGCGGCCTCGCATTGAGTTACTTCAACTTATATTAAGTGGGTGGGCGGCTTTCTTGGGACGCTCCGCAACCACGGTGCAACGCGGAGCTTGGCCTTCGGCCTCGCATTAAGTTACTTCGACTTATATTAAGTGGGTGGGCAGCTTCCTTAGAACGCTCCGCACCTTCGGTGCTACGCGGAGCTCGGCCTTTGGCCTCGCAATAAGTGTAATGAACGTATGATATTGTGTTTACGCGTGCGAAGCCGCGGGCAAAAGCTAGTATATATATATATATATATATATTGTTACCTAACTCCGGGACCAAGTGCATGTCGTCGTTTATTTGTTGCCTTTCTACAAAATCTTGCTCTGGCAATTTTCATAAGCAGAATTTGCGTTATTGACTTTTAAAATGTTTATAATAATTTTTATATTGTGATTTTGTAAGTTATTCCGTAAGGAAATCACAGATTTGTATAGTATATAAGCTTGTTTCCATACTTAGTTACTGTACTGTAGTTACTGTAGACATTTGATCGAGATAAAAATAGAATCGATACACATCGTCAAAAACATATTTTCGTCATACCTATTATCAGGTACCACGTCTTCAGACACGTTGTCGACCGCGTGAGCGAAATGTACAGTCCGACCAAAAAGAGTAGAAATTAAAAAGTGGCAATACTGTGTCCCCATTTTCTTAGATTGTTTATAACCGGCCAAGAGCATGTCGGACCACGCTCAGTGTAGGGTTCCGTAGTTGCCCATCCTTCACAATAGACGGGTTTAAAACCGCGGTTTTAAGTCTGAGGTTTAAATTACGAGAAATATTTCAAGCTCTATAAAAAAGGTCGTAAACGCCAAAGTAATGAAATTTTGCGATAACTCAAAAACGGCTTGACTGAATTTATTCAATATAGTTTTATTGAAAGTACTTATAAGGCCTCATTTTCATGAATTTTTGCATAATTTTTTGAGCCGTGGAAGAAAAGTTAGAGGGGGGGACACTATATTGTTTATTTTCGGATCGAATATTTACAAAACGGCTGACTTTATCAAAAAAATTTGTTTGACGACCCCTATTATTTTTAAAATACCTATTCTATGACACCCCAAACACTTGTATCGGAACGAAAAAAAAATTCACCCCCACTTTAGGTGTTCGGGAGGTACCCGGAAAATTTTTTTTTTTTAGTTTTTATTTTATCGTTCTGTCGGCGTGATACATACACATACTCATACCAAATTTCAGCTTTCTAGTACTAATGATCACGGAGCTAAGCCGCGGACGGATGGACAGACGGACAGACGGACAGACGAACATGGTGAAACTATAACTAACTGCGGAACCCTAAAAAAGGGACGACACTACAGTATTGCCACTTTTAAATTTCTACTACTTTTCACAAAACAGGCACAGAAATCAATCTACATACAAGCGCGCTCGAGCAAACGCACACATAGACATTGCTCACGGACACGATATCTCGGACCAGTTCGGACCAGTGAGAGCGCGAGTGCCATCCGCTTGACGTTTCCGTGAGCAATATCTATGTGTGCGTTTGCTCGAGCGCGCTTGTATGCAGATTGATTTGTGTACCTATCTGTTTTGTGTATTTTTGGTCAGACTGTACTACGTATACTGTGTAATTGCTGAATTGAATTTGGACAGCGGTTCATATTGTACAATTGCGCAGATTGCAGATCAATGAAATGGCGGGTATAAAAATGATGAGGCGCGCGCTGCATGCACCACTATCGACCAGAAACGGGAACCGGCATTATGAAATTCTTCTACTTCTTCTTCGTTCTTCTGTTGGTGAGTACCGTGAACTGGGGTGATTTGCAACTGCGGGGTGACTCGCAACATTTGCGAAAAACAACTCGTTCGAAAGAACACCAGTTATTTTTTCAATTCGAAGGTTGTAATTTTAGATACGATTGTTTTTTCGCAAATATTGTGAGGAGAGTTCGCACTCTTGTCGTATTCACATCTGCCGTGTTAAGGTAAAAGGCGACCTTTTTCTATAGAGCTCCATACAAAAAGTCGCATTTTAGCTTAGCACGGCAGACATGACAATAGGGATGATTGGAGAGTAAATAGAATAATGTTCATCAATCGAATTAAATTCATAAGAAGTTCAACCTAATAAAATTTATAATTAGGCATTCACGATAGAAATTACCTAGTTATTGAACGGGTGTTTACAAAAACAACATAACTAACATTTTGGCAGATTCTAGTTATTGGTAAATATAGCAGTGTTAGTTATATTATATTGTTTTTGTAAATATCCCTTCAATGGATAAGGTAGGTACTATGTACTTTACATCGTGAATGCTAGGTTTTACTAGGTTTTCGGATTTGGTACAATTAATTAACACCATTCCTACTCCCCAAACTTCTTAATAGTCCCTATTTTTTTTAAGACATGACTTTCACTGCATTAGACTTGCACTGGTTAGCCCTCACTACCAGTAATCGGACTTTGTGTGGGAGTATAACCCGCTAATGGGATTATCTCCGCGCCACAGGGGTAATTTGGGTGCCTTTCAATTTTTATACACTTTTAGCATAATTTCATTTAACTACTATTAAAATTCATAATAATCATGATGTATTAAAACAAAATGCATAATGTTGTTGGCCATAATAATTAAATAACAGAATACTGTATAATCCCGATGGCCGAGCTCCGCGTAGCACCGAAGGTGCAGAGCGTCCCAAGGAAGCCGCACCCACTAAATATAAGTTGAAGTAACTTAATGCGAGGCCGCAGGCCGAGTTCCGCGTAGCACCAAAGGTGCGGAGCGTCCCAAGGAAGCCGCCTACCCACTTAATATAAGTGGAAGTAACTTAATTCGAGGCCGCAGGCCGAGCTCCGCGTAGCACCGAAGGTGCGGAGCGTCCCAAGGAAGCCGACCACCCACTTCATCTAAGTTGAAGTACCGCAATGCAAGGCCGCAGGCCGAGCTCCGCGTAGCACTGAAGGTGCGGAGCGTCTCAAAGAAGCCGCCCACCCACTTAATATAAGCTGAAGTAATTTAATGTGAGGCCGAAGGCCGAGCTCCGCGTAGCACCGTAGGTGCGGAGCGTCCCAAGGAAGCCGCCTACCCACTTAATATAAGTGGAAGTAACTTAATGCGAGGCCGCAGGCCGAGTTCCGCGTAGCACCAAAGGTGCGGAGCGTTCCAAGGAAGCCGCCTATTAAGTTACTTAAACATATGTTAAGTGGGTTGGTGGCTTCCCTGGAACGCTCGTGGAACTCGGCCTACGGCCTCGCATTAAATTACTAAGATTTTATAAAGTAACTTAGCACTGAAGGTGCGGAGCGTCCCAGGGAAGACCCCCACCCACTTAAAATATGTTCAAATAAATTAATGAGAGGCCGCCCACCCACTTAATATAAGTTTAAATGTGTGAGCGGCTTTCCTGGGACGTTCTGCACCTTCGGTGCTATGTGAAGATCGGCCTACGGCCTCGCATTAAGTTACTACTTATATTAGTGAGTGGGCGCCTTCCCTAGGATGCTCCGCATCTTCGGTGCTACGCTTGTGAACATGATCTTGGTTTTATTTAAATTGAGGCAAGACTTATGTTTAAAAAAATGTTTTGAATATTTATTGTCTATTGTAGATTTAAATAACTTAATGCGAGGCCGCCCGCCTAATTAATATAAGTTTAAGTGTGTGAGCGCCTTCCCTAGGACGCTCCGCACCTTCGGTGCTAAACTTGTGAACATGATCTTGGTTTAATTAAAATTGAGGCAAGACTTATGTTTAAAAGATAGTTTTTAGGGTTCCGTACCCAAAGGGTAAAAACGGGGCCCTATTACTGAGACTTCGCTGTCCGTCCGTCCGTCCGTCTTTCACCAGGCTGTATCTCAAGAACGGTGATAGCTGGACATTTGAAATTTTCACAGATGACGTATTTCTATTGCCGCTATAACAACAAATACTAAAAATAAAATAAATATTTAAGGGGGGCTCCCTACAACAAACTTGTTATAGATTATGGTACGGAACCCTTCATGCGCGAGTCGGACTCGCACTCGCCCAATTTTTAATATTTATTGTCTATTGTAGATTTAAATAACTTATTGCGAGGCCACCCACCCACTTAATGTAAGTTTAAATGTGTGAGCGGCTTCCCTGGGACGCTCTTCACCTTCGGTGCTACGTGAAGCTCGGCCTACGGCCTCGCGTTAAGTTACTACTTATGTTAGTCAGTGGGTGCCTTCCCTAGGACGCTCCGCACCTTCGGTGCTACGCTTGTGAACATGATCTTGGTTTAATTAAAATTGAGGCAAGACATGTTTAAAAAATCGTTTTGAATATTTATTGTCTATTGTAGATTTAAATAACTTAATGCGAGGCCGCCCACCCACTTAATATAAGTTGAAGTGTGTGAGCGGCTTCCCTGGGACGCTCTGCACCTTCGGAGCTACGCTACGTAGAGCTCGACCTACGGCCTCGCATTAAGTTACTTCTTATATTAGTGGGTGGGCGACTTCTATAGAACGCTCCGCACCTTCGGTGCTACGCTTGTGAACATCATCTTGGTTTAATTAAAATTGAGGCAAGACTTATGTTTAAAAAATCGTATTGAATATTTATTGTCTATTGTAGATTTAAATAACTTAATGCGAGGCCGCCCACCCACTTAATATAAGTTGAAGTGTGTGAGCGGCTTCCCTGGGACGCTCTGCACCTTCGGAGCTACGTAGAGCTCGACCTACGGCCTCGCATTAAGTTACTTCTTATATTAGTGGGTGGGCGACTTCCCTAGAACGCTCCGCCTTCGGTGCTACGCTTGTGAACATCATCTTGGTTTAATTAAGATTGAGTCAAGACTTAGGTATGTTTAAAAGATTGTTTTTAATATTTATTGTCTATTGTAGATTTAAAAAACTTAATGCGAGGCCGCCCACACACTTAATATAAGCTTAAATGTGCGAGCGGCCTATGGCCTCGCATTTACCCGACACCCAGAAGTTACGTCGCACGTCGCCGAACTAACGTGTTTATGATTATTTTATATTATTTTGTTATTTTATATGTATGTTAGTTTTAAGGTATTTATCTATGGGCCACAGTTGCCTGAAAATAAATGATATTGATTGATTGATTGATTAAGTTACTTCTTAATTTAGTGGGTGGGCGACTTCTCTAGAACGCTCCGCACCTTCGGTGCTACCATTGTTAACATCATCTTGGTTTAGTTTAAATTGAGGCTAGACATGTTTATATATCGTTTTGAATATTTATTGTTTATTGTAGATAACTATTCAAAGCACCTTGAAAAATAAATAGCTCATAGTCCTAACTGAACATAATTATATTAATGTAATGACATCTATTAAGATGACAATATTAATGCAATATTTTTCCAACATTGCAGTTAATACCACAAAATGTTTACAATCATCTGCATCCGAAGCCCATACCTTACTTTGTGCTAATTGTAAGAAATGTGATGTTGAGTTTCAATTTAGACAAGTAAATAGAGTAGATGTTATTAAAACATTTAAATTACTCAATTTAAAGAAAACAGAGGATTTATGGGGAGCATCAGTAAAAATAATTAATCATATCATAGATTCAATTCCGCCTTACCTAGCTTTTATTTACAATAGTTGCATAGCAGAGGGAGTTTTCCCAAATCTTAAGAAAATTAGTCATTCATTTCATTTATTTATTCAATTTCACAATATACATTGCATTTGAAATATAAACTTATAACTACAAATCCACATTAAATAAAAACAATTGGTAAATAATTATAGACAATGTCAATTAATTCACTAAAGCTATTAAATATTCAAATGATCAATCCCATTAAAAACTATTTAAAATTCAAATCAAAATTTGTACTTCAATTAATGTATATATATACCAGTAATGCCAGTGCTTTTTGCTTTTGTTATGAGTCGGTCAAAAATTCTTCAACTGAATAAAAACACTTCCTTAGCAAAAATGATTTAAGCCTATTTTTAAACAGGTTTGCGCTCGACAGTACCTTCAACTCAACCGGCAACTTATTGTACAATGAAATTTCCTGGAAACCTGCAGAATGCTTAACTACTTTGAGCCTAGCGTTTGTAGCCAGATGTGGCAGGTTCTTTCTCCTTGTCTCCAGACGTTTTGTTCTTTCTTCTGGAGTTTCAATGATTGGAAGACGCTTTATTAGATCGCTGAGGACTACAAAAATATACAAACTAGGCACAGTGAGGATTTCAAATTCTAAGAAATAATTCTTGCATGAAGTCATTTGAGGTATTTTGGCCATGATCCTAATTGCCCTTTTTTGTGCCACAAAAGCTGCATTTATGTTATACTTATAGCTGTTGCCCCAGAACTTTATGCTATACCTAAGTTTGGATTCAACCAAAGCGTGGTACACCATTTTGAGTTGAACCAGTTTTGCCTCATCTCGAAGGCTTCTGAGAGCATAGCAAGCGGAACTTACTGAGTTAACGACAGCTACCAGTTCGTTTTTCCAATTTAACTTTGAGTCTATATGTACACCAAGAAATTTTACGGAATCTACTTGACTCAAAACAGTTGACTCAATTTGACTGGCTGCATTCGTAATGACTTGCAGAGCATCTTTATTACTTGCAGTAGTTTTGAAGAGTAATGCGTGAGTTTTGTCATAGTTCAATTTTAACCTATTTACACTAAACCATGATTGAAAGAACTTCAACACTTCATTCACTCGGTAGTTTAATTGCACGATGTTTTCTGCGGATATAATAGCGTTTGTATCGTCAGCAAAGATAACTAGTTGAGTGTCCGGTACAGAGTGATATATGTAATTTATGATGTCATTTATAAAAATTATAAAAAATATAGGACCTAATATAGAGCCTTGTGGAACTCCTCTAGAAAGTGTGGAACTCCTCTAGAAAGTGTGAAAGAAAGAAAGTAGTAAAGTCATACCTCTTTTTAAATCGGGTGATTTGAGTGATCTGACTAATTTCCGTCCGATATCTATACTACCTGTTATAAGTAAACGAAAAATTAATGTTGAAAGATCTACTAGGACACTTCAATAGAAATAAATTACTCTCTAGTAAACAGTTCGGTTTCACAAGGGGACGTTCCACGACTGATGCAGCATCTGTACTTATTAAACACATTTATGATAGCTGGGAGGAATCTTGTGATGCAATTGGGATCTTCTGCGATCTTTCTAAGGCATTCGACTGCGTTCATCCTGGAACACTCATTTTGAAATTAGAACATTATGGTCTGTCTTCAAATGCTTTAAGCCTTATGTCTTCATATCTCAGTGATAGAATGCAAACAGTGGATGTAAATGGACCCCAGTCCAATGGAGCTATAGTTAAGCTAGGAGTGCCACAGGGCTCTATTTTAGGTCCATTTCTATTTTTGGTTTATATAAATGACTTACCATCTATAGTAGATAATCTTTGTAATATAGTACTATTTGCTGACGATACATCATTAATTTTCAAGGTTCACCGGAAATCAACCGACTATGCGGAAATTAATGACACACTAGAGAAAGTACTTAACTGGTTTACTACTAAAAATCTTCTATTAAATGCCAAGAAGACTAAATGTGTTAGATTTGCTTTACCGAATGTTACGGCGGTAGATTCTACTATATTACTAAATGGTGAATGTTTAGAAATAGTGAATAAGGCATTATTCTTAGGTATAACATTGGACAGTCATTTGCAATGGAGTCCACATATAGCAGTGCTTGCAGGTAAATTAAGTTCAGCGGCGTACGCTGTTAGGAAAATTAGACAATTGAGTAATGTTGATACAGCTCGCTTAGTTTATCATAGTTATTTTCATAGTGTCATGTCGTATGGTATTCTGGTTTGGGGCAAAGCAGCTGACATTCAGACTATATTTCTGCTACAAAAAAGAGCCATTCGTTCTAGATATAACCTAAATTCTCGTGACTCCTTAAGAGACATTTTCAAAGATATAAACATCTTAACTGTAGCGTCCCAATATATTTATGAGAGTATTATGTATGTTATTAGAAACCTAGATTCATTTACGAAAAAATCCGATGTCCACAGTTTTAAAACTAGAAATAAAAATAAAATTGCTATTAGAAAGTTTCGTGTTCGTAAAGTAAGTAAATCCTTTTTAGGCCAATGTATTCATTTTTATAACAAGTTACCTGATCATGTTTTAAAATTAGCCTTTCCATCTTTCAAAAATTATTTAAAAAAATCTCTAATGTCAAAAGCATATTATACAGTAGATGACTATCTGACAGACAAAAATGCATGGCCTGAACCAGAAACCGCGTAGCTGGCTCCTTCTTAGATTGTACCTAACTAGTTTAAGGGACACAGTTCTAATAAGAAAGCATATCAAACGTACATAAATTGTGATAAACCGTCAGGCATTCTTGTAGTTTCTATTTTATTCTTACACTTTTCCTCACTTATATCTTAAAATAAACTTTTAATATGTTTTCTTGTAGAACTACGTATAGTTAAGTTCATATCATTGTAATAGTTAAGTACTTATGCTTTCAGAAAAAAAGACTTAAGTACTGTTGTGTTTCTTTCGGCGTTTCTTCTCAACAGTGGTCTCCTCTTGTGAAATGCCGGTAGACTCAGACATGTAATAGTGCCCTTATGGCCTACTTGCAGAATAAAGTTCATTATTTCATTATTTATTTCATTATTTATTAAAATGTACCTACTTATTCTTAAATATAGTAAATCTAATAAAACAAAAAACAAATGACGTTGAGCTTGACACTATTGACAGCTTATTTTTTTCGCGGAAAAGTTGAAGACTACAGGCATAGATGTCGTAGATTTCGGTAATTGTATTTTCTTATATTTCTTTACATACAGATAAATATTTAAGCCTTTAAAACAAAGAATAAGCTTAAAGTCTTTAGTTAAAGAAAAATTGAAAAAGGAGCTACCTGGGGGAAGAGACCGGGAATCGAACCCGGTACCTCTGGATTGCCGGTCCAGCGCGTTAACCATTTCGCTACCCTAGCTCCCTCTTCCCCCAGGTAGCTCCTTATTCAATTTTTCTTTAAGCTTTGATCTTTGTATTTAAGGCTTAAATAAAATAAAAAAATTGAGGTGTACTCACATTAAAAAAATGACACATTACATGTTTCATAAATTTATAATACAGATAAATAATCCATACTAATATTATAAATGCGAAAGTGTGGCTGTCTGTCTGTTACCTCTTCACGCTTAAACCGCTGAATCGATTTTGATGAAACTTGGCACAGAGATAGTTTAAGATACGAGGAAGGACATAGGATAGTTTTCATCCTGGAAATTATACCCAAAAAGATTGAAAAGTGGGTGAACATTTTCTGTTGGGGTGCGGTGACCCTCTAGGAAATGTAATTAGGGTAAATCGCCAATAATTGGTCCCCGTTCAATAACTGGTCACCTCAAACTAAAAATGAACGCTATTCACCTACAAACTGAATTCATTTTATTATATCGTGGCCAGTTATTGAAGGGCGGCCAGTAATTAACAGCTTATACTAAAATGAATTATATTCATAGGTGAACAGAGTTCGTTTTTAGTTTGAGGTGGCCAGTTATTGAATAGAGGCCAATTATTGGTGATTTATTCTTTATTATTGATTCTTTATTCAGTTGTAATTAATCCTATTAGACCAAAAGAACAATTGCTCTTACATTTGCTTAGGCGCTTTTAATAATCCCTTTTATCAAATTCCACGCGTACGTAGTCGCGGGCAAAAGCTAATTTAAAATATTTTTATAGGGTATACACGACGCAAAGCTCTCTCGATCTCTATATTATTTTACAGTGTTAGAAATATGAAATGTTGTCAATTTGAGGAATTATTACAGATGCTGTCAACCAGAAATGAGGTACTAAATCTTAAAAACGACTTACATAGTATTTTTCCCAAGCATCCACAACATGAGGTCGACCAGCATTGCGGGTATAAGGTGAAGCAAAAGAACCTGAAAATATGAAAAGGTCCAGTCATCGTGCCGTGACTACTGCGAAACTAGCGCCACTTACGATTTTTTATTATATCTTCCAAACCAGATCAATTTTCAGTAATTGCAAGATATAAGGAGCTGAAAAAACACCTTTAGTGTTTATTAAATCATTATACACAATTTCTTATTCTTTAGTTGTCTCTAAAAACTTGCCCAAAACTATTGTGGCCGCTTTTGACGTGAACAAGTTTTGTAAGGTAAACTACAGTCAACAAATTGTATATAGTGATTTAATAAATATTAAAGGTGTTTTGCTAGCTCCTAGACTTCAGCTATTTCTAAAGAAATATCAGATTATGAAGGTATAAGAAAAAAATCGAAAGTGGCGCTAGTTTCGCATTACCCGTCGCCTTAACGTTGCAATCGTACAATTTGTTAAAGGGAGATTTAAAAAAAAAACAGAAACTATTAAAAAAAATTGTCTGTATATTTCTGGATTTAAATGTAATTATCTGTAAAGGTCTATGTGTTAATGAGTCGTTTTCAACAACTTTGCACTAAATAATAATTTTTCGTTTACTCTCTTCCCTAAGTTTGTCTGGAAGAGATCGCTTTTTTAGCGATAAGCGACCGCCTGTTGTTACTTTAATTTATTTCATTTATTTGCGTTTTCTTCTACTTTGTGGTGCGTAATAAAGAGTAATATTATTATTATTTTTAAAGGCAGGGGGCAGATTGTAGAATTGCTTTCGCGTTAAATGCCATCTCTGTTTACACATCTTTGTTATGCTATTTCAGAATGCTCAAGATGTATAAAATATTTAAATATAATGTTAAATTAAACAGTTTAGCCATTATAATAATATTACATTTATAATAATTTTTATTTTAGGATATTTTTTCAATGTACATATATTGTTAAAATCATGATGTGCATGCTTATTTTGGATCACATTTATCTGTAATGCCTGTCCTTTGTATCTTTATTTTTTTAAATGAATTGAATCTGTTTAGTGTGACAATAAAGAAAAAAAAAAAAAAAAAAAAAGGATATAATAACAGTGTAAGCCTCACCTTTATGTAGTGTATAGTTTTAGATGTCGTTATGGACCCTCCGACATTCCACAACATGTCATTAAGGGGCACATCAGCCGCCATTTTCTTTCCCGTCTCCACCAAGTCGCCCATCGTAATGTTGTTCAGCTCACCAGCGCAGCAATTGTATATTTCCACATCATCTGATGCTTCAAGACTGTGGAATAAATAAATAAATAAATATTAAGGGACAATCTTACACAAAAATCGACCTAGTCCCAAACTAAGCAAAGCTTGTACTATGGGTAATAGACGACGATATACATAATATATAAATACGTACTTACATAGACAACATCCATGACATAGGAACAAATATTCGAGTTCATCACACAAATATTTGCCCTGGCCGGGATTCGAACCCAGGGCCGTTGAATCAGTAGGCACTACAAACCGAGCCAAACTCGTGGAAGACAAGAATATTCATATTCTACGACATTAAAGGGCTAATATTTGTGTGATGAACTCGAATGTTTGTTCGTAGGCCATGGTTGTTCTCTATATAAGTATTTATATATATGAGTAGGTATATTTTGTCTTCGAGTATCCATAGCACAAGCCTACTAGACCTTAATGTGGGACTAGATCAAAATACCGTATACAACGCAATAAACTATCGTGCCATCTTTAAATAATTGCGGACAGCGCACGCATTAAACACAAACAGTGACCACTCATCTCGACGAGTCACCCGTGACTGACGGCACTGCTATGTTCGCTTCGGGGCCTTATAAACGATTGCATCTGTGTGTGTGCGCTGTTTCGACCGTTTGTTCGTAGTTTCCATACTGCTTTAGCTTATATATGTACTGTGCGTACATTCCCGGATTCAATCCTACCAACTGCGCAATGTCTGTGTTAAAGATAACTGGCGCAGTCAGTGGGATTCGTACCCGATTGGATCTCTGATTACATTTCTGCCGTGGTAAAAAGATCGTATATACATATGGATTTCATAGTAAGATAGGACTTTTTACGGCAGCTTCGTGAGCATAAGTGAACTTACGGCTTGGTACCGCGTGCCCAGGCGGCGCTGATGATGTGCTTGATGCAGACGTCCACAGGAATGTAGTCTGCTATTAAGGAAGGGTCGGAGTATAAACTGCGCATTATTCCTGTAATTTGAGTCATAATCTTATGTAAACTTTCGTGAGACATATTATTATTGTATTAAGCGGTTTACACTCACGTGAAATTGTCAGGAACGGCCACATGTTTCGAACTCGTATGGAGCTTTCATCAGGGACCTATACACCGTTGCGGCAACTTTGTCACAAAGTTCCTGACAATTTCACGTGAGTGTAAACCGCTTAGTACAATAATTAAATTTGAGTCATCATTAATTTGAGATAGGTATAGTGTTGTTACCAGTGTTTGGATTGGGCGTGTATATGGGGTAAATATGACCTTACATACTATTTCACAAAATAATGTTTATATCGATTCACATAACGAGTTAGTATGTTGGAGTATTTGGGAGTTTTGTATTTGGAAGTGAAAACGAGACTGTAGACAAACTGTGAATGTGAACGAGCCGGGAATGCGGACAAACTGGGAATGTGGACGTAATAGGAATGATGAGGAAGTACATAGGAGGTTGATAAGTTGGAAATATGGATGAAGTGATAATTTTTATTACATCCCGCGTTCTTGTTCATCTCTTACCTTTTCCACAGGCGACTAGGATTCCAACAGGGCCGTTGAAGTTCTCTATCCAGCCTGGCATCGGGTCAGTGACACTTGCTATTACTGAAAATAACATTAAGACGTATGAATTCGACGACGCGTTTGGCTCGGTTGGTAGACACCTGCCTACTGAGTCGGCGGTCCCGGGTTCGAATCCCGGCCGGGGCAAATATTTGTGCAAATATTTGTTCTTGGGTCATGGATGTTATTTATATATTATGTATATCGTCGTCTAGTACCCATAGTACAAGCTTTGCTTAGTTTGGGACTAGGTCGATTTGTGTATGATTGTCCCTTAATATTTATTTATTATTTATTTATTTATTATTTAAAAAGAAAGAAGGAGAAAGAAGAAAGAAAGAAAGAAAGAAAGACGGCTAATATTACGTGGATCCACAAATTGAGCGAAAAAGGACTGCAAGTTATACAGTCATATTAACATCGATCCAAAGCTTATTGAACAAAGAGATTTTATACTTATGAGGCAATTAATGCAGCGAGTGACATCCTCGACCCCGTATTCACTTACTGAGGTCAATCGCCGGTCAGTTCATGAATAGAAATAGAATTACCAATGGAAGGCCTGATGATGACCGCCGGAAGCTGACCCTTCTGCTCGTAGACCACGTGTTCTGCCAACTGCTTGGTAAATACGTAGGTGTTCGGCAGCTCTCCGAGGTACCTGAAGCAGTTGTCAGATTAGGAAAGCTACAGCAGCGGTACCCTAAGGGCTCGTGCACAAATCACGCGAGGTTATTTCGGCTACTTTTTGCCTCCCCCAACGCGATGTATCGTGATTTTATCATGTCCCCCCCCTTATTTTTTAAAGTAACACATTCGTCCCTTTAATGTGGTACAGTCTGACAAGAAACTTTTCAAATCTTTTCGATCACTTCTCAACGAGGTTCCTATTTCAGTTCTACATGGCACACTCGGTAGGATAGAGATCCTACCGAGTCCGCCAAGTAGTACACACAGATATAGTACGTATACTTACTTGGGGGTTACAACTCTGAGCGTATGCTCGTCGATGTTCTCGCAAACGTTGAGCGTCTTCCTCCAGTCAGCGTGGGGAGGGTACATCACCTCCTCGATGGGGTTCCTGTTAGTGTTGGAGTATGACGTAGACACGTGGACCAGAGCCTGCAAGTATCGATTATTTTACGAGATTTCCTTTTAATCTACAATGATTACAGTTGAGAGTAAGGCCCGCCTGCACCCTTACTCGATGGAGTGTTATATTTCTAATAATTATATATAATAGTTATTTTATTTGTGACGTTTTCAAGCAAAAGGTACCACTTAGGCGCTTATCATAAGGACGTGTTGCCGTGTTACTAGTGTAAAGATACAAACAAATTCCGCCCTTATTGTTAGCGACAAAGTGGGCCCTTTGTCTTGATAACGTCATATTTCTTCCTGATAGTACACGTTAAGAGGCCTTATTCCTTTTAAAATGCTGACTGTTTTGACATTTTTCTCCATGATAAAACATGTTTCTTAACATATTATTGCTGTTAATACCGGGAACAGGGCTATTGGGATTTATTGGTATATATTTGAAACCTACAGTTTGGATTTTTCATTGATGATTTTTTTTTTTCAAAAACTACTCGCAATTTACGAAATTCACGCGGAAAATTAGTTTTTAGGGTTCCGTACCCAAAGGGTAAAAACGGGACCCTATTACTGAGACTTCGCTGTCCGTCCGTCCGTCCGTCCATCCGTCCGTCCGTCCGTCCGTCCGTCCGTCTGTCACCAGGCTGTATCTCAAGAACGGTGATAGCTAGACACTTGAAATTTTCACAGATGATGTATTTCTATTGCCGCTATAACAACAAATACTAAAAATGAAATAAAATAAATATTTAAGGGGGGCTCCCATACAACAAACTTGTTATACCTATATATACATATATATAGGTACGGAACCCTTCATGCGCGAGTCGGACTCGCACTTGCCCAATTTTTTTCAACTTATTTTCGACTGCACGCAATAAAAGCATGAAATAGCTATGTTACTACCTAGAACTCGGGGAAAAGTGTTTATTCACTTCTAAAAGTTGGTTGAATTTATCAATATATTTGTCATAATATGAAAAAAATAAATTTTAAAAGGAATAAGGCCTCTTAATTGGATTCGAATTACGACTAGTTTATTTTTACGCCGTAGAGTTTTTTTTTAGAATTATCACTTTTTAGCCTACTAGAGCTTATTGCGGGACCTAGGTGTGTCAGTGTGAGGATGTCTGATATTTATTTATTTTATGCGGCACCCTAGGCTCCACTACACAGGAAAAATCCTCTCTTCTTGGCCAAGGTAAGACGTAAAACTTTAGACAAACCACGGGCGGTAATTCGTAAAGCCCCAGATCGCATTTTTATAGCCCTCACCTTCGGCTTGGGCAACAAACACTTGCGATCCGGGGCATTCACGGATTCACCACCCAGACATGTAATGTAGATAGGTAATCATACCTCAAGGGCCTTGAGTCCTCTCTGAGCAATAATTTAAAAAAAAATCTTCTCTATGATCATTATTACTAATTTCATTATGAATATTGACTATTCTGTTGGTTATTTATAATGTAAATTTAAATTATGAATTTTGATTCCATTCAAAAAAAAATATTAGGTATGCATTTTGTAAATAGTTAAATGAAATTATGCAAAAAGTTATTACGACTATTGAACAGCACCCATCTACATAACTACTTAAACAAAATAAACTAATGTTAAATATTATTATGTTGCTATTAATTATGTGAGATCTCATAATTGGTTCTGTATTACCAGTTACGTCACTATTACAATAAAAATAATAATGTGGTATTTCCACATAAAAAATAGAATCGATAAAAAATCCATACTAATATTATAAATGCGATAGTGTGTCTGTCTGTCTGTTACCTCTTCACGCTTAAACCGCTGAATCGATTTTGATGAAATTTGGCATAGAGATAGTTTAAGATCCGAGAAAGGACAGAGGATAGTTTTTATCCTGGAAATGATACCTAAAAAGATTGAAAAGTGAGTGAACATTTCTGTTGGGGTGCGGTGACCCTGTAGGAAATGTAATTATTAGACCAAAAGCATTTGCTTAGGCGCTTTTAATAATCCCTTTTATCAAGTTCTTCGCGTACGTAGTCGCGGGCAAAACCTAGAATTCTATAAAAATAACTATTACAAGAAGTTAAGCTGTTGGTTCTCCACGTATAAATAAATAATCAAATAAACAAAATCTCACCTTCAAATCGGTTATTTCCTTCGCCAAATCTACGATTTCTTTAGTTCCTTTTAGGTTCAATTTGGTGGCAAACGTCAAAGGGTCATCGAACCTGAAAAGAAATATTAAAATTATACAGTTTACAAGTTTAAATCTACTAACACTTTATGGATATAACATCGTAAATATAGATTTATTAAATTTAATTTAAAAGATTCTTCCAGTAAAACCTGGTTTTGGAACGGTGTATTGGAAGGATTTATTTTAGAATAATACGGTAAATGCTTTGAGTCTTAAGAGGCCTTATTCCTTTTAAAATGCTGATTGTTATGAAATTTTTCTCTATGATCAAACGTGGTTCTTAACATATTACTGATGTTACTACCTAGAACAGGGCTATTGAGATTTATTGGTCCATATTTGAAACCTACAGTTTGAATTTATCATTGATAATTTTTGTTTCAAAAGCTAACTACTCGAAATTGACAAAATTCACGCGGAATATTAGTTTCTTCAACTTATTTTCGACTGCACGCAATAAAAGCATGAAAAAGCTATGTTACTACCCAGAACTCGGGAAAAATAATTATTCACTTCAAAAAGTTGGTTGATATTATCAATATATTCGTGATAATATGAAAAAAAAATTGGGCAAGTGCGAGCCCGACTCGCGCATGAAGGGTTCCGTACCTATATATATGTATATATAGGTATAACAAGTTTGTTGTATGGGAGCCCCCCTTAAATATTTATTGGAGTTTACTCCTTAAGAATCGATTTTCATATATAAGCCCGGGGTATGAAAAATATGGGGTGTAAAATCGAACGTATCTGCCGTGCTAATTTAAAAAGTCGTATCTCAGTATACGATCGGGGTAAAAATACGACTTCGTAATTTAGCAGGTTATGCGTTAAGCGTTATAGACTAAGATCCCGATATAAAATATCCTTCACCGAGATGTTTATTTGATGAAGTGTATTTTATATTTAATTTAATATGTCAATAATTATATTGCATATGGGTTGCCTAACAAATTTTAGTCCAGGGTATGTTTAATTAATAATAAAAAAAATTGTTTTAAACATTTCACCGGTTTGATTAATATTAGATAAATTCTATACCAATCGAAAGTATGAAGCCCATAGAATATGCAAACGTTAGGTTGCCTATTCTTTTCCCGTCACAACTATTGGGTAGCCAGGTATAAACAGGTAAATCTATACCTACTAGCATTTTGCAAAGGTCTGATTGTTGAATTGAAATTAAATAAAATTAAAGATTATTTAATTATGAATTTATCTAATAATCAAATCGGTTAAATGTAAAAAAAAAAAATTTTTAATTTTAAACTAAACATACCCCGGACTAAAATTTGTTATGCAACCCATATCCAATATATTTATTGTCATTTTAAACTAAATATAAAATACATTTCATCAAATAAACATCTCTGTAAAGGTCATTTTATATCGGGAGCTTAGTCTATAACGCTTAACGCATAACCTGCTAAATTAAGAAGTCGTATTTTTACCCCGATCGTATACTGAGATACGACTTTTTAAATTAGCACGGCAAATACGTTCCAAAAATATAAGTATTGCGAGGATTGACGTTTGGTTGTCAAAGGCGACGGTTGAAAATTTTATCAAATTTTCATTGAGGTATTATTTATAATAGAGCCACAGACCCGAACAAAATTGACAAAAAAAGTGGCACTGCTGTCATTTTCAAGTAGATGCCAATAACGCTTATTTATAATTTACAACAACATAATTACTTCGTACAAAATAACTCTTTAATCAAACGTTTAAGTGTCAAATTGGCTTACGTACTTATTACCACAAATATTTTTCGAGTAAATTAACTTTTTTAGCGTATTCTGACTCATGTCTCTTGTCAAACTTGGAACATGGCACGAATGGAGCAGATTATAATAGTTTTACATACTAAACATATTTTCATTATTATTTTATTTAGGTATTAAAATATATTTGTTGTTTGAACTAAATAAACTCGTAAATTGTTAATAACAAATTAAGTTACCTTTTTATTTAACAACTGCATAAAAGGGTCCCGACACTGCACAGAAGGGAACAGTAATAATGACATTATGATTTCTCAACTCATCTTGTTCTAGTATGTGAAATGAGAGTAAGGCAAGTGCAAAATATTAACATTTTTAACCTTTTAAAGTTTGATGGCGTGGCGTGAAAGTCGGTGGCGTAGTATGCACGGCAGCACACGTTGTCTTTAGGTGTTCTTGGCGTTCAAAGGTTTAAACTGACAGTGTCTAGACTCTGAGACAAAATAAAACAATGACAACAGAGCAATTTTTGGACTCGGCCGGGTTAGGTTAGGTTTTTTTTTTTTTTTTATCCCTAAAAAGCGCTCCTTTTATTTTTTTTATGACCTTGATTTATTTTATATGCAATCTCCATTGAACAATTAGAGTAGGCCATTTTCAACTTTTTATCCGCTGTCATGTTTCCGCTTAATTAGTTAATTCAGTCGCCAAAACTCGATGCTAGTTTATATTGAAACAAAGCCGAAAATTGATTACTTAGCTGCTACTTTTTACTTTATACTAGTCTCCGCAATTAGTCGCCAACTTATTATTTTTTTCCCTTTAATTTTTTATAAATCCCTAAATCAGATTAATTTGTCGCCGCGTTAAATACATGCCATTATTTATTGCACTCCTTTATTAATTTATAAAATATAAAACTATAGCGACTCCTTAGATTTTTGTTCTGTGATGAGGTGCATTTTGTAGGGACAAAGTTAATAATTCTAATCTAAAATATGCTATGATTTTACATAGGATTCGTTAATTAATCAATAGAATCTGCGTAAAAAAGAATATTCCGACCTTTTTATTTATTTTATAGCTGTTATTTCTGCAATTTTTCACTGAAAATTAAGTCATTTTTGAGACCCGTCACGTGTCATGGTCTAAACGAGACTGATCGCCCAACTAATGCGATTTGTGATTTTGCATTAGTTGGGAGGGTGCCATTTTTTCCGTCGGATTGTGTGTCCATGTAATTAATACGTCAATGCAAATTTTATTTTATTTATAAGTTAATTCAGTTTTAGAGTCCTTTTCGCTGTTTTTGCGATGAGTGAGTCAAGTCGAGGTGTCGTGAGTGATACGTCACTTTTAGAATGTGGGCAGCGGGCAGCTCCGTCGTGGCTATCTGAAGTGGAGTTTGATAGTAAGGCAGGGCCGAGTCAATCGGATATTGTATCGGACGCTGAGTCCATGTCGGATGTGCGGCATATAGCGGTGAAGCGTGCTTGTGGTCTGAGCGACGAAAGCTGTGGTTGTAGTGATAGTTTTATCACAATAGGCAGGAAACCTAAACGCTTGCGGGATTTAGCAACCGCCAAAACGCAGCTGGAGCCGGACGGTGTGTCTGTGCCTGACAAGCTATTTGAAGTTTATATAGTGTCAAAAGAAGATTTACCGAAACAGATTGGTTTGGCAAAGTTGCTGCAATTTAAGGGTATAAAAGGAATTTTATCCGTCAAGTTTATGGGTCCACGTAAAGTTCGCATACAGTTTAACTCTAAGGATGATGCGGAGAAGCTTCTGGCTTCTCAGGAGTTTAACAATGAGACGAGACGTTCTTATTGGTCTAATATGGCATGCTGCACTTATGGAATTATAAGGCAGGTTGAGTTGGAGGTTGAGGAAGACGAATTTTTAAAGAATATTGAAGGGTCTGAAGACATTTTGTCAATATGTAGACTAAACCGTTTGGATCATGATGGGCGTTGGGTTAAGGCTGAAGCTATTCGTCTGTGTTTTAAGGGAACTTCTTTACCGCCATATGTTTATGCCTACGGTTGCTGATTTAAGGTAAATCAGTACACTTTCCCGGTTACCCAATGTTCAATATGTTGGAAGTTCGTTCATCTGAGCAGGTTTTGTCCTACTACTAAAGTTACTTGTCCGAAATGCGGCGGGGAGCATGCCAATTGCGAAATGACTATTTTTAGATGTATTAATTGTAAAGGCAGCCATATGGCCTTAGATAAGTCGTGCCCGGTTTTTGTGAAGGAGTAAGAAATTCGCAGGATTATGTCTGCTGAGGGATGTATATATAAACGGGCTTTTTGGTTGTATATGCAAAATAAGGAAAAAAAGGATACGGATGTTTGTAGTCAGGATGCGCCATCTGTTTTTGAGAATGACTTAAGTTTTGGAAAGTCATATAGAGATGCTGTTTTGTCGAAGCCGGTACAATCTAAAGAGTCTGAAGATTCTGTCTGTCAGGCTGAGGGCCAGCGATCAGTAAGTCAGTACAGATTAGAGAGCGAGCCACAACAAGAGGTTAGTAAGCCGCGGAATTCAAAAAGAGTAACAGATGTGAAGAGGTCCGAGTGTCTATTGGTCAATCAGCCTACTATTGAGCGGGCTGATATGGAAGATAAAAGACAAAATAAGGACAAGAAGAAGAGACGTATTACTTTTGAAAGGCTGGTTGAGAAGACGAAGGATATTTTGTTTTCTACCGAAAGTTGGGAGGAGAAGTTCAAAACGCTGTTTGGAGTTGTTGTTAAGGAGATTTTGGATTTATTTAAGGATTTTTTTAAGGAAGGTGATTTTGTACGTTTGTTTTTGTCTAATGTAAATGGCTAGGTCTAATACCAGATCTTTCTTGAATGTAATGTTCAATTCAATATTGGCGGAACCCTTATCGGAATCGGCTAAATTTGTATACAGTTGTTTTTATGTAAATAGTGTATACAAATTTAGTTGTTTTCGTGTACATGTTATTTTTAAGTTTATACGGTTTATGTTTTTATTTATCTATGTCTTTTAGATGAATGATGTTGTGTATTAGGCCTGCTGGAGCTGGCATGTTCATAAAAATGATCAAAGCTCCTTAATTAATAGATAAAAAAAAAAAAGTATTGCGATACTACGGTAGAAAGGTCGTATCTTTGTATGGATTTCATAGTAAGATACGGTTTTTTTCCGTGGCACTGCAGACTCTAGTAACTAAACTAGCCGCTCGAGGGCGCTTTACATCACGCTTCCTTATTTAGTTACTACTCATGATCTCTCCAATTTGTTAAAAATCAATCGGAAGTAAATTTTCCTTGTAAAATATTGTAATTTTGCTGTATATTATACTCGTATATTAATATTATGTAAATGCCTACCTTCTCGTTCTTGTTTGCAGCACCCAACAGGGTACATAATGTGATACTTAAACTATTTACTAATCATTGTGTGCAATAAACGTATTGAGTATTGAGTATATATTTTATAATCGTTCTTAAGGCCAGGCGCGCACCACGATTTTAGTCGCGCGATAATTTTGTCGCATAAATGCAAGATATGGGTTTATATGAGAGTGCGCGCACCACGATTTTCATAAACCCAGAAGTACGCTTATTTCTGCGACAAAATTATCGCGCGACTAAAAATAAAACGTGGTGCGCGCCTGGCCTGAAGAGTAAACTCCAGTCGTGCGTCGGAGCTGACACACACACTTTTTTTATTTTATTTTTAGTATTTGTTGTTATAGCGGCAATAGAAATACATCATCTGTGAAAATTTCAAGTGTCTAGCTATCACCGTTCTTGAGATACAGCCTGGTGACAGACGGACGGACGGACGGACGGACAGCGAAGTCTCAGTAATAGGGTCCCGTTTTTACCCTTTGGGTACGGAACCCTAAAAAGGACGGGTTGCACTCCGGGAGTGCCGGCTGAAGTGAAAACTCCGATTTTATAATATCTCACTGACACTTGATTTCTATTTTAATCTCTATTTCTTACTAATGTATGTTTATGATTACGCTTCACCATCTGTCACTTACAACATTTTGTTGTTCGAAGGCCCCCTTTCTTTGAAACAGACACGGTTGCTAGGTTACCGACTGACTGTTATCTGACGCGCGGATCTGTCGCGAGTTTAACATTTTTTACCCATCTAAAAATTGCCAAGCGTCGCTAAAGAAGTTTTCACTTCAAAAACAAATTTTAAAAGGAATAAGGCCTCTTAAAGCTGTTTGTAGCGCCTCTATCCCTGGGCCGGACCGACGCTTGCTAGGCTATAATTTGGTCAACTTGGTCATAAGGCGTTATAGATGTTAATATGTCTCTTTTTTATAGTGTGCGTGTATCGGAACAGCTTTGGGTCTGACACATCTTACCGCACTCCTTTACAGCTATACGAGTAAGCGCGAGAGGAGGCTGTTTTTATTAATATAAAGCTCACCTCACACTGGCCGCTACGTGAAAAATGATGTTGACTCTGTTGACTAGAAGAGTGCGATCCTCCTCCGATAGTCCTGAAAAAAGTAATAAGTTGCAAACACCTTCGGCAAAGAGTGATAACAGTTTTAATTTAAATATTATAAAAAAAAGATTTTTCAGGTTATTTGTATTCGGCGCCATACATACCAAACTTAACATGGCCAGTTTTTTTTTATGTTCCACAAATTGGATAATACAAAATAACTTAATTTATAATGTGTCGGTTACATTTTTGTACACCCTAAAATAGTATCGAGGTTAAGATAAGATAAGTGTTTGTACGGAACCCTCAGTGCGCGAGTCAGACTCGCATTTGGCCGGATTTTTTTTCTATTATATTTACCTAATCCGCTCTCCAAAATGTCTCCTGCAACCACGTGCACTTTAGACTCGAATGCTCCTGGCCTCTCTCTCTTTAAACGGTCGAAAACAAACTGAAAAAAGAAAAATTATCACTATATAGAGTGGAACAGATCGAGGTACTTTTATGCAAACAGGGAATTGTTCAGACTGAGTACCTACTTCATTTTTCACCAATGAACTTCACTAAATATTTCTATCCATTTTTGAGATACACTTTGTTAAACATTAGTGTAAAAATCTGCACATATCAACCCTTTTGAACATCGCTTAAGTTAAAGTAAGGTGTCAATTTAAAATGTAAATAAAACCGTTGAATTAGTAGGGTTGTCACTGATATTAAAATATTTTATTTTGATGACTTTTTATTACTTTTAAAGCCAGCTTTACAATTATAATAGGTCGATTGTAGATCCAGGGTGTCAGCTACCTTCACCAAAATTTATCAAAATTGGTACAGCCGTTTGAGCGTGAAGTAAGAAACATACACATAAACACACGCAAACTTTCGACTTTATAATATTAGTTTGATAAACTATCAGTTTTAACGATATGATATGTCGCAAACTAAATTCAGAACATTGTTTACCGGAATGCTGCCAAATCATTCGATCTTCTTTGGAAATAAATACCTACCGATACGTAGGTGTTGAATAAAACTTGACTGCCGTCACTGTGGATAGTTTTGGCTTTATTATGCCAAAATTCACATGGAAATAATGTGCATACATCATATATTTGCATTATTAAACGTCATTAGCGATTTGTCAAGGATTTGTCATCAACCAAATTCAAAACATTGTTTACCGGAATGCTTCTCAATCATTCGTTCTTCTTGCGAGATAAATACTGAATCCTATTAAAGAAAAACATAACTTTCATCACTGTGGATTAGTTCTGGCTTTATTATGTGAAAATTGCTAAATATTTTGTCCTATTTTCTCTTTGTTTACATCAGTGACATTCACTCACTTTCAACGTTCCCAAAGTCGTTGCCAGTAAAATAAATTAGTACTACTAAAAATCCGCAATATGGAGTGGGCCGAAAACTAACGTTTTGGCCTCTATAATGTTAAACAGGGAGCAATGTACTCAAATAATGACCTTAAATACCAATTAATTAATAGATGCTAATTATTCACGGCTACGAATAAGCATTAGAGTTTAAAGAAAGAATTTGTAAATGTTTTCGTCCATTAAAAGAAGCTACAAGAATAATCTGTCGGCATTTAGAACTGAGTCCTCATTAGTACCTACCTACCTTCTTTATGTTACTATTATTAATCCGTATATGGCAGCTCGAAGCTTGTGCCAGTATCAGTTTGTTTGGTTTATAACCAATGCATGACTTCCGTGTTAAAGACTTATCAAAAAAATAAAAATTTAATTATTAAAACATGAGATGAAATGAACATGAACAAAGATGGCCGATGAATCTCTACTATAAGTGGTTATTATTTTAACCACAGAGCAACGTTTGACAGTTCTCCGTTGATGTTTGTAGCGATGTAGCAAAGACATATTATTTGCCAAATCTTACGATTATGAATGGTTGATCGAATCGATTTTATCGAAGAAGTTTTTCCGAACCTGCTTATAGGTATTTTTCTTTATTTTGCGTAAATAAATATTTTTTTGAGTTTTCTATGTAAAATAGTAATTTGTTTTATTGTTCTTCAGGTTACCAATTTATCGATTTAATCGATTTCTACTAATTTACTCAAATTAAATAAATACATGAATCGAAACGCAAGATTTGGTCACAACACAGCTTTAAAAAAAAACACGTAGTACGTAACTGTTTATGTAGTGTATGTATTTATGTGTATGTTTGTTACTTCTTCACGCTCTAACGGCTGGACCAATTTCGATAAATATTGGCATGAAGATTGCTGACCCTGACACATAGGCTATTTATCCCGAAAAAGTTTAGTGTTCCCGTGGGATGAGCGGATAGAGCGGCACAGCCAGTTAAATGAATACAAATTCAAATTCAAATATTTATTTGTCCAACATAGGTACGTACTTAAATTACAACTTACCAATGTTGCATATAATGCTGCCAACCTGTCTTCAGACTTGACGCCCTTCTTGGACCTCATCAGCAGGTAGATGCGGTCCAGGTCTGTGCAGGAGTATAGCAGCTTCTCAATGAGGACCTTGCCCATGAAACCTGGAACAGACGATTGGCAGTGTTAATTTTTTGGGTTCCGTACCCAAAGGGTAAAAACGGGACCGTATTACTAAGACTCATCTGTCCGTCCGTCCGTCTGTCTATCCGTCTGTCACCAGGCTGTAGTTCATGGAACGTGATAGCTAGACAGTTGAAATTTTCACAGATGATGTATTTCTGTTGCCGCTATAACAAACAAATACTAAAAAACAGAATAAAATAAATATTTAAGAGGGGCTTCCATACAACGAACTTGTTTTTTTTACGTTTTTTGCTTGATTCTGTCACCAGGCGGTATCTCATGAACCGTGATAGCTAGACAGTTGAAATTTTCACAGATTACGTATTTCTGTTTTTACTATAACAACAAATACTAAAAACAAAAAGTTAAAAATCATTTAGCTGTATGGAACCCTCGGTGCGCGAGTCCCACTCGCACTTGGCCGGTTTTTTTTATAATCATTAAAGATGTCTCACGATGTTTTTAATAATATTCTTTATTCGAGTGTCTATGTGCTAGGTATGCACATTATTGCAATGTTTCGAACAATTGTAAGTAGGTACACTTTGTTGATGCAGTTCCATTGTAAGTTATATAACAAGTATAAGGCTTCAATTCAATGTAATGCCGTGAGAAACTTGCATCAGTGCAATATTAGACAGAGCGAGACAAAACAAAAGAATGGAATAAGAGCGAGGGAGATAGGATGCTTATTTATGGGAAATACGTCAATTAGATTGATGAATCAGTATTTAATCAAGAATGGAATAAGTGTGTCGACCTATAACGTCGTAATAAAGATAATCACTTTATAATTAAAGTAGTGACTATGAACTGTAGGTACCAACACTATGCGGTATTTTTTCCATATTGTTAATATAATTTTCGGTTCTAACCCATTACATTCCATTTTTGGATGTCCGGATATCCGTTTATCCGGATTTCCGGCTCTGCTATTCCCATGAAATCTTGTGAGTAGTTTCGATAAATATCCAAATGGGCCAGTATCAGTAGGGAGAAAACGAAAACTATAAGAGGTAGGGAAATTTGTTCTTAGGAACCGTGGCGTCGATTTTACATTTAATAGACTGCATTTTTTGTTTTTTAGGGTTCCGTACCCAAAGGGTAAAAACGGGACCCTATTACTGAGACTTCGCTGTCCGTCCGTCCGTCCGTCCGTCCGTCCGTCCGTCTGTCACCAGGCTGTATCTCAAGAACGGTGATAGCTAGACAGTTGAAATTTTCACAGATTGATGTATTTCTATTGCCGCTATAACAACAAATACTAAAAATTCAATAAAATATATATTTAAGGGGGGCTCCCATACAACAAACCTGTTATAGATTATATATATATGTATAGGTACGGAACCCTTCATGCGCGAGTCAGGCTCGCACTTGCCCAATTTTTTAATAAATTAATTTATAACCGGTAATTAAACCCGGTTTAAATTCTGCATTTATTTATTTTCAGCAGTTTTGACCGTGTTATGTAAGAAATTATGTATGCGATTTATAAAAAGAATAATAAATGCAGTTTATATTAAATCTAAAATCACCGCCATGCCACCAGGCGCCACGCCATGGGTCCTAAGAACAGATGTCTTGGTATTAACTGTAAGTGATATGTAATAAATAATGATAAATAAATGATGTCCCTATCTCTTCTAATTTGTGACTTTTCCCTACTGATCCATTTGGATTGATCACCCGGTATAGATTTTTTTTGTAGATTTAGTTTTTCGTATACTTCCAAAATGGCGAAAATATATGAGGATTGAAAATCCAAAAAACGTCATATTTTCGAGTGAGGTCTTCAGGTCCCAGAATCACTAGTCTATATCCTACTTCTACAGGTACTCTTCGTCTACTCCTCTTTTTGTAGGTAGGAAATGAAATTAAACCAAATGGAACGAAACGAAATGAAATGAAATAATTTAAACATTAAACCACCACAAGGCCACAAGGGTACTTCTACAAGTCAGATTGTGAATCTACCACCATTTCCTTAGAAGAAAGCCGAAAGAAACTCAACAGTAAGTTTTATTTTATTTTTGCTGCTTGAGTACTAAGAATTAGTATTCCACGACATAACGGAAGGCCATACATACGTCACCGGGCAACAATAAGCTAGTCATTGGTATGCTGTGTCTGTCTGTCTGTGACGTTCAATCTACTGAAGGTCAATATCATAGTTTATTGTGAACTGTTTTCCTTGTTGCTAATTGACTGAGCAAGCGAAGCGTTTCCGTTACAGCTTGGCCAGAAACCCTTTCGTGTCTAGATGTTCGGATGTCCGAAAGTTAGTTAATTATATAGAATTTATGTGCAAATTCATAATAAAATTTATAAAAACAGACTTCCTGTTTCTTTCGGCTGTCTTCTCAACAGAGGTCTCCTCTTGGGAAATGCCGGTAGATTCACAATCTGACTTATAAAAGTGCCCTTGTGCTCGTGCCAATACATTATTTCATTTAATTTCATTTCAATAAATATATGACAACCGCACATTATATATAGCCTAGCAAGCGTCGGTCCGGCCCAGGTAGGTATAGTGGCGCTACAAACAGCTTTAATATGGCAATAATGTGCATACGTCATATATTTGCATTATTAAGCGTCAGCATCGATTTGTCAAGGGTTTGTCATTATAACCAAATACAAAATATTATAAAGGCCAAAGTTTGCGCGTGTGTTTATGTGTATGTTTGTTAAGTCTTCACGCTCAAACGGCTGGACCAATTTTGATAAAATTTGACACGATGATAGCTGACGCCTTGGATTTTCACAAAGGCTACTTTTTATCCCGAAAAATTTTAGTGTTCACGTCAGATGCGCGGGTAACACTGCCGGGCGCAGCTAGTAATAAATGTGACAAACACACACAATATAGAATTACCAAGCAAAGAAGGTTATATACCTAGTTCTGTTTACATACATAAGTATAAAATGCAAGGTCGAATGCTACAAAATTGCATAGAATTGCTGCAAACTCATGATATCACAATCCTAGTGATAAAACGACGTAAAACAATTACAACGGTAACATACGTCATTATTCTAGAAAAATGTTAATGAGTAAGCCATTTTATGCAATAACTGATCGTTAACAGTGATGTAATGATTTACCATTAATTAATGAAGGTTATATAATGTTATCATGTTGGGATTTGTGTGATTATTACGTTATTTAATAAATTATAGTAGTTTTCTAATTTCTTCAAAAAGAGGACGTTCTCAATCCCAAAAACCGAAACGGAAAATCATTTTTTAGCTCGAGGAAGCATTTTTAGATTTTATATTTTTCTGTGATAAAGCAATTATTACTATAGGTAAGGTCAATGTGGGCAAGACCGGCATATCTCATTTAAAATAAATTTTGATCAGTCTGTATAGGGTTATTATTTCTTTCAGGATAATCGGCTTAGTTTTATATGATGAAAAATATAATATATTATACTGCCGTTAAAACAAATTGGCCAAAAAAGCATAACTTTTGTGCAAAAAGAGGTTTTTTTTTAAAACTTGGCTAGTAGACGGTCTTCCCTAGTTAAATAAGGTAAGACCGTCTACTACACATTGCCGCCATATTTATAAGCGGAAAGGCATGTAAATGACCTTGTGAGATTATTTTTTTTATGCCATTGCAAAATGTGTTTAAAGTTCTGGGAAAAGGAGTTGCAATTTCATTTTATCCATATTTTTCTGTTTTTAAGGCAAGATCGGCATATGGGTGTAAAAAGAGATTGTCAACCTTTTTTAAAATTCAAAGTAAAACAGCAAAATATAAAGCGCAAACATTTAATAAAAATGACAATTCGTTATTTTATAACGAAATAAGCTTAAAATATTCACAGTATTTACTTATTAATTGAACACCAATTACTTAAAAGATCACAAAAAATAGTTATAAGTAATTAAAGTAGTAAGTATTGTGTACTGACCACAAATACATCTTTTAGTGAGTAAAAAATGTGTAGTCAACCATGGCCATTCCTGGTCGTTCAAAAGCTCAAATATGTCTTTCGTTAAAAAGCAATACAGCAGCAGGCAATCCAAGCATCTCAAAAATCCGGTGAACTATCTGAAAAAGAAATGTCTATCGTATATCTATGACTATCCTGTATTAAAACGGTTTTAAGTACTTTGTTTAAGAGTTGTCTATTTGATCATTTTTTTCCATACAAACATTGACCCCCGATAACGACCAAAACTAGACAGACGTAGATGAAATTTGGTAAGTATGAACTGGACGTAATTATCTATGCCTCTGGTTTTTCAGATTTTCGTATAAATTTGTAATGTGAGAATTGACAGGATCTTAAAAGTCGAGAAAAAAAATTGACAACTTTGCACAGGAAATACAGACCAGGTAACAAAGCATTTTCGCAAAATTCGAAGAAACCATCGGCATAGAAAAAAAAATGATTATCCTAAATGCAAAATATCATCGCTTTCTGTGCTGCACTTTGCGTACAATGAGGGGTCAACGAAACCCAGAATTCCACCCCCGAATCTATAGCTATTTCGACAGACGTTGACGGCGAGTCTCGCGGGCGATAAAGATAGCACTATCACGCGACGGAGAGTGTAGTTGTAGGTATATGAAACGAGATTATTTCATTGCTAAAGGTTGGTAACATCTGGTTCAAGGCAAGACCGGCACATGACGGTCTTCCCTTGGACATTTTAGACGGTCTTTCCAACTAGATATTTTTTAAGGTTATATACATTCGGTACCAAAATCCACAAAATTAATGCGTTATGGCTACATTAAAATCATGAAACATGTAAAACAATTATCAAACAACATTATTACTTACTTCAATAACAAATATTTCGGCTTTTTATATGTTTTTTCATTTATTTACGGAAGCACGTTGCACTCACTTTTTAACTTCGACACACAACTGAACTTGAGAGTCGAGTTGCGACCGTTGTCTCCGTCATAGCGACACCTATCCTAGAGTAAAATAACTAGGGCAAAACCTTGCTTTACCAACCGAGTTCTAAGTGGCGCGCAAATACAAATACAAGAGATATGCCGTGTAGACGGGCTTACCTTATAGACGGACTTACCCACATTGACCTTACCCAGATGGTCTTACTTGATTTAAGTAAAATAGAATTAGAACTACATGAATATTCAGGGGCAATTTGACACAAATCGACCTAGTAGTTCGGTGAATAGAAACTAAAAGTAGTAGGCGTGACCTTACAAACGGTTCGGTAGTTTTGAATTTTTGATATGTTGTCTAAGATGGTTAGTGAGTGGTTAAAAAGCAAAATGCACAATTCCCAGCTAGCCAGTCAGCAATTGACAGCTATTTTTTACCACTTCGGTGATCTCTGCGAGATATCAGAGAGATGTACAGTCCGACCAAAAAGAGTAGCAATTAAAAAGTGGCGATACTGTAGTGTCCTCCCTTTCTAATTAATATAAGAAAACGGGGACAGATTATGTATTGAGTATGGAGTTAGAGCACTGAGCAAACTCCATGAAAAAATTATCTACACATCCAGTTCTTTACTTTTCTGAAAAGTTTAACGAATAGTATACATTTTACCACCAAACATTACCATTCAAAATGGAAGAGGACGGATGATTGGACACCTGATGCGACATGATGCTTTCTTTGTGAACATCCTGGAAGGCAAAGTGGACGGGAAAAGAGGCAGAGGAAGAAGAATGACGATGAATTTTTTAGTCAAGTGAAAGAGAAAGTGGGCACTATGTCGTATCAGGAGACCAAAACACTATCAAGAAATAGGGAAGAGTGGCGATTATTCCACCGACAAGACCGAAGCTCTTAAATTATGAATGAATGAATACATTTTAGGAATAGAGAATATTGATATCATGGAAAATAACTCACCCGTTCCTCCAGTGATCAGGATCGTCTTCCCCTTGTAGAAGTCTGGAATCGTCGGCACTTTGGCAAAGTCTCGCTCTTCGAGAAACCCCATCTTTGGATCCTAGCTGGTTAGAAAACAAAGTCAAACATAATACGGTATTTAACTATAGTCAAAATTAATTATGTAATTGAAACCACTAACCATACATTCGAAAATACACGGAACAAAATAAACTACCGCTAACTTTGGGACATCTTACTATTTTTAATTGAACAAAAACTAAAGAAGATGTGTTTTGACTACTGATTTATATGACGTCACAAGCCAGTATCTTCATAGAAACTTCATACTGACAGATCGTTTTTGACATTTCATAAAGTAGCTGATTTGAGCTGTCATCAAATACCTTATTATCAACGTCACTAGTTGGTGACTAGGTAAAAAAAACTATTGCAATTTTGTTTCTAGAAGCAACAATACAAAGCAACTAAGATTCTTTGTAGGTATACGGATTTGAGAACATACATTTACTGTAGTGCAAACATACAATACAATACAATACAATACAATACAATACAATACAATACAATACAATACAATACAATACAATACAATACAATACAATACAATACAATACAATACAATACAATACAATACAATACAATACAATACAATACAATACAATACAATACAATACAATACAATACAATACAATACAATACAATACAATACAATACAATACAATACAATACAATACAATACAATACAATACAATACAATACAATACAATACAATACAATACAATACAATACAATACAATACAATACAATACAATACAATACAATACAATACAATACAATACAATACAATACAATACAATACAATACAATACAATACAATACAATACAATACAACAACACTTTATTGCACACCAACAAGAAAAATATTACATGAGAAATCTTAAATTAAACATATTATACTCGTATATTTTTTTGAGAGTAAATTAATAATATCTGTTTATTTTTTGGCACAGCAATTCACAAAAGGATAATAATATCTTCTTGTAATTAACGTTTGAGTTGGATATCACTGTCCGTTGCATCCAAAAAAAAACCATTTACGTATTACCAATGAGGACCTAGGAACACTGTACAGCTTTGTTTACAAAAAAAGTTTCTCGATTCACATCAATAACAATAAAAAAAGAAAAACGAAATTAAAAATTTAAAAAAATACACACAAACGCTCACGCGACACGTTATACAGCTTCAACGTAAAGTAATGAGAAAAAAATACACGAACGTTTCGTACCTTCGAAACTTAAAGCGTAAAACAGTCATACATGAATATGTATGGTCGGAAATGTCGCCGACGGGCGGCGCGCGCGCGGTTCTGGGTTCAAATGTCGATGGTAATGCTATGCGAGTGTGGAGCGATTTAAGGGCGATGTTAAGGCGACGTCGCGTCAAGAGGCCTTATTCCTTTTAAAATGCTGACTGTTTTAGACATTTTTCTTAATAATCAAACATGTTTCTTTCATATTATTGATGTTACTACTTACCTAGAGAACAGAGCTATTGGGATTTATTGATATATATTTGAAACCTACAGTTTGGATTTTTCATTGATGATTTTTGTTTCAAAAACTACTCGCTTTCACGCGGAAAATTAGTTTTTCAACTTATTTTCGACTGCACGCAATAAAAGCATGAAATAGCTATGAACTCGGGGCAAAGTATTATTCACTTCAAAAACTTGGTTAAAATTATCAATATAGGTATTTGTCACAATACGAAAAAAAAAATTAAAAGCCATAAGGCATTAATAAACCCTCATTCTGAGCAGGTTTATTATGTCAATTAGGTATAGTAGGTATTAGTGTAGTATTTTAAGTAATGATATAGTTAACTAACCTAGTTTTAAGTTTACTAACTATCATCATGGACTACTGTTGTCTGAATAAAGAAATTTTGAATTTGAATTTGAATAAGACCTCTTAATAGTACATTAGGTACAGGGGCCGGGAAAACAGTGATTGCCGGCTGAGTAGGAATAGAAGTCGTCTCGGTTATTTTTTTGTCGATTGTGTTTTTTTAAAATGGCGGAGATATGGGGATTGAACGTAAAATAATACATATAAGATCAATAATTAAGACAGAAAAATATAATTTTCCTATTTCGTTGCGAATTATTTCAGTAATTATATGGCTATGTTCGACAAATAAGGTATGGTGCGTGTAAAGCGCACATCCTACGGTATGGCTAATGCGCATATTATAAGCATTTCAATCATATAATTATGACGCAGAGGGCGCTCCAGTAGCGTAACGAACTATGGGATGAAAGATTTGGTGTGATTGACGTAGCGATCTGATAGCTCAGTTGGAAGAGCAATGCGCCGGAAACGCAGAGGTCGTAGGTTCAAATCCTGCTTAGATTGTAGTAGATCGCAATCAATTTTTCTTTCTTAATTTACCTTCGTGTCATTATTATAAAAATAAAAAAATGTGGTATAATTTCCACATAAAAATATGAATCGATAAAAAGATGCTATACAAATAAATAAGGTTATGTTAATGCTTATAATCTGATATCAGTGTATTGGAAAACAAGGAAAATAGGTAAAAAAATAGGAAAATAATATTGCACTATAATTTTCTGTCTTAATTGTGTACAAACTTTTTGAGAAATGCTCATATTTCAACGATTTCGAACAATCCCGCGAGGTCTTTAGCTCACATAGCCACTAGTAGTACATTAATGCTGAGGCCGGGAAATAAAGGATTCTCGGCGGAATAGGGATACGAAGTTGGGAATCTCTTTACACGCCGAGGTTGTTTATTGATATTGAATGAATAGAAGGTCGCTTTTTCTGTTTACTGACGAATGGACTGGATAGAATAGAATAGAATAGAATGGATATCATCAATTCATCATATATCATGTATGTTTTGTGATGTGTGTAATAAAGAGTTCTTATATTGTGCTGTGTTATGTTGTGTTGAGTTGTATAATGTTGGCTTTCATCCATTAATTATTGAAGTTACTTCTCCTTAATAATTAATCAGCATTTTCACGCTGACACTTGGTATTCATGCAGCCATTGTGGCTCCGGTTTCATTCCTACAAAATAAAAATACATGTCGAATAAAAATACTAATAAAGTAATGATTTATCAAAAATACGTATGAATGTCTAATTCTTTGTGCGTTTTTCTAGAATTTTCTTGCCTCGCACGACTGCATTGTAGAATTAACTGTCGCTTGCGGTATTCCCGGATCGATAAGACCTTCAAACCTTCAAGAAAAGAGCGTACTCCCATCTGAAAGGCCGGCAACGCACTTGTGACTCCTCTGGTGTTGCTAACAAATGTCGGTCCGGCCCAGGGATATTCTATTCTATTTTTTATAAAAATGGCAACCGGTCACAGTTAAGCGACCATTACTGCCAATGTCTCGTTGCCAATCGCACACGGCAACAAGATAGGTGATACCACGTTGTACGGTGAGTTGAGAAAATCGAGCTTTTTGTAAAGTGATAGCGATTTACAAAAAACCACACAGGCTATCGGGCCTTGACCCAGGAAGGGCTATTGTACGGTTCAAGATGAATTCTTCATTAGCTATTCACTCATTCGTTAGATCACTGCATAATACGCTATCAATGCTACACATAGATAGGCCCAGGGATAGTTGCGCTACAAACAGCTTGCACATGGCAATAATGTGCATACGTCATATATTTGCATTATTAAACGTCAATGGCGATTTGTCAAGGATCTAGCCAAAGATTAACCAAATTCAAAACATTGTTTACCGCATCCTATAATACTGCATCCTATTTAAAAATAACTCGCACAAAGGCCATTCCATTGAGAAGAGGCGTAAGACAGGGGGACGTTATGTCCCCGAAACTGTTTACGGCCGTTATGGAAGACGCCTTCAAGCTCCTGGAATGGCAAGGACTTGGCATCAACATCAATAGCAAATACATCACTCACCTTCGGTTTGCCGACGACATCGTAGTCATGGCAAAGTCGATGGAGGAACTCAGCATGATGCTCGATGACCTCAATCGAGTTTCTCAACGAGTGCAAGCGCAGCGTAGGACGTCCGCCTACAAGATGGACAGATGACCTTATAAAGGTCGCTGGAAGGCGCTGGATGCAGGTCGCTTCCAACCGGTATATATGGAAGTCCAAAGGGGAGGCCTATGTTCAGCAGTGGACGTCCTATGGCTGAGATGATGATGATTTAAAATGACGTCCAATCTGTGGATCTGGCTTTATTAAGCAAAAAATACTTGTTTGCGGAATATTTAGTCCTGTTCCCTCTTTGTTTACATCAGTGACATTTACTGACTTTCAACGTCAATTAACAAAAATCTGTCGTTGCCAGTAAAATAAATTAGTACTACCACTAAAAATTCTCAATATGGCGTCGGCTAATAAGCACTCTGTTGGGTTATAAATTTATAATAGATTTTACCTCGCTCACCTATAACTACTATACTATATCTATACCTCGCTCACATGTATGGAAATGAAGAATGCGCACACGAAAATGCGGACACCTAGTTTTAAAAATGTTTAAAAACAATATTACTTCATGAAATTTACCTTTTTCATGTGATGCCATTGTGAAGTCAATTTGACAGTGTCATTTTTGTATAATATTATCTTATTATCTATTTACTTACTTACTTATATTTTTATAGTAAATTCCGTTGATTTATAAAAGTATTGTGTTGATTTATACATTTTTGAATCATGGCTAAAAAGGATAAAAAGGACAAAAAGGGGAAAAAAGTAAGTATTTCAAAGATTTCATTGGCAATATCTTTTGGGGTTTTGAAGTAGCCATTGTGCCATTTCTATTTGGGACACACAATACGCAGAAACGATGAAAATTTAGAAAAACCGGCCAAGTGCGAGTCGGACTCGCGCACCGAGAACTCCCCAACTTTGGCCGGGTTAAGTTTACTTTGCACTTGGTATATATGGCATAGGTACAAATGAGGTGCAAAGTTAACGCAAACGATCACGTTTGTTGTAAAGGTTGCTTATTTTATTTAATCGTATGGCAATATGTTTCATGCAAGCAATCAAAAGACTTTCAAATTGTTAAGCCAGGCGGCTGCGTCAGGAGACATAGAATACAGGTCTTCACCTTAGCAGATCCAGCGTATGAGTGAAGTGGGCATCGTTGGATGATATGTTCAGTGGTTGTAAGAGCTCCCGATACAAACCTGAAACTAAATAAATGCTAACAATGGTGATCATTTTTTTGACTTGGCAGGGGTAACTACCACAGGGCGGACACTTCTTGAATGTCAGTGTCAATGTGTGCGTGTAAGACGCACAGGGCTGCCTCAGACGCATTGCAACAACTAGTTGGTACTTTAGGCGGTTGTCACACTGCTCCGCATATCGGAGCGGCGTCAAGTGCTGCGGTTTTTAACTTTGTACTGTAGAATCTTGATTTGTACACAAAAACCGCAGGGTATAACACACTGACACCGCATCTCCGCTCAAACTAAAAAAAAAATCCGCAGCACCGCTTGTCCGTCCGGACTCCGTCGCAGTGTGACAACCGCCTTAGTTACACATAAATCTGACATAAGATCGGAAAATATCACAACCACACTTATGTATGCACAGTAGGTACTTTCAAAATTTTCTACGCTGCCAACACGATTCCAACTCGGTGCTCTTGCGGGTGAAGTAATTCGATTTGGTGCGGGGGTGTGCGTGTCCATTCTGTATGTATGTAGTACTATTAAATATTCTGTGTTATGCTTGTATGTGTGTGTGTATGTACATGCGCGCTTATATGTGGATACCAGTTAAGATAAAAGTCGTAAAATTAAGTATTAATCTATCTTTTTCTTAATTAATAATTAATCAAAAATGTAATTAATATTTTTCTTAATTTTTCAGGTAGAAGAACCACCAGGTAAGCACCTTTGGCTTAATAATGTTGCATCAGTTAAAACAACTTTTTAGAAGTTGACTGTGCAAAATCGCTATCTAACGAATTGTGGAATTGTTGAATAGTTGAATAGACACGTTGACTGATGTTGAAATCTACAGCGTACTGTAGTTATATGAATAAAATTAGCTAAATATATCACGAAACAAAGAAACAAATCAGGAAAATTAAATCTTTTTTGGAAATATGTGACTTCAAAGGTACGCAAATTTGATGATCGATGAGGACCGGTAATCCAGAGGTACCGCGTTCGATTCCCGGTCCCTTGCAGCAGGTAGCTCCTTTTTAAATTTTTCTTTAAGCTTTGATCTTTGTATTCATGGTTTAAATAAAAATTGTGGTGTACCCACACTGAAAAATGAGACATTACATGTTTCATAAATATATAAAATTTGATCCAACAGTATTTTGTAAAATGTTTTCAGAATCCTCATAATTTTACAAAACAATAATTGTACGACAACCATGAACTTAAACGCATTTTCTCACGGTGAAAATGGCAAATTTCTTAATTTCTCCATACAATTATGGGTACCTATACCGGCCTGTGACGTCACTAGCCTGGACGCCTTTTGTATGGAGCGTTTTTAGCGCTACGTAGGAATGTTGAACTTTGACGGTCATTTCTGACTTTTAGAGCAGTTTAATTGTAGTCAGTCCCATATAGACATTTGATCACAATAAAAACTAGAATCGATTGACATCCTCAAAAAAAATTAGTCAACATATCTATTGTTTCGGTTTGGGCAGATGATGTCTTAGGGTGAAGCCAGACGAGCGTAATTTGGGTCGCGTAATTTCGGTCTCGCCATTTAATTTTAATTTAATCGTATGGCATTTTTGACCAAGTCGCGCATCTTCTAATTATGTCATAAACATATATCCAAGTTCTTTACCCATAGGGCGGCGTTTATACTAGGAGAGTGTAGATCCAGGATACCTCCATTATATTTCCGTTTTGGGCAGTCGTATATTATGTGGTGAATGGATTGTGCAGGCGCCCCACAATCGCACACTGGCGAGTCTCTCCAGCCACATTTAAACAGATAGTCAGCACAACGACCATGCTCCGTGCGGAGTCTGTTGAATTGGCACCATTCCCTTCTTGGAGCTGAGAAGCCATAAGGTTTCTGAGGTCGCGCCATACTTGCTCACGTGACATGTTGTATGCGCGACCGAAATTACGCCACTCAAATTACGCTTGTCTAGCTTCACCCTTACTCCCAAAACGTCCGTCCACCAAATTTACGTCCCATTCGCAAAACGTCTTTTGCCAACCACTCCTAGAGACCTTCTACATCTCTGAAAAAATCACTTTATTTTATATAATTTTTAGTGTAAACATTGATTTGGAGAATCTTGTACATCTCCTCTAACATATATGTATCAATTACCTAGTTATAATATAATTGTATTAGTTTTTACGTATAATTTACGAACAAAATACTTACTGTTGAGTTTCTTTCGGCTTTCTTCACAGCAGCGGTCTCCTCTTGGGACATGCCGGTATAGACTCACTATCTGACTTGTAAAAGTGCCCTTGTGGCGTACTTACTGAATAAATTATTTCATTTCATTTAATTTCGCTCCGTTGGCCAAAGCTGTCTCGAAAGGTCCCATGTCCGGTTCTTATTCTATCTTATTCCTGCACGGCTAGCATAACTTTGACACGCGACTCGTTCTCGCGCGAGATATACTACCTGTCTCTATCTGTACAGTACTATGAGATAGTGACGGATGATGCTATCTCGCGCGACACGAGTCGCGTGTCAAAGTCACGCTAGACGTGCTGGTATCCTATCTCAACTCTGTAACATTGTTTCTCATCTATAACGTTTCGCCAAATTTACAATTGTCCGAAAGTAATTATTTCCCAGAGGCCTTATTCCTTTTAAAATCCATTTTTTTCATATTAAGACAAATATATTGATAATTTCAACCAACTTTTTGAAGTTAATAATACTTTTCCCCGAGTTCTAGGTAGTAACATAGCTAATTCATGCTTTCATTGCGTGTTGTCGAAAATAAGTTGAAAAAACGAATTTTCCGCGTGACTTTTGTCAATTTCGAGTAGTTTTTGAAACAAAAATTATCAATGAAAAATTCATACTGTAGGTTTGAAATATATACCAATAAACCGCAATAGCCCTGTTCTACGTATTAACATCAATCATATATGTTAAGAAACATATTTAATCATAGAGAAAAATGTCTAAAACCATCAGCATTTTAAAAGGAATCAGGCCTTTTAACCCGGTTTCAACCCGTAATATTTTCGTGATTTTATAAACATAATCGTTTTAAAGAACCCATTAGGTTAGGTCAGGTTTATTTTATAATCTCCGTAACTAACCGTCCTTGAAACAAAATTTGAAATGTAAATTATAGCAAATTTAATTCTCTACAACATTGCCCAAGCACTGTTTTAGCTAAAATGCTCCTAAAGGAAGATATAATCCAGAAGTTTGTTTTTGAGTTGGAAATTGCGATTTTTACGTTTTTTTAAATGTGCATATCTCCGTAACTATCTGTCCTAGAAACAAAATATAAAAAGGAGAATGTAGTAAATTTATCTCTCTATAACATTGTCACAGCTTTTTTCTACCTAAAATGCTCCTAAAGGAAGATATGAGCAAAAATATGAAGATAGTGCCGGTTTTTTCAATATGGCGGCGGGCGCGAAGGGGGGGGAATTGTGCATTTTGCATTTTAAACACTGACTAACCATTCTAGACAACATATAAAAACTTCAAAAGTACCGGACCGTTTGTAAGGTCACACAGTCACACTTTAGTCTCTATTCACCGAATTATATACTGGGTGATGCAAATGGGTCAGTAGGGAGAAGTTACAAAGTAATCAAAGTATAAGATATAGGAAGATATGTTCTTAGGGACCGTGACATTATATTCCGCCAAAGCGCCCCCTGTATCCATTTTTATTGGCTGTTCATGACTCCAACTCTTTATTCCAGAGCCTGAGGTCCAAGATGAGCTGCTTCTGGGAGCCGTGGACCTGGAACCGGAGCCTGAGGAGATTCAGTACACGGACACCTCCTACACCAGCGCTTCTTTCGAGTCCTTGCCACCTGCACCAGTGGAGGGTAAGACCTTCATCCAGCCTGATAACATTCAGTACACTCGTATCTCTCTCTCTCTCTCTCTCTCTCCTTCTCTCTCTCTCTCTCTCTCTCTCTCTCTCTCTCTATCTCTCTCTCTCCCAAACCTCCTTCATTCATAGCTAGAAGTTCCAGGTGAGTTACCGGGAGCCTGATAAGATACGGTACATGAGCTGCTTCTGGGAGCCTGGACCTGGACTGGACCTGGAGGTAGAGGCTCAGGCCTGAGGAGGTTCAGTACACGGACACCTACACCAGCGCTTCTTTCGAGTCCTTGCCACCTGCACCAGTGGAGGGTAAGACCTTCATCCAGCCTGATAACATTCAGTACACTCGTCTCTCTCTCTCTCTCTCTCTCTCGTGCGCTTTGAGCTTGCATCTTTGGAGGGCAAGAACCAAACCTCCTTCATCCAGAGCTAGAATTCAGGTGAGTGACTCTCTCTCTCTCTCTCTCTCTCTCTATCTCCCCTCTCTCTCTGTCTCTCTCTCTCTCTCTCTCTCTCTATCTCCTCTCTCTCTCTTTGCTTGTGAGTTCTTCCCACCGGCGCCTGTGAAAAGTAAGATCTAAACCTGATTCATCCAGAGCTGAGGTCCAAGATGAGCTGCTTCTGGGAGCCTGGACCTGGACTGGACCTGGAGGTAGAGGCTCAGACCCGAGGAGGTTCAGTAATAGAGAAATAGAAAGCTTCGAGATTGCTTGTTTGGAGTCCTTCCCACCGACGCCTGTCTAAAGTAAGATCTAAACCTGATTCATCCAGAGCTGAGGTCCAAGATGAGCTGCTTCTGGGAGCCTGGACCTGGACTGGACCTGGAGGTAGAGACTCAGGCCCGAGGAGGTTCAGTAATAGAGAAATAGAAAGCTTCGAGATTGCTTGTTTGGAGTCCTTCCCACCGACGCCTGTCTAAAGTAAGATCTAAACCTGATTCATCCAGAGCTGAGGTCCAAGATGAGCTGCTTCTGGGAGCCTGGACCTGGACTGGACCTGGAGGTAGAGGCTCAGACCCGAGGAGGTTCAGTAATAGAGAAATAGAAAGCTTCGAGATTGCTTGTTTGGAGTCCTTCCCACCGACGCCTGTCTAAAGTAAGATCTAAACCTGATTCATCCAGAGCTGAGGTCCAAGATGAGCTGCTTCTGGGAGCCTGGACCTGGACTGGACCTGGAGGTAGAGGCTCAGACCCGAGGAGGTTCAGTAATAGAGAAATAGAAAGCTTCGAGATTGCTTGTTTGGAGTCCTTCCCACCGACGCCTGTCTAAAGTAAGATCTAAACCTGATTCATCCAGAGCTGAGGTCCAAGATGAGCTGCTTCTGGGAGCCTGGACCTGGACTGGACCTGGAGGTAGAGACACAGGCCTGAGGAGGTTCAGTACACGGACACCTACACCAGCGCTTCTTTCGAGTCCTTGCCACCTGCACCAGTGGAGGGTAAGACCCATTCCTTCATCCTTTATCTAGAGCTAGAAGTCCCATGAGCCTGATTAGATTCAGTCACAGACAACCCCCACTAGACGGAGCATGTAAGGCGACCCGCGCGCACCAACGATATGGTACGGCAGAACATTAAAGTATCAACACGGCGTCCACCGCTTAGTTACGTCCATGTTTATGAGGTCTCTCTAAACCACTTAACACTACAATTTACCATGTTATTTATTTAATTTCTTTTTTCGTTGACGTACGCATGGATCATAAACAAGGACGCAACTAAGCGGTGGCCGCCGTGTTGATACTTTAATGTTCTGTACCATATCGTTGGTGCGCGCGGGTCGCCTTACATGCTCCGTCTAGTGGGGGTTGTCTGTGGATTCAGTACACTCATCTCTCTGTCTCTATCAGAAAAAAATATGACTATTTCTTTAATACACAACCCCAGTAGTAGAATCTAATATGAGTCATCATTCCTATCTGACAAAAATCAGTAGTAAAATTATTGTCAGTTACTTTTGATGTCGTTTTTTGAGTGGTGGAAGAACTTAAGGTAAAGACGGTACGGATAAAAAGTAGCTTCACCGTTTTTTGAGGACGGTGTGGTCGCACCTTAACGTGTCTAATACACGGACATTTCCAAGTTTAGGCTTCTGTTGAGGACAACTTTCAAAAATGGAAAAGTAAGATAATAAAATGCATTTACGCAAGGCGTGTGTTATAGCGGGTAGGTTGTCACCTACAAATGGAGCGTAGCAATTTTAAGAGAAATCGGGGATTAGATATTTTGATATAGTACATTACTGCAGACGCCAGGAAAGAAGGGCTTGCCGGGTGAGTAGGTATAGACGGATAGTGATACGAAGCCGGCAAGCCCTGTTCACGGCTAAGGCATGTATAGTGCTTTTCTCAAACATATTCAATGAAATAAAAAAATATACCATTGAAAAAAATTATAATTCAGCTGTTTACGCTGTCCATGAACACAGACGCATACTTTAAAAAAAAATACTTCCCGGCTTAGGATTATTGTGTTTTGGCTCTTAGCCACTAGATTGCTTTTGGTAACTAGGGCTACCTGTCACCGCTCTTATTTTATTATATAAATAGAGTCCAACTCAAAATTCGAAGCAATTGAGTGGATTAGTGGATAGTGGATGTCGTGGCCACTATTTTTTTTTAACTATGACTTGAACTGTGTCAGGGTTGGTTAGCCCTCACTACCAGTGAGTCTGCCTTTTTGTGGGAGTATAACCCGCTAATGGGATTATTCGCGCCACAGGGGGTGATAATGATATCAGGACTAACCAGCCCTGATACAGTTCAAGTCATGTTAAAATAAAAATTGTGGCCATCCACTAAGAGCCAAAACACAAAAGGCGTGTAGACAATTTCCCGATGTCTAGATAAATAAAGCGTTGCTATCCAACTTACCCTGTTAGGTCAATAACCCCTAGTTACCCGCTGTTTGCGCCGCTGTATTGTATTAAAAAGCAGTATAAAAAGAATACGAATCACTCCAAATTAATAAGGTCGGTACTGAATCAAATTATCTGTAAACATTACTTGCTATTTTCGGCTGACAAGAAATGCTAAGTTAATATAAATTAGACAGTGTCTGTCCCATTCGTTCCAGAACTGAGAAGGTTTTTTGAGCATTTATAAAAAAATATACAAAATTAAGACTTCGATTTGAAGCTCAATAAAATTGATCCTATTTTGTTACCAGTTTTCCAATAGAATAGAATAGAATAGCCATTTATTAATACTTTAAACAATACAATTAATTTTACATAAGGAGATATTTCCCTTAAGAAGATATTCTTATATTGATATTTTTATATTCTTATTGTAACCACATTTAACTGTATTATGATAATGACATGTAAATATCCTTTGTTACAATCAATTGTTATGTTTTATTGGTGTGCAATAAAGTATTGTTGTATTGTTGTATTGTATTGTATGTTTTTTACTATTATTATATTATCTTATTTTTATTTTTATGACGATCATAGTATAAATGCATGTAAATTGTCTTAGCGTAATTTATACTGTCATTTTATATTAGAATAGAATAGAATAGAATAGAATATTCTTTATTGCACACCTCAACAGGAAATAAATACAAACAAATTCAGATTGCACGTAACATACAATAGAGGCAATAAACATAATATTATGAAATAAATAAATCTAAATCTAAATCATCAAAATTTTATACATCATAATTATTATCTATTTAAATATCATTTTAACATTTGAATTATTACATTATGTATTATTACTTAAGATTAATTTGGTAAAAAGTCTCTCCTTCGGTTTCCAATATAATGTTTTTCTTTTTGTAATTAAGTAAGTAGAAATATTTTGAAATGCAGATTTACCGTTGCGTATGATGAACGTTTTCGTAATTATTTGCAAAACTTTAATGAAAATAAAATTAAATATGTGTTTTTTATAAACCTTACAGTTTTACAGTAGAGATAAACCGATACAAAAGTATCGTGTTTACGTGAATTGAAACCAAATTCGATGTGCTAAAGGTTTAAGTATTACCTATATTAAAGTATTTTTAACTATTTTCGTTATTTATAATTAATCTATATCTATCATAAAACCTTATATTAACCAAGGCAAACACGTTGAAGGAGCGTTCATTTAGAACAGACTTTAAAATTACCTAAACTACCATAATAATAGACTTTTTTGTTTTACAGAAGTTAAAAAGAAACCGAAGAAAAAGAAGAAAGGAGAGGTATTATGTTTTTTTTTATTCGTAGTTATTATAATATAATAACCTATATTATAGGTTAACTAACTTTTTACCCACACTTAATAGTGTTTTCGGCATTACTCAAAATATCTCTGTATCCTTAATAATTCAGTGAATAAAGGATTTTGACCTTACAAACGGTCCGGTAGTTTTGAATTTTTGATATGTTGTCTAGGATGGTTAGTCAGTGCTTAAAATGCAAAATGCACAATTCGTCCCCCTCCGCGCCCGCCACCATATTGAATTTTAATTCTCTAACAAATTGCCCAAGCAATGTTCTAGCTAAAATGCTCCTAAACGAAGATATAATCCAGAAGTTTGTTTTTCAGTAGGAAATTGCGATTTTTACGTTTTTTTAAATGTGGATATCTCCGTAACTACCTGTCCTAGAAAAAAAATATAAAATGGAGAATGTAGTAAATTTAACTCTCTATAACAATTGTCGAAGCTTTCTTTTCTAAGATGCTCCTAAAGGAAGATATGAGCAAAAATATGAAGAGAGTGCCGGTTTATTCAAAATGGCGGCGGGCGCGCAGGGGGGGGGGAATTGTGCATTTTGCATTTTAAGCACTGAATAACCATCCTAGACAACATATCAAAAATTCAAATAACCGGACCGTTTGTAAGGTCACACATAGTACTTTAGTCTCTATTCACCGTATTATAACATGAGTTAACGTGACCGTACCCCCTAGCGAATGCGTAAACATTTGTATGGAGAATAGTATATCGCCCCCTAACGGTTATTTTGTAGAACTACAATTCTCCATACAAATCGTTTACGCAGTCGCTAGGTAGTACGGTCACTGTAAACGCATGGGAATAGTACTGGTGTTACCAAGAAATTGCGCTACTAATAAAAAAAAAATACATTTATTAGGTTTAACAGTGGGAACATTTAACGTTATAACGTTTCTTATTACCCCACTAGGGTAATGGAAAAATTACCTTCTAGAATATACATTTAATACTTAAACTGTCATTTACAAACTATTCATTTCTTAAATGGACCGTTTAACAAACGAATTATTCAGCAAATGACTGAGTAGGTAAATTTATCATTTCATGGAAGCAATTCAAACATAAAGCAATTATTACTTAATTAGGACAACGAACAATTACTGCAATTGAATTGTAACGTGAAATTTTTAATTAAATTGTAACGTTATTAATGTTAATCTAACGAAAGGATTCATAAAATAAACAGGACTATTTAATCATGTCTGAACTACATACTTTATTTAATAATTTCAAATCATGCGTATGGTTCGCTTGACATAGTTCATCATCTTATTCAACAGACTTTCGTTTGTTCGGCCACCATTAAAAATAACTGTCATATTTTAATACAGACATTCTAATTGCATACTAAAATTGTTATCTTCTTTTGAAGCTGACTGTACCAAATTACATATATTTTGAACTAATAGGTGTTTATTAAAACAATATGGGTGGATCAACTTTTTCTGTCCCGTCACCCAGGGGACAATAGTGATTAAACTTCTCAGAAACGTGTTCATAATGTATATGACTCGTATTGTCCGGAGATAGTCTACATAAGAGTGGGCTTAAGACTGCTTATATTACATAGATTTTGCTAAATATAACTACAGAAAAACGTAGTTTTGAAAAGTGACCCAGGGCATCACCATGGCAACGAGTAACAGATAAAAGTGGATTGACCCATATGCATTGATGACGATGATATACACACTCGCATCCTTCCTCCATAACCCGTTACATGACACTTGTAACAAAATTATTGGCCAAAAAAGTTTGTCCGATACTTGCGAATATAGAAGGAAAGAAAAATGAAAGAAAGCAGGAAAGAAAACAGGAAAGAAAGCAAGGAAAAAAGCAGAGAAGAACGAATGAAAGAAAGATGGAAAGAAAGAAAGAAAAGAAAAGAAAATAAAACAAAAGAAAGTAATACATTAATTAAGTAGTCCACAACAGTCCAACGAAAACTAAAAAAAAAAAGAAATAAATAAACAAATTTAAAAATATCATCCAACACTGATGCTTGGACGGTACCGGACCTTGGATCCTTTTGCCCGCCGCGGTCTTCAGGACACAAGGGTTAATAAAAATGAGAAATTTGTATAATAATGATCAGGTATGTGGTCGACGCATTGATGAATTTCAACATCAAAGTGATGTCAACAGTTAAGAGGTAATAGACGTGTACCCTCAGGGGCCACGCGTCTAGCAGGCACATGAACGCTTTTGCCTGTGCACGCGCACCGGCGCACAGCTCGTAGTCCATCACCAACTCGTTTACCAGCTCCACAGTCTCGTCACGAGCCCGCAGGAGACTCTCACACACAAGCGAGAGCAGCATAACGAAGGACAACTTGAAACCACAATAACATAGCGCCCAATCAAGAGAGTCTATCCCATTTTGAAAGTCATATAGCATCATCCACATCGCTTCGATTACAACGGTGAAATTTCTTATCATGAAAATTAATAATTGTAAGTTGTAGATGCGGTTTATCAAACTGCAAGTTTCACCGAGGACGTCGAAAATCTTCGACAGTTCACGGAATTTCGGCAAAGGGAATGGATTGAATTGTCTTTTCTTTTCCGTATTTGTATTCCAAATGGAACCGACGATGTCGTGTGGGATTTCATCGTTTGCAATCAAACTTCTTAAGATTTTGTTGAGTACTACAAGTCTGTATTTAAGCATGTATATCATTATGCACACCAACGTGATATCGACGTCTGACAAATAATGTAAACCGCTGGTTATCACAATATCGATGATGCCTACTGGACTGGAGAAATAGTAATATACACTGAACAACACATTGACGCAAATAACATAAGAAATGATACAGAAAATGTAGATCCTGGACTTCTTGTAGAAGTTGTCTCTCGTATTGAGCTGCAAGCTTGCGTCAATGTTCGCGAAACATTTGATGATTTGTACATTCACGGGACTGCTTACAAGTGAATGAATAATCATAGAACCGGTGTAGTTAGTTATATTCAATACACAGTAAGTAAGTAACTCCACAATATCAACTGTGTCCAGTTCCTCATACCCGATTAAAAACGAAGAAATGTAAACATCTGCAATAAAAGCCCCAACATAAATTGCCACCATGATTATGGAAATTAGCTTTCTATTGTTGTCAGTTGGGAGCAATTGTTTTTCTTTCTTCCTGTATCTAAATATTCCTAGCATTTCTTCTAGTATTAGAATTGGTCTCAACGTGTAAATTATGTTTTCCATCCCAGTCCTATTAGTTGCCATATTGCTTGTAGTATTTCCGACGCCGTTGAGTTGTTGTGATTTAAATAATGCTTGTTTTTTTATGATGTTTTTTTATTTTGTATGATGCTTGATGGGTCATCGATTACCATCGCCCTTGCAACACCAGAGGAGTCACAAGTGCGTTGCCGACCTTTCAAATGGGAGTACGCTCCTCTCTTGAAGGTTTGAAGGTCTTTTCGGTCCAGGACTACCGCGAGCGACAGTTCATTCCACAGATTTGCAGTGTGAAGTAGAAATTCTCTGGGCGCATTTTTTTTTAACAAATAGAATCGGACGTGTGTCATCAAGAATTATTGCATTATATTTGTTTCCGTTTGATAATGTTTTAACGCGTTCAATTACTTAGTGAATGTCTAATAATCATGATAGTTTCCCATTATTGCTAATCTATTTTAATCTTTGATACCTCATACGGTTATTTATTTACACGGTTGTTTTGGTGAATTGCCGGATATTAACTAATGAATAGGTTGTTAAGTTATGTTTTGTGGTATGGTGTTTTGCTATGTAATATATCGGGGATGCCTAAATTGCCATTGGAACCGTGTCTTGGTATTTTGTAAAACTACCTGATAGTTGGTATTTTTTTAAAGTCCGAATGGCCATAAAGACCTTATCTTGTAAACATGACCCTGAAAGCCATTGTCAGAGGAGTGGACTAATGGAAAACAAGTACTCAAATAAATTTATATCTTCTTTTCTAAGTCACAAGGTTGAAATTGGAATATATAATATAGGTACCTCTTGGGAAGTAGGATTCGGGTATTTTTTCGACACTGTTGCGAATTTTATGGAAGTGCCATAGTTTTCTATTCCAATGAGTTAGGATATTGCAATTTCAACTTTGTGACTTAGAAAAGACATTTGAAACAAGAAGATATTTGTTTGCGTTTTTTTGTTATCTGCTTCCACTTGTCCCAAAGTGAGATTCTATACAGTAGTAAAACAATGTCTTTGTGGGGTACTTAATGTTTACAAGACAAGCTCTCAAGTGGAATTGGGACATTTAAAAAAAATATCAACTATACCATATTATATGGTATAGTATTAAATATTTTCCAGGTTATAAAATTGACATACGGGTAAAATAAAACAAAAATGGAATGTGATCCACTGCAATATAAGCAGGACTCGAACCTGCGACCCTATATTTCCCGCGTAGTGCTCTCCCAACTGAGCTATCATTGTTACATCAATTACACCAAATATTTGATTCCATAATTCTACGTTATTGGAGCGCCCTCTGCATCATGTGTTTAAAATGCTTATGCGCATTAGCCATGCCCTAAGGATGTGCGTTTACAGACACAATCTCAGTCCCCATTGTTGTAGTGCAAGGAAAGCAAGAGAGATGGCGCTTTTCTCAACGCGTTTTTTGTTTTGCAGGTTGTTGAGGAAGAACTCAAACCGGTTGAAGAAGGGTTCAATTGGTCTGAGGAGAGCCTTCCAGTTGGTACGTAACCAATTTAAATAACCTGGTCACCATGCGACCCTCATTTAACCCTTTGAACGCCAAGAGCCACTAAAGTGGTCGTATGCTGTCGTGCCTACCACGCCTACGACCACTAAATGGGCAATGGCGGACGCTGTCAAAGCAATTTTCCTGCTGGCAGATATAAGGTATATTTTCGCTCTTTCTTTTTTCAACTATTGGCTTTTAAGCCATATCTTGACATGGGAGGAAAAGCGTTCAAAAGGTTAAAAAGAGATATCGAAAATACTTCTAAAACTAAACATAATGTTATTGATGTAAACAAAGAGTTAACAGGACTAAATATTCTGCAAATTTCAAGTAATTTTTGCATAATAAAGCCAAAACTATGTAAGTCGTTTCTTTCTTTCAGTAGGATTCAGTCTTTATTTTGCAAGAATAACGAAGGTATGAGCAGCGTTCCGACAATGTTTTCAATTTGGATCATGACAAATCCTTGACAACTCGCTACTGACGTTAAATAATTCAAATATATGACGATGGCGCTTTTAAAATGTGGTTTACAGACGTATAGTAGAGCCATTATACTGCCAATAACTGATCTCTCAGTTGACTCTTACTATAGTCTCAGTTTTGTCTTAAAATTTAGTGAGTGAGCCAATTTGGAGTAGTGACTCACTCGATCAACAGGTAATTTTATCATTGAATTCATACTTCAATTGACTTTCAAACTTTTTCAATATTCAACGATGGATTGAAAACCATTATACAACTTTAAATTCTTAATATTAATCGCAAGAACCTGTTGTGCCACCTAAATAGTTGAATAGCACACCTATAACACTACTGTTAAACCTATAAGTCTACAACAGCAAGCACTACAGCCATTGTACGACTGAAACCTGCATAATAGATATAACCAACACTGAAAGCTGCATGATTGAGACGCCATTATTTTTTTTAGTAAATGTGTTTTTTTAAGGTTATGATGAAGTTTTGGACATCGTATATATGCGTAATTTGTAACTATTAATGTAAGTAAAGTCAGTAATTTTCACACATCAAACCGTACAAAACTGTTTGTAGCCTTTAAACTCTTATTTTTGTTAAAACACAATTTTGTAAACAACGCAAAAATATATTGTATGCATTAAAAACTGAATATAACGAGGGCGCATGAAAATTTTGACTAGAATATACAGTATACATTGACAGTAAACTGGCACTCGCAAGGATATTTAACGGCACGATGAAGTAAAACAATGCTAAACTTTGTTATTGCTTCATCCACAGATATCCCATTCGTATCGTTCCTTTCACTTCATTTGTCACTGCACTTCACTTTCTTTGATTTTATGAAAATATATTTTGTGTTGCCCACAGTAGACCTACTAAATTACTAACTTAGAACCCAGAGATTTAATATAGCGGTATTAGCGGTACAAATTTAGGTAAAGGTGGCGTTACGGCGCTACAAGCACTTTTTCGAAATCTCATAGCGCTGATGATCCCTTTTAAACCACTTCTGTAGAGCCATTTTAACATACATATCCGACCACTGTAGAGCTATTGTAGAACTATAAGCTGTATAATTTGGGGCCTAATTGGCGCTACAAGAGATCTATATCTGGATATAGAACCACTATAGCGCTTATTTAGGAGCCTAAGGAGTTATCAAAATCCTTTATCCGGCTACTATACGGCTTCTTATAGCGCTTGTGTGCTAGTTGGGGTATGCATATTATTGTCATATGAAAGCTGTTTGTAGCGCCACTATCCCTGGGCCGAACCGACACTTCGTAGGCTATACATAGATTAATACATACTTATTACATACACATAGCAGAAACATTCGAGTCCTTGCCGGGATTCGAACCCAGGACCGCCGGCTCAGTAGGCAGCCGCACTACCACTGCGTCTTACATGTGTCTTTGTTTGTTATTTAGAAGAGGAAGAGCTGCCCAAGGTCGTGGAGGAAGAGGAAGGTGATAGGAGGAAGGGGAAGAAGGGAAAGAAGCCTAAGAAACCCGTAGAGGTTTTACCGGATTTTGAGAAGGTATTTACCTATTTATTTATTGATTAATATTTATCGTAGAAATTATACGAAAGGTAAATCCGCCTTCTGTATAGTTTCTCTACCGCAAACTATTTATTCCAGACAACTTTAGAGCAAAGCACTCAAATTGCGTTCAGTGAAACAAAGAGTAGGAACAAATTACACACACAATGAAAACGATAAGGTACAGTCAACCAATTTGATTTCTAGGCCACTATAGAACCTTGTCACAATGACAATGATATGAGATTTCAAGCGGCTTTCATATTGACGTTCACTGTGACTGGTACGAAATGGCCTAGGAATCAAATTGGTTGACTGTACCTGAATTGGGATGTACCTTAAAAATAAAGACCCCATTTTTTTATCGAAAGATATGCAAGATGAAAATTCATCAAAATCCGTTGCGTAGTTTTAAAGATCTAAGCATACATAGGGACAGACAGACATATAGACAGACAGGCAGGGAGCTTTGTTTTATACTATTGTAGTGAAGCCAATTTAAGATAATAATTTCATCTACGCAATAAAATTCCTACGTGTAATTGTTTTTTAATAAGGTTTTATTTAACTTTCAATGTATGTATGTAAAGCCTGACCAGAAATATATGAGGATGCGCCATATTGCGGAATTTCACAATAAACGCACATATCTAACGTACACAAAAATTTTGAAAAAATGTATTTTGAAGTCGCAACAACTGAATAATAATTTGTACATGAAAAACTCACGAAATAAAGGGAAGGCAGCATGGAACGTCATAAAGCATAACCTAAATTTAGATAACACTAATAAAACGGAAATCAAAAACTTAACATGTAATGGCGAAGTAGTTGACGATCCAACAAAAATGTGTGAATTATTTAATGAGTTTTTCATGAATAATTCTCAAATAAACATAGGAATCGATAGGCATACAGGCATAAAACCGCCAATAATAGTATTTTTCTCTCCCCATTAGATAAATTTGATGTAATTAAAATAATAAAATCTTTAAATAATACCAACTCAACCGGCTATGATGGATTTCCCACCAAAATATTGAAACAGTGTGCGAACCTAATAGCTGCGCCTCTTAGCCATTTGATTAATCTGTCTTTTGAACAAGGTTGCTTTCCTGAGCGTTTAAAGTTAACCATTATTAAACCCCTCTTCAAGAAAGGTGATCCTAGTGTGATTAACAATTATCGTCCGATAGCACTAATACCGACCCTATCGAAAATCTTTGAAAAAGCTATGTACAACAAAATTAATGTTTTTTTTAGTGCAATGAACATCTTGCATCAGAATCAATATGGCTTTAGGAAGGATAGCTCTACGTCTCTGGCATGTTTCTCTTTGGTCAAGCACGTTACGGAATCACTTAACGACAGACAACCAGTCTTAGCAATCCTCTTAGATATGAGTAAAGCTTTCGATAGTGTTTGCCATAGTATTTTACTTACCAAACTAGAGAAATACGGAATAAGAGGTACGGCTAATGAATGGTTGCAAAGTTACCTGTCTAATCGGAAACAGTATACTGAACTTACCAAAATAACTGTTAATAAAAAGGAAACATATAAATCCTCATTAAAAACAAATAATTGCGGTGTTCCACAAGGAAGCATTTTAGGCCCTCTCTTATTTTTGTCTTATATAAATGACTTACCAAACAAGTTAAAACATACCTGTCTTTTGTTTGCGGATGATGCCACCTTAATTATCAAGTGCGAAAAAAGTGACAATCTAGAGAAGGAAACTATGAACGAACTAAATACTGTAATAAAATGGTTAGAAGAAAATAGCCTTAAATTGAATTTGGATAAAACAAAAATAATAAAATTTGAAACACGCAATTCTCCCAAGATTACTGTTAAAGTTGAATGCAATAATTCACGTATACAACTTGTAAATTCGGCCACCTTTCTTGGTATTACTCTTGATGAACAACTTAATTGGAGAGCACATATTGAAAGCGTATGCTCTAGACTGGATCGATTTGTGTATGCACTGCGACGCCTTAGGTCTATAGCATCAAGAGAGGCTGCGCTTTCCGCATACCATGGCTATGTTTCCTCCATCTTACGCTACGGGCTTATCATTTGGGGTAACAGTACAGATACCCAAAGAGCATTTGTGACTCAAAAAAAATGTGTCAGGGCTGTATACGGAGCTGAATATCTTGCACATTGCAAACCAATATTCCAGGACCTTAATATCTTACCTCTACCTTGCCTCTACATATTAGAAGTTACCAAATTTGTGAAAAAGTATCCACACTTCTTTCCACTGCATGATACAATAGTCAATAAGGGCAATAGACCTAGCCGAAAACCGCTCAAATTGTATCAGCCTAGGCAAAAGCTAAAGGTATTTGGCAGCAATGTATATTGTATGGCTATCCAATTGTATAATAGGTTACCTGACAACTTCAAAGGCTTACAATTAAATCAATTTAATAAAATAATGTTTAAATGGCTGCTTGACAAATGCTTTTATTCTGTTGACGAATTTTTGAAACATAATGAATAATTAATTATTTGAATTGTACCTAATCTAATAATTTAATAATAATGTAATAGTATAATTAAATTAATCTAATGCTCTTAGTTATAAGTTAAATATTTCTACGACGTACTGGCAGAATATGCTGAGCTAACCACATCTACTAACCTAAATTGTACCATATTCTTTGAAATAAACGATTGATTTGATTTGATTTGATTTGATTTCACTGGAAGTAATTTCTTACACTGGCAATGATTTTATGGTAGTTTGTCAACAATGTCAATGTCATTCGTGGTGGTTTTTTTAAAAGACAAATATATAAATTATCAAGAAAATGCCGAAAACTATTCACAGTCGTGAACGTAAGGTTATAAATAAAGTGTACACGTGTTTACAACAAATAAAATAAATAAAAAAATAAATAAACACGAAAAACAGTCAGGAAAAGAGTGCATTCCATTAAATGATATTACGAGGTTAACATATTGGCACTGACAGGTATTTAAACTAATGTCATTATAGTGGGATGCGATTGGTTGCAAAATTGTTGCCATATAAATCTTATAAATAACGCCCTCTTGACAATCCTCATATATTTCTGGTCAGGCTTTATAAGTATGTTTGTTCGGGTGGAATCTTGCAACTCAATTTTGAAGCAGATATCGTCAACTTATTTTACAGAAACTTATTTTCCTTAGTAAGTATTTGTGGTGAATGGTGACGTCACTAATGTCACTATTGACTTTGCTACTAAACGGCAAGGAGAAGTGAAAGTCGAAAACTTTAATATGAATATATTTTTTCAGATTTCATATTGTCACAATCTAATTGTTTAATGCGGTATAAGAGACCTATTCCCAATAATGGCTTTTGAATTAACATGTCTCGTAAAAAAATAATCTACACCCATATTATTGTTAAATTACTATAACAAGTTCAGATACAATAGGTAAGGACCTGCGTTACTTAATAGCCAGTGATATCAAAAATGTTAGTTCATTACAGTACCATAAATATTCAGCGTGGTCACCTTATTTATTCTGGCAGTATTGAGTGTTTCATATGTTCATAAAGGAAAATCTATGATAATGGTTTGATGATGAATATGTATTATGTATGTGTAGATAAAGTAGTGTAAGCAACTTTAAAACACTCGTATGATTATATTATGAAACTCGCCTTGAGCTCATTTCATAAAACCACGCTCGTATTTTAAGACGAGAGGTCTACTAACATGTAACAGCATTTCCAGTACAACTTAGACACGCGACTCTTTCTCGCGCGAGATATGCTACCTATCCCTTTCTGTACAGTATCGTAAGAGAGTGACGGGATGCTATGTCGCGCGACATTTATCGCGAACCATCGTTGTACTAGACGGGCAGTTGCATGAACTACTAGTATATCCTTATTATGTGCTTTGAATGGAAAAGTATGGAGTAAATATTTTCATACAACTAAAGTCGTAATGACGACGCGGTTGGTGTAGTGGTAAAGTAGCTGCCTGCTGAGCCGACGGTCCTGGGTTCGAATCCCGGCAAGGGCAAATATTTGTGTGATGAACTCGAATATTTGTGCCTGGGTCATGGATGTTATTTGTATTTAAGTATGTATTTCTCTATATAAGTATGTTTATCGTCGTCTAGTGTTCAGAACACAAGCCTACTAAAGCTTACTGCGGGACTAGATCGATTTGTGTGAGGTTGTCCGATATTTATTATTAAAGTCAATTTTGCGGGCTATAATGTAAATGTCGACTCATTCGTTTGGTATGCAACATGGGACATGCATGTCACGACTTAATGATTAATCAATTTCCGATGGAATGGGTGAATTGACAATAAAAATGACTTGAAGTTCCCCCTACTCAATATTTTTAGGGTACCGTAGATCCATTACAAAATGGCGTATTTTAAAATTATGATGACGTACCATACGGTGAGACTATTTGAAACTTTAGGATATTTTGTAATTTACAAATTAAAGGTTCTGATTTGTTTTTTATTCTCATTCGTAATAGTTGAATGAAATATTTATTTTAAGACATGCATATTCCTGATACTCCAATGATAATAACCTAAATTATAAAATTTATAAATGCCTACACTCCAATACAAGTTATAGAAAATGTTACTAAAACCTAAAACTGAACCTAACTACAAAATTTGGAATTCTTAGCTTCAATATGGGCTGAGATCTTGTCACTTGTTCTAATTAAAACTGAATATCTTGTAAACTGTCCTATTTCCACCAAATAAAGCTATAATCCCGGTATTAAGTCATATCCATATTAATATTACGTTACAAAGTCCCGGTAAATTCTGCCCACCTTAATCCGACCACTATTTATAAGGAACCCCGAGCAATATAAGTAAACAGAACCGGTGCACGCTTAACTGTTTTTTAATTTAAAAGGGTACTTCAGCTATTGGGTTAGTGTAACGCCGACCTCTGTACCCTCCATGCCTGTTGACTGGAGGAAAATATTTCAAGAGTGGAGTTTGCAACAAAATTATAATTGTTTTCCTGTAATTAAGCGCGTGTGACAAATATATTGACAGAAAAAGTTATTTGCTGTAATGCCATCGAGGTATAGGATAGAAAAGGAAGCAACTCTTAATTAAAAGTTATAAATAAAGTATTCTTACAACAGCCTAAAGAGTGGAAGAAAATGAATAAGAAAGATAGAGAAGCATGGCTCGCCAATAGGATAGAAGAGTGGCACGCGGAGAAGGAAGCAGAAAAGTTCGTTTTTCCGGCTACTTTGTTATTTCACTCCATTTTATTATATTAATATTGGAGTATATTTGGTATTATCAGTATACAGTAGCGGCAAAAAATCTATCATATTGAAATATTTAACTTTAAGTCTAATTGGATCCAAGGATACGAATCCGAATGAATATTGCGAATAGCGTAATAAGTTACTTGTAGCAAACGCATAAAAACATATCTATTTTATTACCTATCGTAGATGCAAATATTAAGTGAACGGCAAATTAGTGTAACAACGTGTTTTATTTTAATAAGACGCAGAATGTCGACAACGTTTAATTTGTATAGAAAAATAGATGTTTTACTGGTTAAAAAAGAAAACTTTCGTACAAAATACACCAATATGATAGATTTATTTCCGCTACTGTATGTAAAACCTGACCATAAATATATGAGGATGCGCCCTATTGCGGAATTTGACGGGAACTATTTTTTTACACGGGTAATGATTTTATGTTTGTCAACAATGTCAATGTCATGTTCTTAGTGGTTTGTTGACGTGTCTTTAAAAGACAAATGTTTAAAAATATGCAAACGAAATGGCGAAAAACATTCACAGTCGTGAGCGTAATATTATAAATAAAGTGTATACTTTGTGTTTACTACACAAAAAACAGGAAAAGAGAGCATTCCAATTAAATGATATTACGAAGTCAACGTCGAAACTGACAGGTATTTAAACTAATGTCATTATAGTGCGTTTAGTGGCTAATATTATGTTTTCGGACTATGCTGACAGTTGCAAAATTGTTGCCATTTAAATCTCATAAATAGCGCCCTCTTAACAATTCTTTTATCACCCCAACCCAAAAAAATATCTGAACGCGGTTTTATGCTCCTGACAATATGGTCGTGTTCAGATATTTTTGTTCTCGTAAGTGTGTAGATGTAAATGAACTCGACTGTACCACACAAAGGTAGTGAGGGGCTAACCAGCCCTGACACAGTTCGAGTCATGTCTCAAAAAAAAACTCATATATTTGTGGTCAGCACAGACCACCCCCACTAGGCGTAAGGCGACCCGTAGGCGACCCGCGCGCACCAACACCAACGATATGGTACGGCAGAACATTAAAGTACCAACACGGCGGCTACCGTTTAGTTGCGTCCATGTTTATGAGGTCTCTCTGCACCACTTAACACTACAATTTACCATGTTATTTATTTAATTTCTTTTTACGTTGACGTAGGTACGCATGGATCATAAACAAGGACGCAACTAAACGGTGGCCGCCGTGTTGATACTTTAATGTTCTGCCGTACTATATCGTTGGTGCGCGCCGGTCGCCTTACATGCTCCGTCTAGTGGAGGTTGTCTGTGGTGGTCAGGCTTTATGATATTATAGACATGTCTAAACGAGATCGAAGACATGTATATTCATTTGGTTTGTATATGACATATAGAGCCATTATCATCATTATTAACTATTGTTGATAGAGTAATTGTTTACTGTTACATTTTGCTTTATCATTTACTTCGTAGTATACAGTTAGCATCTAAAGTAGCTGGCATTTTGACACTATGCCAATAGTAACATTTGGCTGTTTGGGATGTATTAGATTTTCTACTTCACAGTTAACGAAAGCACTGACCGCTTTATATTAACTAAATAACAACATATCTTCATACATATACTGAGTATGATTAAAGCGTTGTTTTTTTTAAATAAAACAATTTAAACGGATTATAGAAAAACACAATTATAATAAAGTAATGAATGCCCTTCTGGCACATGTGTAACTTGTCTTTACACATTAGGCCCATCTGCCATGAATGTACCTACACTTTTATTTTTATTTTTTATTTATAAAATGGGTAGTTTGCACAAATATAACTTTGACACAGAAAAATTGTTTTAGCCTACCATTGACAACGGTAACTGAAAAGTTGCCGAAACGTTAGGGAGGCTCGAAAAATTAATATATGCGATATAGTCCGTTTAAATTGTTCCATTTAAATGTGTGACAGTCGCGGCAACCGAAACAAATATTAGACTGTTTTTTTTTTCAGTAATTTGCCATCGATACGTGTAATGGCAGTAGATACTAATAACATTTCCTAAAATTTTAGCACTTCTAGCACAACTGTGACACGCGCGTCTTTCTCATGCGAGATATACCTATCTCTTTCTTTACAGTACTGTGAGAGAGCGACAGGTGATGCTAAGTCCAAGAGTCACGAACCATAATAGTTGTGCCACAATTCTGCTAAACATCAGAAGCAGTGCTAACTATATCTGTCTCTGTTTAGGCAAGCGATTTTGGCGGGTGCGAAAGAGAAGAAACTCACCCTGGCGAGGGAACGGGCAGAACTGTTGGCGAAGGACAACGCAGAGCAGGAGATACGAAGAGATCTATTGGCAAAGACTTGTGTCCTATTTCACAGTTAGTTAACCTGACCCACAGACAACCCCCACTAGACGGAGCATGTAAGGCGACCCGCGCGCACCAACGATATGGTACGGCAGAACATTAAAGTATCAACACGGCGGCCACCGTTTAGTTGCGTCCATGTTTATGAGGTCTCTCTACACCACCTAACACTACAATTTAGCATGTTATTTATTTAATTTTTTTTTTCGTTGACGTACGCATGGATCATAAACAAGGACCCAACTAAACAGTGGCCGCCGTGTTGATACTTTAATGTTCTGCCGTACCATATCGTTGGTGCGCGCGGGTCGCCTTACATGCTCCGTCTAGTGGGGGTTGTCTGTGACCTGTCCACTCTTCTATCTATCAGCCACACACACACACCGCTGAACAGAGAACTCCCCCAAGACTAGATGTCCACTGCTGAACATAGGCATCTCCTTGCCACAAAGTGGGATCCCGTGCAGACTTGATTCCCCGCTACCCACACGAGGTCATCCGTCCATCTAGTTGGAGGCCGACCCTCGCTGCGCTTTCCTATACAAGGTCGTCACTCTAGGGCTCTCATACTTACCTACTTTAGACTGGAAATTTATAGAACATAGTAAAAAAAATGTGTCATAATCATAAGGGTGGTAAGAAGGTCTAACGAAGGTCTATTAGAAGGTCATTTAAGAGACCTTGCTCCTTTAAAAAATTTTTTTTTTTATATTTATGACAAATAATATATTGATAATTTCAACCAAGTTTTTGAAGTGAATAATAATTTCCCCTGAGTTCTAGAACTTTATTTTATTCTGTTTTATAGTATTTGTTGTTAAAGCGGCAACAGAAATATATTATCTATGAAAATGTCAACTGTGTAACTATCACGCTTCATGAGATACATCCTGTTGACAGACGGACAGACTGACAGACGGGCGGACAGCGGACTCTTAGTAATAGGGTCCCGTTTTTACCCTTTGGGTACGGAACCCTAAAAAGGCGGGTGGTTTATTGTAGAATGCGGTTTTAATATTAATATAAATATCTTGAATTGTTGATGTAAACTTAAGTTTTTTTTTTTCATTTACAGAATTTGAAAAGGAAAAAATTGACCATGAAAACCAACTTCAACATATGGCGGAAGTAAGTATCCTAATCAGTTTTACTGTTTTTTTTTTTATGTCATAGGGGGCAAACGAGCAAACGAATCGCCTGATGGAAAGCGATTACCGTCGCCCATAGACACCTGCAACACCAGAGGAGTCACAAGTGACCTGTGGAGTGAGCTAGTTGAATAAGTTGAGATAGAAGTATAAAAAAATGGGCAAGTGCGAGTCCGACTCGCGCATGAAGGGTTCCGTACCATAAAACAAGTTTGTTGTATGGGAGCCCCCCTAAAATATTTATTTCATTTTATTTTTAGTACCTGTTGTTATAGCGGCAATAGTAATACATCATCTGTGAAAATTTCAACTGTCTAGCTATCACCATTCTTGAGATACAGCCTGGTGACAGACGGACGGACGGACAGCGAAGTCTCAGTAATAGGGTCCCGTTTTTACCCTTTGGGTACGGACGGAACCCTAAAAACTAGCTTTCCCGACAAAATACGATGGAAAAATATTATGCACAATATTATATCTGTTCTAGGATCTACACAAGTATAAAAAATGGGCAAGTGCGAGTCCGACTCGCGCATGAAGGGTTCCGTACCATAATCTATAACAAGTTTGTTGTATGGGAGCCCCCTTAAATATTTATTTTATTTTATTTTAAGTATTTGTTGTTATAGCAGCAATAGAAATACATCATCTGTGAAAATTTCAACGGTCTAGCTATCACCGTTCTTGAGATACAGCCTGGTGACAGACGGACGGACGGATGGACGGACGGATGGACGGACGGATTGACGGACAGCGAAGTCTCAGTAATAGGGTCCCTTTTTTACCCTTTGGGTACGGAACCCTAAAAAACCACCAGCAAAAGGATTTTTGTTTTCAGAGAAAAGCGATATTGTAAGAACTATTTTGCAGTTATGTTTAATTTTGGTATCATTTTCTCTTCGTATGTATTTTTTCTCCACTGAATCAGCCTGTATAATGATAACGGATAACTCAGAAAGTTTACCATAAAAGTGACTCATCAACCCCTTTTTGACGACGCGCTTGGTGCAGTTTGTAAGCACCTGCCTACTGAGCCGGCGGTCCCGGGTTCGAATCCCGGCCAGGGCAAATATTTGTGTGATGAACTCGAATATTTGTGCTTGGGTTATGGTTGTTCTATATATATAAGTATATATTTATCTATATAAGTATGTACATCGTCGTCTAGTACCCATAACACAAGCCTTCTTGAGCTTAATTTGGGACTAGATCTATTTGTGTGAGGTTGTCTGATATTTATTTATATTTATTTAATTATTTGTGCCTGCGTCATGGATGTTATTTGTATTTAAGTATGTATTTTTAATAAGTAAGTATATTTATCGTCATCAACTTAAGCCTTCTAGAGCTTACTGTGGGACTAGATTGATTTGTGTGAGGTTGTCCGATATTTATTTTATTTTGTTTATTTATTTTTCTCAGTGGCAGCAGTATCTCCGGTGCGACGGGCTACCAGACCCTCGCGTCCCCACACAGATGAACACCTATCTCCACGTGTGGCAGAACAACCAGTCATGTGATGCTGATGAGTTGGACAGAAGATGTTTTGAAGCCATACCCGTAAGTCTTTAGTAGTATTAAGTACTTTATCTACAACCATCTTGTTAAATTCCTATAACAGGTTCAGATATTATAGGTAAGGACCTACATTACTTGGCAGCGACCAAAATCAGAGATGTAATTTCATAACAGTGCCATAGCCACCGCCAGCCACCTCATGTGTTTCTCTGCTTCGCGGACTGACTGGCAGGACTGAGTGTTTCATATTTTCATAAAAGAAAATGTATGATAATGATTATGAATATGTGTGTAGATAAAGTAGTATATGCAACTGTACATAATTAGTTCTTAAAACACTCGTGATCCTATTATGAAACTCGCCTACGGCTCGTTTCATAAAACCACTCTCGTATTTTAAGACCTCTCATTATGTAGCACTTGCATAAACTACTAGTAGTCAAACATGTAATGAAGTGTTATCATAACTTGCGATATGACAGGCTTCGAAGTATAACACTTCGGGCGGAACAACTCGGGAATTTTAAAGGAATTTCATACAAAACTGAATGCCTATTGCCTAAGCCGAGAAGTATTTTTTTTTAACATGGCGTCTGTGTTCATGAACAGGCTAAACAGCTGTTTTTTTTTTTTTGAGATGTTATTTTTCGAAAAGCACTATATACATGCCTAATAGAATAGCCGTTAAAAGGGCTTGCCGGTATTCCCTACGGTCGGCCGTCTATACCTACTCACTCGACAAGCCATTCTTTCCCGGCGTTTGCAGTAATGTACTATTATAGTAGAACAACAGTGAACAGAACAGGCCAACAGGTTCAAATTATTAGCACCTCAGAAGTTTATTCACTATTTACAGTTTAATTAGTAGCTCAAGGGACAGAATAAAAAAAGCTGTTCTATTCTCGTGCATGTGGATGTTTTAATTCGTGGTGTGTGAAGAAGTTCTTGAAAATTGTTCAGAAGATAAAGCTGAAGTACAAATATTTATTTATTTATTACAAAAGATACATATCACTTACAGACTAGTCCAATGCGCGATATATACTATTAAGTCAAACCACATGTCAAAGAAAAATTAAAATAAAATTAGCGAGAAGTACAATATTAATGAACACAGCGTAAAAAATAAATAAAAAAATATGAATGGCAATAAGCAGTGATCGTAGCACATTATGTTACTTTGACGTCCAATGTAATGACTAATGTGGATAACCGCAAATTGGTAAAAATACAATTATATTTATTTGCTTACAAAATTTTTCACTACGATGCATAGATAGATAATTATAAGTGTCCTGGTACTTCGTAATCATAATATAAATGTTAATACCCCCGTAGTTAACCTCGATAAAAAAATATTTTTTTAATAGATACCTATATACGTTGTGCACGAAATTAAATATTTATTTATTTATTTAAACTTTATTGCACAAAACAAAAGTCAGTACAAATGGCGAACTTAATGCCTAATGGCATTCTCTACCAGTCAACCATAGGGCCAAACAGAGATGCTTCAAGTGGGTGCAGAGTAGAAAATTAATCGTTCGGAGAGCATTCAAGATACAAGTGAATACATGTATATTATATAAATATAACTTAACTACCATAAATACAATGATACATATATTTACATACTATAAGATGTATATTATATATGATATAATAATAAATACGATGAAGTGTCTACTGCATAGGATGAGACATTATTCGAGCTCTAGTTCGAGCAGGTGCTTACGTAGCATCCGTTTGAAAACTACCTTGCTTGGGGCTTGTCTAATAGAGAGAGGGAGTGTATTCCAAAGACGACTTGCCTGAACGGCGAAAGAATTGGACATGAAACCAGAATGGTGCGAAGGAATGGCGAGTTTGAGAGTTCGGGAGGAACGAAGTTAAATATTCTTATCCATGTAGGTAATACTTTCGTCGCAAACATGCTATCGCTTACCGGTCACTGGCAATAAGTCATGTAAGGAAGGAAGAAAAAGAAGACCCGAATTCGAAGAGACTGTACTTGGCACTGTTTTTTTTTCAGATGCTGTTAATGCTGGAAGAGCTGGTCTCAAACCCCGAGCAATTCACACCTTTGCGGGTACAGAGCTACAATGAGGTAAGTCATATTTCCAGTGTTTTCTACGTTTGACCCATTTGGACACAAATGTATACACGACTTACATAAATCCAAAGATTATACTGCGCTGGCTCAGCGACCCTAAATGAGTCTCCGACACAAGAGCTCGCCACTTTAGCCGATCCTGCGCAATCTCGCCAGTTTGTGGCTCCAAACTCACGCAAATTGTTCTCTGCCAGTACTTTCGCCGACCGACCGGATGCCCAGTCGGTTCGCCCAAGGTATGCTCTCTTCACCTGCCGATCCTCTCCCATTCGCTCAAGGTGGCCGAGCCAGCCAAGACGATGGGCCTTGGTCTCACCAATGATATTCGGTTCGGCTACCAGTTCCTGTATTTCAGCATTTTTGGATCCTCCAATTACCATCCTCCGTTTTGACCGGTCCCAGGATTTTTTTGAACACCTTGCGCTCCGCTCTTAAAAGGCTATGCTCCTCCTTAAGCGTTAGCGTCCAAGCTTCGCACCCATACATTAGAATGGGACGGATAATGGTCTAGGATTATACGGAAAGCATTTAAATATAATAATATCTATTGCTTTGCTAATCCGCGATATAATAGAGTGCTAGCCAAACGACTAGCACAATATTTTCTTAATTTTATCGTCGATTAGCATAGCAATTTTATTTCTGTAATGAATATGGAAAGTAACGCCTGATTAAATCAATTACTTAAAATTGTAGCATTATCTTCTGTATTCCTTCACCAGGTCAGACTGCAGCTGCGCGCGCAGCTGTCCGAGGCGATCCAATGCGCCTCCTACATGATCCTGCGCAACATGGAGAAGAACCTGACCTTCGATTCGATAAAGCTGGCGACCTACCACCGCGAGTTCCCCGGACTGAAGCTGGACATCTGGGTGGCTGTAAGGATGCCCACGAGGAAGAAGAAACCCATCGAGCCCGAACCGTAGGTATCTTCTCTATCTATCCATCCACGTAACTACCCATCCCTCCATTCATCCATCCATCCCACTTTCCTCCTATTAATCCATCCATCCACCCATCCGTCCATCCATCCATTCGGCTATCCGTCCATCCATCAACCCAACCATCCATCCATCCATCCATCCATCCACCCATCCATCTATCCATCCACCCAACCATCCATCCATCCATCTATCTATATATCTGCCACAGACGTCCACTGCTGAATATAGGCCTCCCCCATAGCTCACCACAAAGTGCGACGCCCCGCTACCCTCACGTGTCGCTGATGTAAACAAGGAGGAAACAGGCCTAATATTCCGCTTTTTTTTTATAATAAAGCCAAAACCATCCACAGTGATGAAAGTCAAGTTATTTTCAATAGGATTCTGTATTTATTCGCAAGACGAACGAAATATGGAGCAGCATTCCGGTAAACAATGTTTTGAATTTGGTTATTGAAAAATCCTTGATAAATAGCTATTGACGTTTAATAATGCAAATATATGACATATGTACATTATTGCCATATAAAAGCTGTTTCTAGCGCCACTATCCCTGGGCCGAGCCGACGCTTGTTAGGATATAAAATGGTTGCATGATACATAAACTAACCAATATTACTCCTGTGGCGCGGTGATAATCCCATTAGCGGCATTATACTCCCACACAAAGTCCAACTATTGGTAGTGAGGGCTAACCACCCCCGATAAAGTTCAAGTCATATCTTAAAAAAAAAACAATTAACTCTTATTATTTCTGGCTTTTTCACAGTGAACCAGTCCAGCTAGAGTTTCCAGCCCTCAATGTGGGCGTGAAACTGCCCAAGACGATTGATGGCAGCTGTGTGTGTGTGCGGGCAGCTCACTCCAAGATAGACCTGATGAGCGAGTCCTCCAGGTCCTTCGCTCTGGCTGTTGAGATAGCGAACAGATATACTGGTAAGTCAGACAGTAATATTATTAAAACTGTCGTGAGGCACTTTTGACGACGCGGGTGGCGCTGTTTGCAGACACCTGCCTACTGAGCCGGCGGTCCGGGGTCGAATCCCGGCCGGGGCAAATATTTGTGTGATGAACTCGAATATTTGTTCTTAGGTCATGGTTGTAATCTATATTATGTATTTTCATATTATGAATATCGACGTCTAGTACCCATAGTACAATCATTGCTTAGTTTGGGACTAGGTCGATTTGTGTATGATTGTCCCATAATATTAATTTATTTATTTTATTATTTACTTCAATAATTATAAAACATTTGAAAAAAAGGCTTCAAAGTTTATTTGGTTTTTTCATGGATGCCTTTGTAGAACTGGATTAAATAGTGGGACTTAACGGGAACCACCAGCTTTCAAATAAAAAAAGAATCATCAAAATTCGCCCAGTCGAAAGTTCTGAGGTAACAAACATAAAAAAATGGGCAAGTGCGAGTCCGACTCGCGCATGAAGGGTTCCGTACCATAATCTATAACAAGTTTGTTGTATCGGAGCCTCCCTTAAATATTTATTTTATTTTTAGTATTTGTTGTTATAGCGGCAATAGAAATACATCATCTGTGAAAATTTTAACTGTCTAGCTATCACCGTTCTTGAGATACAGGCTGGTGACAGACGGACGGACGGACGGACAGCGAAGTCTCAGTAATAGGGTCCCGTTTTTACCCTTTGGGTACGGAACCCTATAAAAATACAGTCTAATTGAGAACCTCCTCCTTTTTGTAAGTCGGTTAAAAAATAGAATTGATTGACATTCTCAAAAAAAAATCGTCATGCCTATTTTTGAATCTCATAATAGTATAGATGCTCTGTATCGTCTTGTATTCGCCAGATCTATTCGAGTTCACGGTGAAGGAACACATGGAAATGGAAAAGATAAAGAAAGAGCAGGACGCCATCAGAACTGCGTTCTACAAAGAGATCAACGCGAAGATACGAGAGGTCGAGAATTTCTTGAAGGCCAACCAGTGAGTCATGATCATGATATATAGCTCCTCGAATATCCAACCATCCATTCATCCATATTAGCATCCTTCCATCAATCCATTTGGGTGGATCCATCCATTCAACCAACCATGCATCCATTTATCCATGATGGATGGATGACTTTTGGACAAATGAAAATTTGGCGAAACATTACAGATGGTAAACAAACAGCAATGCTCGCATTGTTGTGTTCCGGTGTGGGGGTAAGATAGCCGGTGAAATTACTAGCATAGAGGCATTCTATCTTCGTCCTCCGGGTAGGCAAGCACTTGTGACTCCTCTGGTGTTGCGGGTGTTTGTGGGCGACGGTAATCGCTTTCCATGAGGCGATACTTTTGCTCGTTTGCCCCCTATGACATAAAAAAAAAACAATGTGTCAGAGTTCAGATAGGGTACCAACTACTACTACGTACCGTTATTATAATTTTTCGGTTGGCGTCGTGTACGATCTACTTAAAGAAAACAATGTAGTATGGTTTTGTACTTACCTTATTATCGTCCGTCATAAAAGCTCCATGCATTATTATTTTGGTGGATTATCAACTCTAAGGCCTTGGCCAAGAGTTGCTTTAATAGAAGCTACCATTTACCATTTTAACGGATGGTCTCTCCTGATGATGAATCGCGGACCGGTTCATAACATGTCGAGCGATATTCAACTTCTACGGCGTTTCGTATGTATTTTAGTAGTACCTTTTATTGGAATTAGTTAGGAGAAGCAAGGGAACCGACTTTTTAGATATACTCGTAGCTCAGACAGTCGCCAAACTTAAGCGGCAGTGGGCGGGGCATAATTTTATTTTATTTCAAGTCACATTGCTCGTAGCACCGATGGACGTTAGAGCAGAAAGGTTCTTGACAGAAGTACAGATAGCAGAATAAGCTACCTATTGTCACATACTATACTATGACACATTTGTACCTTATTCTAAGCAAATAAATACTATTCTATTCTATTCCATTCTATTCTTGAGTGGCGACCGTGTAACGGAAGACGCATTGTGGGAAGGCCACCGGCCAAGTGGACTGACAACCGGGTTAGGATAGCGATAACCAATACGGTATCCGACACTATAGTGAAAATAAATGATTACCTGGACACGTTCCTCAAAAGCTGGCCGGAGGAGCCTTCTGATCGGGAGTCGTGGAAATCAAGAGGAGAGGCCGTTGCCCAGCAGTGGGACTCTCAAATAGGCTAATAAAAAAATATATATCATTGAAACACACATTCAAAAATACGCGGAACCAAATAAAGTAACTTTTGGGCATTCTACTATTTTTATTGGACAAAAGCTAAAAATAAGACGTGTTTTTTATGACGTCACAAGCCATATATCTTCATAGAAACTTCATACTACCATCGTTTTTGACATTTCATAAAGAGTAGCTGATTTGATCTGTCATCAAATACCGTATTGGATGAGGGTGAACATTGACGTATTAATTACATGGACACACAATCCGACAGAAAAAATGGCACCCTCCCAACTAATGCAAAATCACAAATCGCATTAGTTGGGCGATCAGTCTTGTTTAGACCATGACACGTGACGGGTCTCAAAAATGACTTAATTTTCAGTGAAAAATTGCAGAAATAACAGCTATAAAATAAAGAAAAAGGTCGGACTATTCTTTTTTACGCGGATTCTATTGATTAATTAACGAATCCTATGTAAAATCATAGCATATTTTAGATTAGAATTATTAAATTTGTCCCTACAAAATGCACCTCATCACAGAACAAAAATCTAAGGAGTCGCTATAGTTTTATATTTTATGAATTAATAAAGGAGTGCAATAAATAATTTTATTATCCTATTTTTTTATCAAAGATTCCCACGTGATCCTAAACAACGTGAGAAATTGAGGTCACGTTTAGTAAGAGACAGACGTCAAGAATAATTTCAGCCAAATAATTCGTCTCTCGTGTGTTCGTTCGGCATGATCATATATGTTTTTTTTATGTTTCATCAAAAGAAGCGTCAAAGTCTTTCACTCAACACAGCTTTAATATCTCAATAAAAACGTAAAAAAATGACAATGTATACAAAAGAAGCGTAAAATGGTAATGTAGTGTTTGTGGTAGTAGGTATCTATACATAAATAGAAATACACTGTCTCAGGCGCACGTCATATAGGATGCTGCGTTTAGTTACACGCGAGCCGAGGGCGAGGGTGGACGCAAAATGACATTGCTATGTGTGCGGCGGCGAGTGAGCCAGTGTTATGAACATTTATGCCTTTTACAGGCAGATCCTACAGCTTACATTAATAAATTAATAAAAAAATTGCTCTGTTGTCATTGTTTTATTTTGTCTCAGAGTCTAGACACTGTCAGTTTAAACCTTTGAACGCCAAGAACACCTAAAGAATGTGTGCTGCCGTGCATACTACGCCACCGACTTTCACGCCACGCTATCAAACTTTAAAGGGTTAAAAATGTTAATATTTTGCACTTGCCATACTCTCATTTCACATAATAGAACAAGATGAGTTGAGAAATCATAATGTCATTATTACTGTTCCCTTCTATGCAGTGTCGGGACCCTTTTATGCAGTTGTTAAATAAAAACGTAACTTAATTTGTTATTAACAATTTACGAGTTTATTTAGTTCAAACAACAAATATATTTTAATACCTAAATAAAATAATAATGAAAATATTTTTAGTAAGTAAAACTATTAAAATCTGCTCCATTCGTGCCATGTTCCAAGTTTGACAAGAGACATGAGTCAGAATACGCTAAAAAAGTTAATTTACTCGAAAAATATTTGTGGTAATAAGTACGTAAGCCAATTTGACACTTAAACGTTTGAGTAAAGAGTTATTTTGTACGAAGTAATTATGTTGTTGTAAATTATAAATAAGCGTTATTGGCATCTACTTGAACATGACAGCAGTGCCACTTTTTTCGACAATTTTGTTCGGGTCTGTGGCTCTATTATAAATAATACCTCAATGAGGGTGAAGCACGGACAATCGTTGTGGAGAACTTTGGGGGAAGCCTTTGTCCAGCAGTAGACGTCTATGGGCTGTTATTAAGAGAAGTGACGATGTTATATAATATAATTTACCATTCTTCTTCAGGTACACCAAAAACGAGAAAGAGAAGGAAGAGTTGGACAACCTGAACATGGCAGAACCCCCTTACCTCCAAGATCCCAGGACTTTCATATCAGAACAGAACGGTGAATAATTATAAAAACGGTTTAAACTCACGTAAAAATTGTCAAACGACACGCATGAATCTTGTAAAACCGTGACGGATGCTTTGTCACTTATTTATCGCGTGAAGCAACCATCATTATCATCATCATCATCATCATCAGCCTAATCTTGTCCACTGCTGGACATAGGCCTCTCCAACTGCACGCCATTGTAAGCGATCCTCGGCTACTCTCATCCAGCTTTTGGCTGGCAAAAGCTGGATGAACCATCATAGGCCCGCTCAAATTTCGATTTTCGTGGTTGAAAACGCAGCCGCGCGGAGAGAGCGTTGGCGCGCAGTTTGCGATTGGCCGCCGCCATGACTGATTAGCTCCTGATGGTGGATCGCGTACCGATTAGAAAAAAACCGGCCAAGAGCATGTCGGGCCACGCTCAGTGTAGGGTTCCGTAGTTGCTCATCCTTCACAAGAGACCGAGGTTTAAGTTCCGAGAAAGATTTCAAGTTCTATAAAAAGGTCGTAAACGCCAAAGTAACTGTAATTACTTATTACCTTCTGGAAGTCAACTTACGTCCTTTTGAAGAAAATTATGAAATTTTGCGATAACTCAAAAACGGATGGACCGATTTTGATCAATATTGTTTTCATTGAAAGTACTTATAAGGCCTCATCTTCATGAATTTTGCCATATTTTTTTGACCCGTGGTTGAAAAGTTAGAGGGACACAATTTTTTTAATTTTCGGAGCGAATATCTGGCTACCACCCTCCACCTCCTCATGGTCTTTCCTGCCTCACGGCGTACAGACCGAATCGTGGGAGACTGCGCACGGTACTTGCCTCTGGCATCTATTTCCCGCGGCAGCTTTCTTGACTCCCTACAAATTGTAAATCAAATTCCGTCCCAGCCATTCTCCACCTCAGTAGGGGCAGGCTTACACTACTAATCGTCGTTCTCCCCTAATGGGGCGCGACATACACGAAACGTTACTCAGCGTCGTACATCATGGTTCTTCACTCTTCAAAAAGTCTTCGCTTGGTGTGCCAGGAGTGCGCAAACTTGCGCAACGCATCGAAATTCTGCCAACACGAAACTAGTTCTCCGTGGTAAACTGGGCCACTAACTGTCCTTATCAAAGAATCCAGCATCTCCGATCTCTCGTCCGCATACAGACTGCACTCCCAGAGGGCGTGATCCCGGCTCTCGTTGTCCTCACCGCATGGGCACTCTGCAGACTCGCGCAGGCCTAGCTTGTGTAGGCGCTGCCTGAAGCATCCGTGTCCGGTAAACCACGTAGTCTGGTTCGATCCAGTCTGAACTTAGGCCAGCGGACAGACGGACAGACGGAGAGACGCACATGGCGAAACTATAAGGGTTCCTAGTTGACTACGGAATCCTAAAAAGTGCCGTGGAGTGCCGGCTGAAGGGTGCCGTGAAGTGCCGGTTGAAGAATAGCACTCCCCCATCTCTTCTCGTGGATGTCGTCAAGGCGACTAAGAGATTTTAACCCGTGCCACCTGTCAAAGTCACCTGTAAAAATGTCACCTGCTACAAATGGGCCGGACTTGTGTCGAGCAGCAGCGACACTAGTGTAATACACTGCGATTGCCAACCCGCCTGCTCAGCGTGGCAATTAGACCAAACCCTCCCATGGCAAGTTCACAATGGCGTGCAGTTGGAGAGGCCTATGTCCAGCTGTGTATAAGAATATAATATATAGTCCTCCTCATCGATTTTGATGACGGCGACCCAATGCAAGAAGAGACTTCGTCTATTGTGGGCTCTGATATGGCTAGAAGCCAAATTTGGTTTTAAACTCTCTTTTGCGCGTGTGGCAGTAGAGTTGGCTAGTGGAATTATACGTGTACGCGTACGAGGGCTTAGGTCGCTCTACCCCTAGGACCCTAGCTAGTACTAGAATAGGCTGATGATGATGATGATGATGATGATGATGATGATAAGATAACTTTGTTTTGCAGAAGCGGCATTTAAGAAGTACTTGAAGAAATGCCTCACGAGGACGAGGACAGGCGAGGTCAATCTCAGGAAATACAGGTAATAATATTATTAAATCTAACGTGACACATCTTTAATAATTGCAAAATCGGTTTAAACTCACGTAATAATTATTTATTTATTTAATTATTAGGAACTTTACAATTTCCTTAAATCTAAATACATGGTCCCACAAAACCAGTGGCTGGTTTGACTGCGGGATCTCTATTTTAGGTACGAAATAGTAGATTGTACAACAAGTGCATAAAACGCACCATTTTTCAGGAGACGCTTATCCATCCGAGCGAGCTTGCGAGCGAGGATGAATATAAAGTCGAGTGTAAAATGCGTTTTATGGACGAGTTGCACACTCTACTTTTCACTTCGATTGCGAGGAAATGAAACTGCATCATGTAAATATTATACTTAAAAACAAATTTAATTAAAATTTAAAGTTACATTACAGCAATGAGAAATGTTTATAGTAATAGTTTAAAAAGTAATAAGTGATAGTAAATAAAAATTACAAGTTTATTTCAAGAAGTTATATTGTGTACCTTGGCTGTTGGTATCTTTGCCTTGGTCTTAGAATACTAACGAAAAGAAATAAAGTAAAGAGTTTATTCTATGAAGTATAAAGTTTTTTTTTTCTGTTTAGTCAGGAACTTTTATCGTGTGGCTGTTGGACCGATCGCCTTGGCCTTCGACGACGATTTTACTTTATGCTCTAGAGCATAAAAAGCGACTTTATGTCGCCTACGCACAGCATAAAGTCGAACTTTTAGAGCATGAGAAGTGAAAAGTATGTATTACGATATTAGTGTGAAAATAGTACATTACATCAGAGGCCGGGAAAATGAGGATTTCCGGCCAAGTAGGTATATACGGCCGAGCGAGCGTGCGAGCGAGGCCGGATAGTAATACGAGGCCGGGAATCCGTTTTCACGACGAGGCATGTATAGTGCTTTTCTCAAACATACAATGAAATAAAAAAATATACTTCAAAGAATAACACTTAATATTGTTTGTCCGATATTTTCCGAATTTGAACGAATTTTAAAAATCCGATTTCAGATTCTGACTCAGAAGCCCCAAAAACCCCCGGATACCGAATTTCAGCCTCCTAGGACCAATTTGAAATTTTCTCCATACAAATCGTTTTTTTTTTTTATATTTTCCGAATTTGACCGAATTTTCGGACAAGATTTCAGATTCATATTTTTGAGCCCCGAGAGCCCCCCGATACCGAATTTAAAAAATCCGATTTCAGATTCTGACTCAGGAGCCCCAAAAACCCCCGGATACCGAATTTCAGCCTCATAGGACCAATTTGAAATTTTCTCCATACAAATCGTTTTTTTTTTTCGATATTTTCCGAATTTGACCGAATTTTTGGACAAGATTTCAGATTCATATTTTTGAGCCCCGAGAGCCCCCCGATACCGAGTTTTAGCCGCCTAGCACCATTTGAAATTTTGAAAAAAAAAAGTCGCCATCTTGAATTTTTTTTTTCCACAAGTGTCTAACAACCAACCTTTAAAAACAAAACCTGCTTTTTGTCAAACCAGCCAGCTGTGTGAATTACCTTGTTGTTGAAACCAAAAAAAAGTTACTTTGCAGGCCTAGGCCTGAAAAGCAGTATGAAATCCCTTTACAGTCCTCTCGAGTTGTTGCGCCCAAAAACCGATACTTCCGAGCCTATTATAAGGAACGCAAAGACAATATTTCATTGCATGTTTGAGAAAAGTATTTTTTTTTTACATTCTATTGAACTTCTTTTTGTTTGGGTCTCGTCGTATTTCCTCCGGTAAACTATTGATTATGATTAGGTACGGGATGGGTTTATTTAGGGTTCCAGCTCAAAAATGACCCAACTTTTTTTTAGAGTAGTAGGGCCTCGTGCAGGGTCCGTCCGGATTGTTACTACCGTCTTGCCTGCTAACCCACCGCCAAACAGCAATGTTCGCATTGTTGTGTTCCGGTGTGGGGGTAAGATAGCCGGTGAAATTACTAGCATAGAGGCATTCTATCTTCGTCCTCCGGGTAGGCAAGCACTTGTGACTCCTCTGGTGTTGCAGGTGTTTATGGGCGACGGTTATCGCTTTCCATCAGGCGATACGTTTGCTCGTTTGCACCCTATCACATAAAAAAAAAAAAAAATCATCATCATATCAATAGACGCCCACTGCTGGACAAAAAAACTTATTTCGAATTCATATGCTCTCCATCCGGGCAGCTATCCGTGCTGCTGCACCGTGTGGGCCGCGAGTCGCGTAGCAGCACGGATTGTAAACATGTCGGGCCGTTCCTTATATTTTTTACGTGAGTTTAAACCGTTTTTATCATTATGACATACAAGTACCTAACCGACGCAGATGGACAGTAATACAGTCGGTAGAACTGCATGCTGACTGCACCACTACACTAATGTCCAATTGACAACATATTATGCACGTACTACGGGTGCGGTTAAAAATGCGGCTGTGCGGTGAGCTGTCCTTGATGAAGGGCTCCATCCGAATTCGAAACATGTCGGGCCGTTCCAATCATTTCTAAAGCCTGACCAGAAATATATGAGGATTGTCAAGAAGGCGCTATTTATAAGATTTATATGGCACCAATTTTACAACCAATCGCAACCCACTATAATGGCATTAGTTTAAATACCTGTCAGTTCCCCTACGTTAACCTCGTATTATCATTTAATGGAATGCACTCTTTTCCTGACTGTTTTTCGTGTAGTAAATACGTGTACACCTTATTTATAATCTTACGTTCACGACTGTGAATGGTTTTCGGCGTTTTCTTTGGATAATTTTAAATGTTTGTCTTTTCTAATTCTAATTTTAAAATATGGCTTCCATCAAAGTAAATGATGATTTCGCCAATTTCGAGTTTGCTCGTAGAGCATGCCGTTGTTCGGTGAGGTTTTGCTTTTTGTAAAGTGATAGCGATTTACAAAAAACCACGCGGACTATCGGGCCTTGACCCAGGAAGGGCTATGAACGCTTCAAGTTGAATTCTTCATTAGCTATTCACTCATACGTTAGATCACTGCACAATACGCTATCAATACTACACATTGAATAACAAAAATGAATAAATAACGAACAACAAAACTTAAACGCATGCGGCCATCTTAAGTCACGAACCGGAAGACTGTTTGTCTTTTATAGAAACCACAACCAATGACATTGACATTGTTGACAAACCATCATAAAATCATTGCCAGTGTAAGAAATTAGTTCCAGTGAAATTCCGCAATATGGCACATCCTCATAATATTTCTGGTCAGGCTTTAGAAGCTTTTATTTTTACTTTCACCTATCCCAGTGACTGTAATCAAATCTCGAAAGAAAGATTTGTACCAATTCCTGAACAATTGAGTAACTTTGATGACAATACAATAATATCACACCGTAATGCCGGTTGTACACACTCGCCGAGACAGGGCGAGACAAGCATGCCGTCCTTCATTTACTCATAGAGTTCCAAAGTGACGGCATGCTGGTCTCGCCCTGTCTCGCCCGACAATTTTGTTAATTTTTTTTTGACGTGATAACGTCTTATAAATCGATGAGCGCCGGCTGCACGCACAAAAAAGCATGACTCATTGTCACGTTCCGCCTGAGCCGAGCGTGCAAGCGAGAGCGTGGAACAAGCGATAGAGAGGCACGATCGGCCTAAGCGTTCGGCTTGTGACGCATCTATCTCTCTTCCACTCCATCAGCCGGCATACGTTATCACGTAAAATTATCGTCCGTAAACCGACTTTACAGACAACCATTTTTTTTTATTTAGTTTTAAACCCCTTTACTGTTTTTTTTTCCAACTTACGCTTGCGGTTTTTGCAGGATATGCGGCGGGACCCTAAACTTGGACCTGATGATCGTGCCTCCTCAACCGAAGAGGCTGAGGAACAACTTGGAACTTTCTACACGTAAGTACTTATTATAAACCTTCTAAATTTCTTGAATCTATACGTAGAATCGATGGCCGTTGGGGCGCAAAGGTTCTTGAATGGCGACCGCGGACCGGAAGATACAGCCTGGTGACAGACGGACGGACGGACAGCGAAGTCTCAGTAATAGGGTCCCGTTTTTACCCTTTGGGTACGGAGCCCTAAAAAGCAATAAAACTTTAATCTTATTTCATAAGGTATTAAGTTGTAATAAATCGTAAGAATCGTAATAAGTCGTAAAATAGTAGATTCATTAAATATAGTTATTTCTTTTTTAACTATGAAGTAATACGTGTATTGTGCGGATTAGGTAATTTATAAATGAAATATACCATTTAGACTAGAAAGTATTTATTATTAACTCTAAATGACCCTGAGGACCTAATGATGCGTTTATCACGTGATAAATAAGTGACAAAGCATCTGTCACTCACACTCGCATTTTGTCAAAACGTGACGGATGCTTTGTCACTTATTTATCGCGTGATTAAAGCATCATATGCCCCCAGAAGCAGTTATTACTTATTACTACATAAATATTATTCACTTTTGTAAACATCCCTTTAATTTTAACAATATAAAAAATACGAAATAGATTCGTCTAAAAAGATGCCTTCACGCGACTGATACTTAGTAGGAGTATAAAATCATTTCACTACAATTAATAGAACAATTGTTTTCATAGAATCTTTTTATCGACTCATTTGCCAAGTGACGATTTGTCCAGTAAATAATTTGAGTAATGAACACACGTAACAATGTTTTTCAAAACGACTAATTTGTGAATGGTGGGATTGCCAAACGTTGTTTGTGAAATGATTGGCCACCAATAGCGTCACCCACGTTACAGTACTTTTATCTCACGAGCGCGGGTGAGCCATGTTTGTGTGAGTAGATGTACATGCACATTGGCTCTGTGCGGGTGAGCTCGGGACCGTTCAGTGCCGCTCGTGAGATAAAAGTACTATACTCAAAGAAACGAGATATCTGACAGTGGCAAGTTCCACAGCTCAAGCCAACGAATCATTTTCATTATCAGGCCTTCTAGTCGCTATGCTTCGTCCGAGTCTCTTCCAGAAATCCCTCCTGGCAGCTTCTCCTTCTGTCGGATACACTATGTAGGTCTTCGTCAGCATTAGATAGTGTAGTGTGGTCGGTCTGAGCCGACGGGGGATGTCTTCTAATAGCACTAGGATGAGATCTTCGCGGCGGGTTTCTAGAAGCCTGTAGAAGATTCAAGATTCAATAATAATAATAAGAGTCTCGACAAACATCTTAAGAGACTCGCTAGATGGCTGGATCAAGGGCCAGATTCAGAAGGCGGTACTCCTGGACACGCCGCATCGTCAGGAGTTTTCTCTCTTTGCGTGATAAAAGCGATCTCTTACAGACAACCTCCAAATATTTATTGCGTATCTCATTTTACATTATAGATGGAATAATTGGTATAGTTACATGTGCCGCCTGCAAGGGCAAAGCAATTCGAGAGGGCCACTATTTAAACTATTCCTGTACGCGACTAATGTCTACAAGGAAAAATAAAAATGTCGCAGCACTAATTATTGTCAAGAAATAAAAAATACCGAAAGTATAAAATGACATTGCTACTTTTAGACCATTACAATTAGTCTTTATCACATCTCGTCATCTTAATACTTCGACTAAATTCTATTTCGAAATTTTTATTCCTCGACCTTGTAATTTTTCCATATCGTCATTTTTATACCTCGTAATTTTTCCTTATAGACATTAGTCGTCTAAAGGGAATAATAAGAATAAGATTAATTTTATTTGCATAGAATAAGTACAGTGAAGTCTCAACAGGTGAACATACATTGCATGCTATTAATATATATACCGGCAAACATCTTAAACAAACATGGCGGATCTGCGCATGTGCAGTAGGTACGTAAATCGACTACTGACTGCGTATTCAAGGTAATACTCAACAAGTTTAGCGGCAGCTGTACTAACATGCGAATATTATATTTCCTCCAAATTGACAACATTTCATAATTTCTAACAGGTTGAAATTAATATAGAGATCGAAAGAGCGTTGTATATTACCTGTGCTGTGCTAGATGCATCTCGAACTGGCACCACTGGCTCAGCAGGAATTGGCGAGACAGTATCAGCATGATGGTCCTGGAGCGATCCATGCAGGACACTATGTTCTCCAGGATCGAGAGACCCACCTGTAATGTTACAAGTTAAGTAGTCATCATCATCATCCTCCTAGCCTTTGTCCCATTTTTTGAGAATGAATTCTCAATCGGGGTCGGCTACCTACTCGTAAATCCCAAGATGTGGCGTAGGCACTAGTTTTTACGCAAGTGACTGCCATCTGACCTTCCAACCCAGAGGGGAAACTAGGCCTTATTGGGCTTAGGTGGTTTCCTCACGATGTTTTCCTTCACCGAAAAACGAGTGGTATAAATATCAAATGATATTCCGTACATAAGTTCCGAAAAAACTCATTGGTACGGGCCGGGTTCGAACCCGCGACCTCCGGATTGAAAGTCGCATGCCCTAACCACTAGGCTACCACCGCTTCCAAAAAGAAGACGTGTCTAGACTACTGCTTTTTATGACGTCACATGCCTGTATCATCATAGAAGCTTCATACTAACAGATCGTTTTTCACATTTCGTAAAGAGTAGCTGATTTGAGCTGTCATCAAATACCGTATTGTATGCATTTAAGGGTTAATTAAAGGGGTTGATAAATGATGAGTACTAAATCATCCTATGAGTGGTTTGATGTCATCCGCACGAGCTGTTCGAGCCCTGGTGATGACGATGCCTCCTCACCTGGAAGTCTCTCTCGTGGAGACACAGGCTGACTCCACAGGTGGCCTCCAGATGGGGAAGCAGCTGGTCCAGGATCCAGCTTCTGTCCTCGTTGCAGTAAGACACGAACACGTCGTAATTGAAGATCTGTGTCTCTGTAACCACAAAATTAATCTAAAGGGGTGGATTAATCTAGACATTCTATTGAAAAAATTGTACATGATTGTTGCAGAGATTCCTTTAATTTCAGTGATAGGCAGTGATCGGAAATTCGGGCGGATATTTATCTAAAGTTGAAGAAATCCTATAGCTATCTCTTTCATACCTCAAACAAAGCCAGTTGATATACAAAACTAGTTGTAGATAAACTGAACAACAAAGCCGCCGCCAAAGCTTAGGTAAATATCCACCCGAATTTCCGAACCCCGGTGACAGGTTACTTACAATGAATACCAGCAAATATTTTGCTTGTAATCAATGAATCTTCAATCGTGAAATTAATTAATATAATACGATTTAATCAATCAACTCTAGAAAGCAGAATTCTTATACTTTAAATAAATAATATAGACCACCTCACACAAGTCAACCTAGTCCCAAGTTAAGCTCAAGAAGGCTTGTGTTATGGGTACTAGGTGACGATATACATACTAACATAGACAAATAAATACTTAAATACATAGAACATCCATGACCCAGGAACAAATATTCGAGTTCATCACACAAAGATTTGCCCTTGCTGGGATTCGAACCCGGGACCACCGCCTCAGTAGGCAGCTGCTACCACTGCGCCAAGCGCGTCGTCAAATTTTAAGGCAAACACTAAAAAAAAGTTAATGAACTCTGCATAGTTAATAATAGTAAGACACTTAGTAAACTCACCATCAATGACTTTGTCCTTGTTGATCATGGTCAACAGCGCCGAATTTCTGATCGTTATACAGAAATACCTAAAATTCTTCCTGAATACGTAAGTGAATATAAGCATAGGAAACAGTAATACGGGTATCACAAATAAAGCCAACAGCTTGTTCCAACCCTCCTTGATAACATCCTCGTAATCAATGTCCTGTCTAGCGTGGTTACAACTTAGCACTTTTGAGTATGACACGTGGGTTCCTTCTACCATTTGCATGCACTGGTACATTAAAGGATCATAATCGAACAATAAAAACGATCCACTAGTCGTATTATCATAAATTTCATCGTCACAATAATGATCCGCATTACAAGCTTCACTTATGTTCTTTCTTTTAGCAATAATATTGTTATATTCAGTAAATCCTGTATGAAAACTGCTGAATCTATTGCCGTCGTTTTTGAACGCCGACCGTATTTCACTCTCATTGTAATTTTTATTTAGTTCTGTTTTCAATGCTACTTCGAACAGTTCCCTCGTATGACAGTTACAAATGATATAGTTACCAGATATACCAATATAGTTCACAGTTTTAAAGTCTTCGATCATGATTTCGTTTATCATGTTTATGTTATTATTCCGGACTGACAAATATTTCAAGTTTGCCATGCTAGAAAATACTGGACGAAACCACGTTTTTACTCTGTTTCTGCCTAAATCTAACACTAGCAAATTCTCCAATGATTTTGCTATTTCTGGATCTACTATGTTTATTTCATTGCCTTGCACGTTTAATATCTCCAAACGTTTGAATTTTTCGAGCATTTTTAAAGTTCCTAAACCGATTTTGGCGGCGTACAATACTTCCAATGTGCTCTCAATGCCGGCTAAAGCGCTGAAGTGATCCAATATTCCAAAATTACCTGATACATCAAGGTACCTCAGTGAAGTATTTTCAAAGAAATTGTCTCTTAATTTCGCCAATCCAGTCTCGCAAAGCGAGAGTCTTTGGAATTTCTTCCCCAGATTCGAAAACATCATCAAATTGCTTTGGGACAAACGAGTGTAAGAGAAGTCCAGAGACACTAAATTCTCTAAATCCTCCAAAACATCAACTGACTCAAGTAATAAACTCTTCTGATTCCCAAACTCATCATAATCATAGTTTCTGCTTAAATCTAAGTGAGTTAAATTCTGGAGACCAGTGAAAGCTTTAGCGTTGATGAAGAGAATCCTATTCTCTGACAGATACAAGGCTTCGAGCTGCCTCATCCCTTTAAAGGTGTTTGCGCTTAGTGTAGTTATGGCACAAGCTCTTAAATCCAGCTCTTTCAGCTTCTTGAACACGATTCCCGTGAAACCACCAGGCCACGAAGCAGATCCTGTAAAGAAAGATGAATGAATAATTATTACGCTGGAAAAAATAACACTCAGCCATTGCTAGGTCTCGGGCAGATTAGGAGCGTCAAATTGATTTGGTCTAGACTTTTTTCCTAGTTAGGCACGTAACCAAATACTTTTTCCTTTGATGGGTTTTTGTCAAAGCAAATTCTGCCGTTAATTACCTCCACCTCTTATCTTGACTTGGTAATCTAACGCTGTTTGCTGCTTGGCCAAATAAATGAAACTGAAACTAAAACTATACATATACGACTTTTTCAAAAGTTTTTTACTTGTTTATGTATTTAGTTTTTAATGCAGCATAGTGTACCTAAGGTGAAAACCAAAATTTAGTAATACTCTTCATTGTAATTTTACCGTAACCTTCTCTCCAGTTATTAGGCACGTTACAAACAACACCTTTTTTTGTGTATAATGTTTATTTATTTATTTAAACTTTACTGTACAAACAAAATGTGTACAAATGGCGGACTTAATGCCATAAGGCCACCACCAGTCAACCATTGGATTAAACAGGATAGAAAGGTCTCTATGATTACCTCTACTTCTGGTATCGTATCCCATGCCGCTGGCTAAGGATCTCGCGTTGGTCGCGTTGATGTAGCTGTCATACCGGTCGCCGGTCGACTGGTGGTCATCAAACTGGTTACCGTAGAACGAGACGTATTCCAAGGTGTCTGCTAGCTTGCGGCTGTGGGTATCTTCCAGGGTGAAAACCTGGAATGAAAATGATTCCGATAAAGTCAATAATGATGAAGACATTTATGATCGTAATGAATTTGACTTCGTTCTTCTTCCGAAATAAATACTGGATCCTATTGAAAAAAAACTTAACGTTCATCACTGTGGATAGTTTTGGCTTTATTATGCAAAAATTACTTGAAATTATGGCAATATTTAGTCTCGTGTCCTCTTTGTTTACATCAGTGACACGCTGATTTTCAACAGGAGTTACCAAAAAATTTTCGTTGCCAGTCAAATAAATTAGTACCACTAAAAATCCGGAATATGGCGTGGGCTAAAAAACAACATATTGGGCTATACATACATATAGGGGGTTTTACAGCCCGGGAGGTTTTACAAACAAGGAAACAGGACTAAATATTCCGCAAATTTCAAGTATTTTTTGCATACTAAAGCCAAAACTATCCACAGTAATTAATGTCAGGTTTATTTCAATAGGATTCAGTATTTATTTCGCAAGATTGAGCAGCATTCCGGTAAACAATGTTTTGAATTTGGGTAATGACAAATCCTTGACTAATAGCTATTGACGTTTAATAAAGCAAATATATGACGAATCGAATACACATTATTGTCATATGAAAGCTGTTTGTAGCGCCACTATCCCTGATTCGGACCGACGCTTGCTATGCTATACTTGTAAAATACTGCTTACCTCCGGAACTTCCCGTAGTCGACACCTGGCTATGCTCAGGTACCGGATCTGTTGGTTCCTGGTCCCCCGGCCCCGGCTATGCAGCCCTGCCTTGATGCTGGGCACAGGGTGGGAGGACCCTGAGACGTCCAGGAACGGAGATGCTGGAATTCGGAAACAAATACAAATACTTGCACACCTCCAATATCAAGGAATATTCAACACAACATGAGATACATTAAAAATAACAGGCAGAGGTAAACAACAGGCGGTCTCATCGCTAAATAGCGATCTCTTCCAGACAACCTTTAGGTAGCGGAGTAGTTGAAAATTAATGTTTGAAATTAGTAGTAGGTGGTGCATAATAATAATAGGACTAAATGAACGACTACCATAAAAGACAAAAAGTAATAAACATACATAAATAAAAATATACAGATATACTTACATAAATACTTAGACATAATAAATAAATATAATCTAAAGTAATAAATAAAACAAAAGGCTTTGAGCCCCAAAGTTAAAGGAGCGATTATTATTGCAGTGTACTAAGGGAGAGACAAATAGTGTTTTTTGACGAGCGAAAACGAAACGTTTGACATTTGTATAGAATCTTTTTATCGATTCATATTTTTTTATGTGGTAATACCACATTTTATTTTTTATAAATAATGACACAAAGGTAAATTAAGAAAGAAAAATTGAATGCGATCTACTGCAATCGAAGCGGGATTTGAACCCGCGACCTCTGCGTTTCCGGCGCATTGCTCTTCCAACTGAGCTATCCGACCGCTACGTCAATCGCACGAAATCTTTCATCCCTTAATTCTTTACGCTACTGGAGCGCCCTCTGTGTCATATATGTTTTTGAAATGCTTTATGCGCATTAGCCATACCCAAGGATGTGCGTTTTACACGCACGATCCGCAATCCCCATTGCTTTACAGCAAGTGCGAAGACTGCGAGAGAGATGGCGCTGTTCTAAATATTTGTATAGAATCTTTTTATCGATTCATATTTTTTTATGTGGTAATACCACATTTTATTTTTTATAAATAATGACACAAAGGTAAATTAAGAAAGAAAAATTGAATGCGATCTACTGCAATCGAAGCGGGATTTGAACCCGCGACCTCTGCGTTTCCGGCGCATTGCTCTTCCAACTGAGCTATCCGACCGCTACGTCAATCGCACGAAATCTTTCATCCCTTAATTCTTCACGCTACTGGAGCGCCCTCTGTGTCATATATGTTTTTGAAATGCTTTATGCGCATTAGCCATACCCAAGGATGTGCGTTTTACACGCACGATCCCCAATCCCCATTGCTTTACAGCAAGTGCGAAGACTGCGAGAGAGATGGCGCTGTTCTAAATATTTGTATAGAATCTTTTTATCGATTCATATTTTTTTATGTAGTAATACCACATTTTATTTTTTATAAATAACTAGCTTTTGCCCGCGGCTTCGCACGCGTTAAAAAAAATACGTTCACTTGGCATAACTTGGCATTTGGCATTGGCTTGGTATAACTCAAGCCCCCCATATTTTTTGTTTACTGTATCTTTGGAATATTTGAATGCTTTCACGGACATGATTCCTTGTACATTTTAGATTCAATTTCTACTTTCTTGTTTTGTTTTCTCAATGCGAGGCCTCCGACATTTTTGTGCACTGTCTCAATTGGTTACTTAAATAAAGTCATGCTCTCTTCTTTCCGTTGTGGTATATTGTCTTGCTTAGTGCCCCGCTTTTTTTGGTCATCATCTCCTTAGAATACTTAATCGTTTGTTCAGAATTGATTTTCTGTTACCGTTTTAAGGTTTATGTGTTCTCAATGTGAGCACTACTGCATTTTTGTTATCTATCTCGTCAGATAACTTGAAAGTTACACCAGTCTTGCTTTTTCTTTCCGTTTGTTATATTGTTTTTTCTTCGCGCCTCCCGTCTGGTTTGGTCATCATCCCCATTTAGAATCCTTTAGTTTGATCAGACTTGCTTTCTTGATTCCGTTTTAGGGTTTTGTTTTTATTTAATGCGAGCACTATGCCATTTTTTCACTATCTTTTCACTATCGTTACTTTAAAGGTTGAGCAGAATTGCTTTCTCGTTAGCATTTTTAAGTTTTGTGTCTTCTTGTGCAACATGTCTACAGGTAACTTAGGCGTTTCAACCGATTTACTTTAATTTTTCAATTTTAGCATGTAATGTTTTTTAATAGCGGGCGGCTCTGCCCCCCGAACCCCTCGTCTTTTTCAATGCCATCTCTTCGTGTTACTGACAAGTTTTATCAGTCTTCCTTTCTTCTTTCCGTTGTGCGAGGTTTTTTCTTCGTGCTTCCCGTCTGGTTTGGTCACCATCTGTTTAGAATCCTTTAAAGTTTGATCAGACTTGCTTTCTTGAATCCGTTTTAAGGATTTGTGTTTTCTTAATGCGAGCACTATGCAATTTTAGTTCACTATCTTTTCAGGTTACTTAAAAGTTTGATCAGACTTGTTTTCTAGTTAGCATTTTAAGGTTTTGTCTTTTCTTTCTTTTCTTTCTTGATCACCATATCTACAGGTCATTTAGCCTTTTTATATTGTTATTTCTTCGTGCCTCCCGTCTGGTTTGGTCACCACATCTTCTTCTTCTTCGAATTCTTTAAAGTTTGATCAGACTTGCTTTGTTGATTCCGTTTTAAGGATTTGTGTATTATAATGCGAGCACTAAGCCATTTTAGTTCAATATATTTTCAGGTTGCTTTTATGTTTGATCAGACTTGTTTTGTTGTTAGCTTTTTAAGGTTTTACGTTTTCTTCATCACCATATCTACAGGTCACTTAGCCTTTTATCAGATTTAATTGAATTTTTCAGTTTTAGCAAATGACATTTTCTGAGTGCTCTGCCCCCCGAGCCTCCCGTATTTTTAAATACCATCTCTTCGTGTTCCTTAAAAGTTTTATCAGTGTTGCTTTTTTCTTTCCGTGTTGCGATATAATTAACTTAGTGCCTTCCGTCTCTGTTAGTCACCATCTCTTTAGAATACCTAAAAGTTTGGTCAAACCTGCTTTCTTGTTTCCGTTTCATTAATGCGAGTACTATGCCATTATCGTTCACTATCTTTTCGGGTTACTCAAAAGGTTGTGCAGACTTGCTTTCTCGTTAGCGAAGGTTTTGTGTTTTCTTGATCACCATATTTACACGTAACTTAGCCTATCACCAGATTTACTTTATTTTTCTGTTTTAGCATGTTATACATTTTTTTTTCAATAACATCTTTTGGTGTTATTTAAAAGTTTCATCAGGCGTGCATTCTTCTTTCCGTTGTGCGATATTGTTTTTTCTTCGTGCTTCCCGTCTGGTTGGGTCGCCATCTCTTTAGAATCCTTTAAAGATTGATCAGACTTGCGTTCTCGTTTTAAGTTTTTGTGTTTTCTTAATGCGAGCACTATGCCATTTTAGTTCACTATCTTTTCAGGATACTTAAAAGTTTGATGAGACTTGCTTTCTTGTTAGCCTTTTAGGGTTTTGTTTTTTCTTGTTCACCATATATCTACAGGTAACTTAGCCTTTCATCAAAGCACTTGAATTTTTCAGTTTTAGCATGTAGTATTTTGTTAGAGCGGGGGGCTCCGCCCCCCGAGCCCCCCGTTTTTTCCGATACCATCTCTTCGTATTGCTTAAGTTTCATCAGCCTTGCTTTCTTTTTTCCGTTGTACAATATTGTTTTTTTTTCTTATTGCCTCCCGTCTCTGTTAGTCACCATCTCTTAAAAAATACTTAAAAGTTTAATCGGACGTTGTTTGAGATTGTTTATATTTTGTCTAAACACATACTGACGCTGAACGGCCCTCGAGCTGTCAACTTAAAATTTGCATCAGCTGTATTAAAATTAAAGAAATCAATTGTACATAGTAATAACATTTAAATGTATCACTCATTAACTTCAAATTTGTGTAAGAGGTCGTAGTAGACGTAGTAATATAGTGAACGTATGTTTTAACGTGAGCGCAGCGGGTAAAAGCTAGTAAAACAATACACAAATTACAGACCAATCCACTCTCTTCGCCATTGCGAAAACTCTGCTGCGGACGGAACCTCGGGGAAAACTACTGTTTAAAGCTCATAGATGGCGCTACTGGTAGCACTTATGCGCGTATCATATTTCATTAACTTTCCGTAAATATTTATACGTCAAAGGATAAAATTGATTTTACATAATTTTATTTTGATTATTGTCTCTCAAGAAAGTAAAAAAAACAACTTATTTATTCATTTTAAATTTTCTTCGCGTCTCAGTACGTTTATGAAAAGAGGGTCAATATTTATAAACTACTGAGTAAATACATGAATTTTAAATGCAATAATAGAGTGGTAGTTCCCATTGTTGCATCGCGAAATTAATAATAACAAAATTGTGTTCAGTTTTGTTTCATAAAATGATCATTTCGTGTACCACTAACGCCATCTACTGCCCCAGTGTCCGTAACTCGGCGACTCGTCCAACCTCAGGGCTATTGTCCCCCGGTGGGTAGCGCAGGCCGGCCCCCCGTGGGGTACGCGTGGTTCTAAATTCAAATTCTCGACGCTGATGGATGACGCTATGGGATGCACACGACTTCATTCGCGTATTTTTTCTTTACCTTAGACGGAAAAAAAGTATCCTATAATCATCTTCGGATGTCCAGCTATTCCTGTACCAAAAATGGTTAAAATCCGTCCAGCCATTTCGGCGTGATTGGAGGACAAAGGATTTTATGAAAACAGATGGCGCCAGGTTGGCACGGCGACGCGTGTCCATACAAAACAACAATCAAGCTGCATCACGGTATCAATATTTTTCCTGAAATCATGACCTCCCTCCATAGAAAATTTATTTTCAGCTCATAGGATTTTATAATAGTATAGATATCGTTTTTAATATTTATTGTTTTAAACTATTCAAAGCACCTTGAAAAATAATTAGCTCATAAATCACAATAAATTATTTTCATCTACAATGTTACTAATAATATGACCTGTCATAATAATTTCCTAAGTAACGCCATAAGATTCAGGTGCCAACTTAATCGCGTACGCAATAATGGCGACAGCACCACTGAACGGATACTTGATGGCCTCACTGTTTTGTTATCCGTGGTATTATGAATAAGGAAGCAAAGGAAAATGCATGAGATGACACGGTCATTATTACAGTAATTTCTTAGTGGTTCTGGGTTCAAATCCCGGCTAGGTGAAATCCTTTCTACATTGTAAATTTAATGATTTTGTCTTGTCTCGAATCATGGTTGTTTTTAGTACAAAATGCATACATTGTCGAGCAGCAACTCTCAATAACTGATACACTGCTGCTTACATTTGTATGCGATCAATATTCAACAGCTTCGGTAGTAACTCTCGTCGAAGTCCGGGTTAACCATCACAGCTACACCCCAGCTTGTGCCGAATCGTGGTCACACTCACGCAACGACGTGCATCGACTCTCGGGTATCGTGTCAACGGACGCATCTATGACTACAATATTGTATTTGTATGGAGCTGGTGTTATTAACTCAGGAAAAATCTTAACAGCGCGATGCAGCCGCTAGTATGGAGATTTTGTCAAAGTAACAACGCCATCTAGCGGAAAATTGGGTCGTTGAGAACAAAATCTCAACACACCGTTAATAATAAAGAATGACTGATATTTATTACTTTGAATAGACTTTATATATAAAAAAAAAACTACATAGATGCAAAATTGTGCCTAAATACATCGTTTATTATACATTTCGCTACCTTAGTAGTAAGTTAGGCCAAACACAAACAATACAAAAATTTGCGCCTAATGTTCTAAATGTTGGTTGGTAAAACATATTTAAAAATGTATTTAAATTACTTAAATTGATTCGAAATACTTTTATTTCAATTACCTACACTCGATAAAATGGCATTAAAAATCTGTTTTATTCATTAACATTTTTTATTGCGTCTCCGGGCTTTTTTATGGTCAATACTTACAAACTACAGAAGAATATAATTGCATATTCAATAAAAGAGCATTAATTAGTTCCTATTGTCGCAAATTGTGTTTTTAAAGAAATGTATATTTTTTTTTGAGCATGAGCCAATTTACAACGAACATTGCACTCATATTTTCGTCTGTGTTGGTCGATAATTGGCGCCATCTTTTCTATCTATCTAAGACGGTTTCCGTAACTCAACGCCTCAAACAACCTTAACCTTATTGTTAATACCGGTGGGCCGCGCGGAGGTATTATGTCGAATTCATACTTTTTAGTTTTTGTACACGTAAGAGCCACGCGGGGGTCGCGTCGTTCTAAATTCAAAATCACAAACGCTGTCATTATAAGGTTACGCATTGTAAGGAACATATTTCATGGAATTTATGTTTTCAGAGATAAATATTAATCATAATAAAAAGTATCCTATAACCATCTTTGGATGTTCAGCTATTCCTTTACCAAAATTAGTAGCTTTTTATCCAGCCGTTTCGGCGTGATGCGAGGACAACGGTTTTTTTGAAAACAGATGGCGCCAGGTTGGCACGGCGACGCGTGTCCATACAAAACAACTATCAGGCTGCATCACGCTATCGAGATTTTTCCTGAAATCATGACCTCCCTCCATAGAAAATTTATTTTCAATACAAATTTAGGATTTTATAATAGTATAGATGACACAAAGGTAAATTAAGAAAGAAAAATTGAATGCGATCTACTGCAATCGAAGCGGGATTTGAACCCGCGACCTCTGCGTTTCCGGCGCATTGCTCTTCCAACTGAGCTATCCGACCGCTACGTCAATCGCACGAAAAAAAAGATTCTATACAAATATTTAAAACAGCGCCATCTCTCTCGCAGTCTTCGCACTTGCTGTAAAGCAATGGGGATTGGGGATCGTGCGTGTAAAACGGACATCCTTGGGTATGGCTAATGCGCATAAAGCATTTCAAAAACATATATGACACAGAGGGCGCTCCAGTAGCGTAAAGAATTAAGGGATGAAAGATTTCGTGCGATTGACGTAGCGGTCGGATAGCTCAGTTGGAAGAGCAATGCGCCGGAAACGCAGAGGTCGCGGGTTCAAATCCCGCTTCGATTGCAGTAGATCGCATTCAATTTTTCTTTCTTAATTTACCTTTGTGTCATTATTTATAAGAAACGTTTGACATTTAAAAAAAATGCCATGTAGGTTGTTTCAAAGTCTGTTGACATATCATTTATTCATTTTGGTTGTTCAATGTGTAGTACTGATAGCATATTGTGCAGTGAACTAACGTACGTATGAGTGAACGGCTAATGTAGTCAACTTGAAGCGTACATAGCCGTGTGTGTCTACGGTTCCCCGTGGCGGCACCTATAGGTTACACCGGAAGACCAGCGCTGGTTCCCGGGCCAGCATTTATGCTGAGGTGTGACCTTTTCGTGGCACACATTCCTAGGATTTTATTTTATTTCTAATGTGTTGTCCAGTTCGTGTATGTTTACGAATAAATTTTCATTCATTCATTCATTCATTCATTCATTCATTTATTCATTGCCCGATAGTCCGCGTGGTTTTTTGCAAATCGCTATCACTTTACAAAAAGCACGATTTTCTCACCTCACCGTACAACGTTATATCGATCCTCACCCTTGTCGCCGTGTGCGATTGGAAATTTTGTTTAAAAGTAAAATGTTTATGAAATAAATAAAAATAAATAAATGAACGAAATGTGCGATTGGAAACGAGTCATTGGCGAAATACCTCTTGCTAAGAGCTGCAAAAACATTGTTTGTTCGGCTTTTCTTTTACAAATCTGTTGTATGAAGCCTTTCGTTCTAGACGTACTTATTCTAAGCCTGGAATCTAATGATCAATCCGTCTTCCTGCATGAATTTCATTTTCTAACCCCTGGTAGAATCCATTTAAATAAACAAATATTAAGGGTCATCCTTGCACAAATCGACCTAGTCGCAAACTAATCAAAGCTTGTACTATGGCTACTAGACGACGATATACATAATATATTATTGTAAACACATACATATATGATAAGGACTAGGACTACCGGCTCAGAAATAATAAGTGAGGTACACTACAATACTCCGAAGTTTAATTTGTCCAAATATATCATCATTTCGAATTTTCATTATTCCGAAAACCATGTTCCGATAAAATATTTAGATTTTTTTGGGATATCATATAACCCTAACCTAACCTAAATATATAGTATGTAACAAATGATTTATGGCAAGAATTACCGTTGTGCGTTGTTTCACTTTCGAAATTTTTAAAATTCGGAATAGTGATGATTTCGCATAAATTAAACGTCGGAATTTTACCGTACGCGCTTTAGGAACCACCATGAACATCTATTTTTACCATGAATGCAATAAACCTCTTTGACTTTGATACTTTGATTACCTTGGTCTACCGTGATTCTGCCATCCTGGTCGACCCAGGACTGCACATTCGTCATCGTTCCGGTGAGACAGGTCTCCTCCACCGCCAATACTAACGCCAAACTGTTCCATAGTATACTGGAATGGAAACAAAATAATTATATGTATTATACTTTACAGGTTTATGAAGCCTTGGATAAAACGTATGTTTTAAAATTTATTTTTCATAATTATGACAAGTATATTGATAATTTCAACCAACTTTTTAAAGTGAATACTACTTTTCCCTGAGTTTCAGAAAGTAACATAGCCATTTCATGCTCTCATTGCGTGCAGTCGAAAATAAGTTGAAAAAAAACAGTTTCCTGCGTGAATTTCGTTAATTTCGTGTAGTTTTTTACACAAAAATTTACAATGAAAAATACACACTCAGGTTTCAGATAAATCGCAATAGCCCTGTTCTATAGTAACACTGATAATATGTTATGAATAATATGTTATTCAAAATTACGTATAATAAATGTAAAACTGTTTTTTGTTTAATCTTGTAAGAAACGCGCATTTTAGCAGGCTGGAACAGATCGAGGGACTTTTAAGCAAACAAGGATTTTTTCAGACTGAGTAGGTACTTCATTTTTCACTAATGAACTATGTAAATATTTTTAACAATTTTTGAGATAAAGTTTGTTAAAAATTAGTGTAAAAATCTGCACATATCAACCCTAGAATCTATTGAACATCGCTTTAGTTAAAGACGGGTGTCAATTTAAAATGTAAATAAAACCTTTGAATTAGCAGGGTTGTCACTGATATTAAAATATTTTATTTAGATGTCTTTTTTACTTTTAAATCCAGCTTTATAATTATATTAGGTCGATTGTAGGTCACTCAGTTGACACTATCCTGTCAGCCCAGACTTTAGAAATGTTCCACCATTAATCTAGTGAGTTTCTTTCCAATTTATCGTACGACTGTACGACCCATTGAGAAGAAACCATTTTCTAGATAACATCCATGGGCAACAAATATCCAAGTTCATCACACAAATATTTGCCCTTGCCGGAACGAACCCAGGACCGTGAGCTCAGTAAGCTGCACTACTAACTGCGCAAACCGATTGTCTATACTTACAAGGCATATAAGCTCATGTTATAGCTCATCCCGCATCACATCATGATCACTTGCCATCGCGATTCATCACAACACACACGACACATTTCTACAACAATTTGATGATAATACGTTCAATGGCTGAGCGTTTATCGATAGATACGTATTATCTTATCAATGTCAAAGACAATGTTTTCAAGAATAGATGTGACTCGTGAAAATTTGATTAGTAATATACGCATCATTAGCCACTAGATTCTAGAATAGATTAGAATCTAGAAGGTGTACTAAAATTAGCCAAGTGCGAGTTGGATTCGCGCTGAGGGTTCCGTACAAACACTTATGCAAAGTTAACGCAACCGGTCACGTTTGTTGTTTGGGAGCTCCAATTAAATATTTATTTTATTAAGTTTTTAGTATTTGTTGTTATAGCGACAACAGAAATACATCATCTGTGAAAATTTCAACTGTCTAGCTGTCACGGTTCATGAGATACAGCCTGGTGACAGACGGACAGACGGACAGACGGACAGACTTATCCTTCAACTTAAAGATTTTGTGTTTAATTTTACGGGACAACCCTACGGTTTATCGAAGAATAGATAATGCCATTGTTCGCAAGGAACAAAGGTAAGTTATAGGCATAATATTGTATCACTAAGTTATGTCCTGTCTCATATTCTTTGAAGAGTAATCTTAAGAGATTTTTTTTTGGAATCGTTCGAACCTTTGATTATTTTTACCGTGTTTAGTGATAATGTATTTATTGTATTTTTTTCTTTCTGCAGTCACTTTTACATGCAAGGTTATACAGGGTGATCTATTCAAATGGGTCAGTAGGGAGGAGACGAAAACTATAAAGAGATAGGGCAATCTGTTCTTAGGGACCATGGCATCGATTTTAGATTTAATAGAAACTGCATGATATTTTTTAAATCTCAAATAGATTTTTTTTTCTTTTTGGTGTGCAATAAAGTATTGTTGTATTGTATTGTATAAATAATAAGGTACAACAATACAATACAAGTACTCAATTTGTGATTTGTGTGGGGACAACCCTACACAAATCGACATAGACCCAAACTAAGCAATGCTTGTACTAGTTTACTATGGGTAGGTACTAGACGACGACATAATGTGTACTTGATATCCCATCAAAAACATAAATGTTAAATGAGAGCCAAGTTGCTGCTGTCAACTTCGCCGACAAAGGATTGAGAGCTATATGGGTGCCAAGTTCTTTGCCCTAAAATTGTTAGATGCAAGAACATGCAATATACTAAAATAAATGTATGTAACAACTTCTCGTTCCTCAATTACTACTACAATGTTTGCTACTTAATAGTTTTATGCAACTTCCTGGCTGCTTAAATTATACAAAAAAATATTTACTCAATGCATTTATTTTACTTGGGGTGTAATTCAATATCAAGACTTGACTTGGCTAGTCAATATTCACATACGAGTTTATATTATATTTGTCTAATCCTTAACCTATTTGCGTTAAAGTTACCTATTAAGCAAAGTTAGTGTAGGTCCTGTTACTTATACTGTTAGCTTGATAATAATACTATGTTACTTTTATGAAATCCAGTTTGTTGGTGAAAACCAGCCAAGTCAAAGCTTGATATTCGTTTTTTTATGTTAAATAGATTTGGAGTTATGCAGGGGTCAAAAGTGGCTCCAAACGGTTCGTGTTATATAACACACGGCTGCTGCTCGCCAGTTCCTGGGGTGGACTTGGCTGGACACGCTGCCGCGTGTATAGATATGTATAACTACATATTCGGAACAAATATTCGAGTTTATCACACAAATATTTGTCCTTGCCGGATTCGAGTACCTATCTATTTTCGTTAAATTTATTGTTAAATTTTGGAGTGACAGCTATGAGTATAATATGAAAAGGGCCTTTATTGTACAAAAAAGGGCAATAGATTAGATTAGATTTATTTATTTCATAATATAGAATGTCAGTATAAATTACGCTAAGACAATTTACATGCATTTATACTATGATCGTCATAAAGATAATAATGAGATAATATAATAATAGTTAAAAAACATAACAATTGATTGTAACAAAAGATATTTACATGTCATAATCATAGTGCAGTTAAATGTGGTTACAATATAAGAATTTCTCGTTAAGGGATTTTCAAAAAGTCTAAAAATACCAACTACCAACAATATTTATACACGGTGCGAAATACAACAATTATTATTATGTTAAAACGTCAAATAATTTGAAATGAAATATGTCAAAGGTGTCCTTAGAGGATTGTCAACAATATACAATCCTCGTGGCGCCCACGCGATTTTTTTGTAATCTTTAACTATGACCCGACCGTCCTCTTTATAGGACATAATAGTAATAGTCCTAACAGCCCAAGATTTTGAGTTGAAATTTGTATGTGTTAGAGTTACCGGTTTGATGTGGAACTTTCAGGATATAATTATGAATATATTAGCATGTGTTTTGAAGTTCAATGATTTGTCTACCTTTTGTTCTTTATAAAGGTCACTGGGCCACAATTACTATATTTATTGAGTTATGTAAAATTATATTTTTTTAGGATTATTATGTTTATTTCAATTATTTTTCAACTAAATGACTTACTTCTATTACAGTATTAATTTTTAGGGTTCCGTAGTCAACTAGGAACCCTTATAGTTTCGCCATGTCCGTCTGTCCGTCCGTCCGCGGCTTAGCTCCGTGATCATTAGTAGGTACTAGAAAGCTGAAATTTGGTATGAGTATGTTATGTATCACGCCGACATAACGGTAAAATAACAACTAAAAAAAACTTTTTTTTCGGGTACCTCTCGAACACCTAAAGTGGGGGTGATTTTTTTTTTCAACTCTAGTGTGTGGGGTGTCGTTGAATAGGTCTTTTAAAAATAATAGGGGTCTCCAAACATTATTTTTTTAAAGTAAATTGTAATATTTTATAAACCTCCATAACACAAAGCAAAAACCTAAAAACATTAAGATATATTTAGTACTAGCTTCGGCCCAACCGACTTCACAAAGTACATATTATTTCAAACCAAGATTTTGGCAAAATTTCAGCTCTAAAAATGCAAACCAATTATCTTAATTTAAGAATTCCTTATTCATCAGCAACTTTGTGCATAAAAACATACTCGACAGTCACGGATTATTATAAAAAAAAAGCGATTTACTTACGAGGTCCTCGTGAGCCAACCATGCCACCGTCCATTTTCCAAAAAATTACATCTATCAGTTGTGACAGTCAATGGTAGCATACCGGAAACTGTTCCCTAATATTTTGTTCAGAAATCAAATTAAATTATTTCTTTATACCGCGAATTTTCAAAAATCTATACAGAGTTTAATAATATGACCTTTTGAAAGGCGTATGGGCAGTAATTGAAAGTTAGTTGAAAATAGTTCTGGGCTGGAGTCGCCATGTTTATTTTGGGTTTTCAAAAGGCGCGGGGGCGCCACGAGGATACAAAAAACAAAAAATATAAGAAACAAAAAACAATATAAAATGAAATATAAATTATTTACCCATGTACTCATTTACTGAGTATAATGGATTATCCAATAAAGTTTCTCAATTGATGTTTGAACTTCTCGTCTGTTGCCTCGGATGCCAATAAGAATAATAGTGCGCATACCACACTCAGAATCATGTGTTACGGATCTCGTGGGAAATTTGTTTAAGATGGAAACAGTCAAAGACAAGGAAATACGGGAAAGTACAAGAAGGAAAGACTTGAAATGTCTACTACAGCCCAAACTTAGAGTGTGGGTCACAGCGCTAATATGGCCAGCCAACTGCCACTTCAAATTGCTAATACGGTAAGCTATGTCGGTAACTTTGGTTCTCTGGCGGATCACTTCGTCCCGAATTCGATCCTTTAAAGAAACTCCGGGCATTGCCCTTTCCATAGCTCTCTGAGCGACTAATTTGTGGACCAGCCCGACCGTGAGTGTCCACGTCTCGGCACCGTATGTCATTACGGGTAGGACGCACTGGTTGAAAACTTTCGTCTTCAGACATTGTGGAATTTGCGATAAATAGCCTTTAGCATAAATTATAACTCCCTTTGCTATGATATAGTTGGGTAGAAATAGACTAAATCAATCGCTTATCTAATACTATTGTTCAAGTCATCCAACAATATTAGAGATAGGTTATATAGATTGTATTCCGGGTAAAAGATACGAAGAATCAGGCTGGTTTAGTCTTGATTGATTTAATTAATAATAGCTTGTTTTAAATTTTACTTTTCAAGTTTTCATGTACAGTCGCCATCAGATATAATATCGCAGCAGATAAGGCGTTCATAAATATCTGAACACGACTCTTATTGACTGGGCGTTACAGTACATGTCATGTTCAAATAAATGCTGCGATATATCTGATGGCGACTGTACATCTTTGGCGAATTGAAACATTTAGAAATACTTACTTACTTACTACGATGGCTCAGCGACCCGAAGCGAATCTTGGCCTCCAACACGAGATCACGCCACTTTTCTCGATCCTGCGCCAGCTCATTCCAGTTGGAGGCTTGGAAAAAATCTATCACAGATATGATTACGACATACATATAGGGTTCAAACTCTTCCAAATAGTCCCCTCTATCACCTCTTAAAGTTCCTACATCGTTATTCCAGACACTCTATTTACTTTTGACGTGATAACATCTTATAAATCGAAACGCCGGTTACAAGCACGAAAAATCATGACGCATTGTCACGTTCCGCCTGAGCCAAGCATGCAAGCGAGAGCGGGGAACAAGCGATAGAGAGGCACGATCGGCCGGCATACGTTATGACGTAAAATTATCGTCCGTAAACCGACTTTACAGACAACAATTTTTTTTTCTTTTAATCAAGGAGTTTAGTTCATTTTGACGAACATACTGTCAGCTTCAACAACCTTATATTATATTTCATCATCATCATCATCATCATCATCAGCCCGGAGTCGTGATATTATACTTATCGAACAAAAATTTCAAGACAAATTTTCATGAGCATCGGTTGAGAAACGTGACCTGTAGGCAAGAACACCGGAAATCTGAACATCCTAACATCCGGATATACGAAAGAAATGTGGCCTCGCTCGGTCAATTATACCTATATAGACCCCAGATTTTCGTCGCAGTAACGTGACAATAGGGTACTTTGGGGAGTAAATGGACCTGTGTTAATAAATAAGGAAAAACTAACAGTTTTGAACCCAGTAAATATTTATAATCTTTTTTTTTTTTCAAAAATGATAGTCACGATTTTTTTTTATTAATTAATACACTCCTCTTGTTATTAAATTATAAACAATAAACATTAAAAATCCATAATATTTTAGATGCTTTTGTCTTGGTATATGATTATAAATTTAAATAATTTACGACAAAAGTTACATAATGAATTGAATTAATTGATCAATATTATTTTTTGGTATATTCAAAGTCAAAGTCAAAGTACTTTATTGCATTCATGGTACAAGTAGATGTTATAGAAGGTTTACAGTAGCGGTCATGAACCCTGCAAGGGCACAGCAATATCTTAAAACTAATAACCTAAAGCTAGTTTACAATATCTTTATGACCATTCTGTATCATTTCATTATACATATTCATTAAATTTATGTCATATACTGTCATACATATCTATTCATTACATGCAAGTAAATAATCACTGAATAAAAACATTTTTGAATTAAATATTTTTTTAATAAACTTTTAAAACGTAATAAGTTGCTTTCTTCTCTAATGACTTGTGGTAATTTGTTATAACTTTTCACACACACAGCAAAAAGACCTGAGTCGAACATTTTTAACTTTGAGAGCGGCCGGGCTAATGCATTATGGGGGCGCAAAGTAGGTGCACGAGAGTACTGTGGGAAAAGGTTGTAGTTTTTCTTTACGAACGTACCTACTTCTAAGATGTAAATGGAAGGTAGCGTAAGAATCTTATGCTGGCTGAAATGCTCTTTACAACTTTCTGTTTCCTGAATTTTCACCAGTATTCTGATACATCGGTTTTGAAGCCTAAATAGTTTATAAAACGTATTTATTTTTATGTCAGTGGCCAACTCCACTGAAAGTGAAGTCCAACCTTCACATTTCCCGCCGTCTCGGGGTGAACGAGGGACATTTGTCCTACACTAGACAAATCTACACCTGCCTAACACATAATAAGTCCCTACCTATGCAGGGATACCCATAAATTTATACCCAGATGGTCTCTTGCTAAGAGATAACCAGGGTCAGGACATATGCGGACACTAGCCTATGGCATATTACGTATTCCAACATGTTGTCTGACACCGGCTTCGCCTTGACAAAAACCCCGCTAAAAAGGCAAGGCGCCAACTTGACTACCCCAAAAGTCATTCGACTTAAGAGACTAAAGCATAGACCATTCGATACAACATCTAAAACGACAAGCCTCATTAATTTAATCCCCTGGTGTAAAACCGGCTTAAACGTAACGATTTAATCGTCTCGAATGTTCCCACCTTAACTGCTTGGAGTATGACACATGACACACGTCGCATGCCCCAAACAATTGTACCATGATGTGTTACTGCCCTTATATTAGATGCCTGAAAACATTGTCTATGACACTTGCCTCAAACATCCATACAGGACTATCAAATAGTGACAACAGTCTACCACTACCTTTATATTAGAATCCTGGCGCATATAAATTATGCTCCAAAATTCTGTACCATATACCATAAATAAATACCTGGAATAATCTCTAATTTAAACCAAATATTTGAACCATTAATAAATAAAAATAAACCAATAAACCTCATAATTGAATTTACGACCATAGACCATAGCAGTACATGTCATATTGACATGTCAAATGCTCATGCCATTGTCAAATCGCAAATCCAACTATTGATAAAAATAAAAATTAAATATTTTAAAACCCTACCTACCTCCTATCTAGTGAATAATTTTTTTATTTAAAATATGTATAGTTAGTCTTGCAGGCCAAGACCCCTGCCGCCGCCTGGTCGAGGGATGCGGGAAGCATCCAAGCGAAAACCCCAGGGTGCTGGGACAGCCTTGGCCTCCGCGACCGAACACATGAAAAACCAAAATATTTATTATTTTATATGTTAACATAAAAGTGCTGAAAAAATAAGGTGTTGTTATTATTCCTAAAATAATCCTCAATGTAATTGATAAATTAGTAAGTGGGAATCTGTGAAACTAATAAATTCATTATTTAATATCATAAGAAGTAAAGTTATTGAATGTGCAACCAATTTTTTTACAGTGCTAAGTATTAAATAAAGGAATAAAGAAATTAAATTATAGTGACAGTGGTGATATTTGTAAATTCAACAAATATTATTGCACCCACCCAAGTACAGTCAGCCTCAATTAGTATAGTAAAAATTGCTGAAAAATAATAGTTTAATTATTTACACCCTAGTAATATATAACTGTTTATATTATTTATATAAAAATTGCTGAAAAATAATAGTTTAATTATTTACACCCTAGTAATATATAACTGTTTATATTAGTTAGGGGTGTAAATGGGGTGTTTGACAGTGGACTGATCGATCTACACCGTAGATGGTGTCCCCGGACTGGACTGCAAACGCCTCATAAATCTCTTCGCCGGTGGCTCCTAGAAGCTGTTTTGCACGCAGCGGCCACACCCCGGTAAACCGCGTCGATCCGCGGGCTAAACCCGGTGAAGGGGCTGTAACTTTCCAAATTACAGTATATGGGTAATCCCCCCACTATGTGCATGAAGCCTATGACGGCTCGGAAGGCGTTTACCGCCAGTATGGCAAATAATACGGCGACCGTGGCGTTGCAGCAAGGTACTCGTGACGTGCCTGAAAGGGCGCATGTTGGGATTCAAAGTGGCATGCGGCCAGTTACTGCATCTTCTAGTACTAACTAGTCGTAGCGAGCCTCCGCTCCACTAGTAACTAGGACTGGAGGACGAGAGAGTGGGCCTGTGTCCGCGCAAGCACTCGCCCACTTTAATATACTCACGCGCCGATGACTCCTGGCAAGAATCTGGACACCGAGCACAAGTCCTGCGGCGATGGAGACTGGCGGGGAGGGCTAAGCTGGTGAGTTTGGCCTTTAGTTGGTTCTCTGCACGTATGCGGTTGAGTGGTGATGGTCGCTCCAGAACTCAAGCGAGACAAGGGGACTGGTTCGGCAGCTCACTTGATGACAAAGCAGCCCTATTTAGGGATAGCACTGCTTTCCTCAATCCGGGGAAGGGCCTAGAAAAGGTGGCCTAAACAAAGCTTGTCTCATTCTACCCCAGGTGGCTAACCGCGGTCGCCTGGTCACCATTATCAGCGGTCGATAAAAGAGGAAAAATTATATAAATAAGTCCCTTAACATTGCTGCGTGGAATGTTCGAACTCTACTCGATAACGACAACAATGAGTGCCCCGAGAGAAAAACTGCGCTAATAGCGCGTGAACTGTCCCGTTACGACATTGATATCGCTGCGATCAGTGAGACCCATCTGGCAGACAGCGGCGAACTCTGTGAGGACTTGGGTGGATACACGTACTACTGGATGGGCAAGCCTGCAAACGAACGAGCAGCCAGTGGTGTAGGATTTGCGATTCGGAACAACATCGCCAAATCGTTGTTAGAGCCTCCTAAGGGTATCAATGACAGGCTTATGACTTTGCGACTCCACATGGCGTCCAGGAAATTTTTACATCTTGTAAGCGTATATGCGCCCACAATGACAGCATCCGAGGACAGCAAACTTTCTTTCGCAGATGACCTGCGTGCAGTTTTGCAGAATATTCCAACCTGTGACGAACTTATCTTGCTCGGTGACTTCAATGCGCGTGTTGGTACTGAGCATGTCGCTTGGAAAGACGTTGTCGGAAAACATGGGGTGGGAAAGTGTAACTCCAATGGCGTGGCTCTTCTCACTTTGTGTTCGGAATTCAACCTGAGCATTACGAATACTTTCTTCCGACAGGCTGACAAGTACAAGACGTCTTGGATGCATCCTCGCTCTGGGCACTGGCATCTCCTTGATTACATCATTGTACGTAGGCGGGATCTGAGCGATGTTCTTATTACTAGGGCGATGCGTGGTGCTCAGGGGTGGACAAACCATCGTCTTATCAGATCCAAGATGAGGCTCAATTACAAACCACCGCGCAGAGCAAATCATAAAATCCCGTCACGACCTGATTTTGCAAAGCTAGTTCACAACGAGGATGTGCGGCACAAGCTAGACGTCGAGTTTGACGCGGCGCTGCCCAATACCATTAACGACCCTTCAGTTGACATCCGATGGCGTTCTTTCATGGACGCATTGTACAAAACTTCTCTACAGGTTTTAGGCAGGCCACGAAAGAAAAACCAAGATTGGTTCGACGAATCTGACGTGGAAATACGGGAGCTTGTAGAGAGATCTCGACTTGCCTTGAGGGGTATCGTTGATGTGGGGCGCCGTAGTGACGTGCAGCGGGAACTCAAAGCGAAAGTTCGGGAGCTGAAGGATAGTTGGTGGCAACGCAAGGCTGAGGAACTGCAGTGGCTGGCAGATACTAGCCAAACTGCAAAGTTTTTCGAAAGTCTGAAATCTGTGTATAGACCTCGTTGCAAAAAGACTGCCCCAATTTATTCTCGTGACGGAGCTCTGAGACTGACAGATCCTGATGAAGTTCTCTTTCGATGGGCTGAGCATTTCAATGAGGTGCTTAATCCCGGTAATCAAGGTGTAGATCTGTCCTATATCAACTCGCTTGAGAACCTGCCATCCGTCGTAGGCTTGGACAACCCGCCGTCTTTTATAGAGTACGTTGCTGCGATAACCCGTTTAAAGAATGGCAAGTCACCGGGTTCAGACAGCCTACCGGCCGAAATATTTAAGCATGGAGGACCGAGTATCAGGTCCAGGCTTTTTGACCTTATAAATTATATTTGGGACACAGAAATAGTACCACAAGACTGGAAGGATGCTTGCATAAGTAAGCTCTATAAGGGTAAGGGGGATCTATCGGATTGTAGCTCTTATAGAGGTATTGCTTTGCTGTCTGTAGCTGGCAAAATATTAGCCCATATCATTAATAGGCGTCTGAACACTCTCGCTGAAACCTTCCTTCCAGAATCACAATGTGGATTTCGACCAAATAGAGGTACGGTTGATGCCATCTTTGTTGTTAAGCAAATGCAAGAGAAAAGTCTTGAACAACACCGGGACCTCTATTTGTGTTTTGTGGATCTTGAAAAGGCCTTTGACCGCGTGCCAAGATCCGGTCTTTGGGCTGTTTTGGAAAAATGTGGCTGTTCACTAAAATTTGTCAATCTGGTTCGTCAGTTTCATGAGGGCATGCGTGCCAGCGTACGACACGAAAATAACTTTACAGACTCTTTCCCCGTCACCAGTGGTGTAAAACAGGGCTGTGTCATGGCACCGACCCTGTTTGCTATATATTTTTCTGTGGTGATGATTACGATGCACTTAAGACCTGTAATGATCGGATAAATGTAAATTTTCGTACGGACAGAAGTATTTTTGACCTCGCGCGTCTGAGAGCTAAGCGCATAGTACAATCTGTCTCGTAACTGAAATTCTATATGCCGATGATGTTTGTCTCATGGCTGATAGCTTAAAGGTTCTACAAAGTTATCTGGACAATTTAGACGAATCCTGTCGCAAATTTGGCTTGATAATAAGCGCTTCGAAAACCCAGATTCTAAAGCAACCCGCTAGAGGGAAATCTGCGGACGAGGCTGCTGCTTATCTTAGGGGTAACGCGTTAGACGAAGTAGGAAAGTTTCGTTACCTGGGAAGTCTATTGCAGAGCGACAACCGTCTCGAGTCCGAAATTTCTTCTAGGATCGCAAAAGCCGCTGCAGCCTTTGGCGGACTAAACCAACGAGTATGGAAATCGCACGACATCAGGTTACACACAAAAGTTGCCGTATATAGGGCAATTATTCTGCCTCTTTTGCTCTATGCCTCGGAAACCTGGTGTCTGTACAAAACGGACATCAAACGTCTTGACGCCTTTCACTTGAAGTGTCTCCGGGCAATTCTTCGTCTGAGATGGCAAGATCGTGTACCAAACTCGGAGGTTCTACGTCGTACTAATTTGCCTGGTATGGAGTGTCTTCTCATGAAGGGTCAACTGCGTTGGTGTGGGCACCTTGTACGTATGGACCCCACCAGGCTGCCCAAAACTATCTTTTACTCTGAGCTAGCCTCAGGTAAACGTAAAGCTGGAGGTCAATACCTGCGTTATAGGGACGTCGTGAAACATCATTTGTCTGTAGTGAGCATACCATGTGAGTCGTGGGAGGAGCTGGCTGCTCACAGATTGGATTGGCGAAATGCTGTCAATGCGGGTCTTGATAACTTTGAGCGCATCCGTCTTGAAGACCTTGACGCCAAACGTCAACTCCGTAAAACTCAGCCCAAGCCCTCCTACCACTACACTTATAACACAGATGGGATCCTGTACTGTGCTACATGCTGCCGCACTTTCAAAACCAAATTCGGGTTTGCTAGTCATGCCCGCGCTCACGCGCGTAGGCAAACGTAAAATACGTTCTTGTTAGGATGTCGCCGTCGACGGATACGTCTGGGAGGACATCATCATATTATTTAGAATTAACGTTTATAAAACTTTTTCAATGTATTAACATGAATTACCACATTCTTGGCACGACCATTAGGTGTGAGTTTTTGTACAACATAATTCAATGAAGATAACCGGTGGATTATCTTGTAAGGTCCTACAAACAATCTACAAAGTTTTAAGCTTCTTCCAGTCAACCGTTTTGGTTTTAAAATCATGACCAAATCATCAGGTTCATATTGAACTGATTTTGTCTTCTTGTCATATTGTAGTTTTTGAGAGCGCTGAGCCTTCTCTATATTTTTCATTGCTTTCTTTGATAAATCTTGTATGTAGTCCATATTCTTCTATGTAGTTTGTTCTTCCTCATGAATTCTTAGCTTCAAATCTTGATTAAAATACGGCTCTCGTTCAAAAACTATATGATATGGCGCGACGCCTGTAGATGCTTGAACTGAAGTATTGTATGAGAAGACAATTCTTGGCAGTGCTGATGACCAGTCCTTCTGATTTTCTTGTATACATTTTGACATAGCTGTTGTCAATGTCTTGAAGAATCTTTCTATTAAACCATTCGCCTGTGGATGGTATGCCGTAGTATGTACAAGTCGTCCACCAAATTCTTCTACTGTATTTTGCACCAGTTTTGAAGTGAAGACTGTACCTCGATCTGTGATGATTGATTCGATACCACCGAAGGTGCAGAATATGTTCTCAACAAGAAACTGTGCAATAACCTCTGCCGTTACTCGAGGTACCGCTTTACAAATGGCAAATTTGCTCATGTATTCTATAGCTCCAATGACATATCGATGTCCGTCTTTAGACTTGCAGAATGGGCCAAGCACATCCATTGCTACTCGATGGCCAAAGTTTTGAATCTTCACATTTTGCAGTGGTGCCCTCTGGTGTAAAATATTCTTTTCCTGACACATCGTACAAGATTTTATATAGTTTTCTATCTTCTTTTCTGGATTCGGAATGTAATAGCGTTTCTTGAATTTTCTTAGTGTTTTAAATAAGCCAAAATGTGCGCCACTCCATGTATTGTCGTGCAATTCTGCCATACATTCTGTAAATAAAGATTCTGGTAAAACTGTGACACTTTTCAGCTGGTTATCAATCCATACTTTCTTGCATAAAATATTTCGTTTCGTGTGGTAACCTTTATATTGGCTCATGTTTGATAATTTATCAAATATATTTTTATATTCCTCGTCGGCCTGTTGTCTTTGTAATAAATCATTTTTTTTCAAAGCTATACAAACATAAATCGTCCTGATTTGGTGAGATATTCTCTTCTGGTTTTTCTTCATTGTAGAGGGGATTTCTGCTTAGGAAATCTGCATGAATATTATCCTTTCCCTTACAATGGATTATTTTGAAATTCCACGGTTGTACGAGTATAGCTAAGGCCCATCTTGCCAACCGACCATTCATATCTCTCCGTGAACGTAACCACACTAGGCTCTCGTGATCCGTAAAAACTTCAAATTCCATGCCCCATAAATATTGTTTAAAATATGATAAGGCCCATATAAGGCCTAAGCATTCTTTCTCTGTTATCGTATAACGTTTTTCTGCGTCGCTCAATTTCCTTGAAACGAATGCCACCGGCTGTAAATCTGACTTGCCTTGCATGATACAAGCTCCCAATGATCTCCATCTGAGTTGCATGTTGCATACCGCGCACCTCCACCACATGTGGGGAATGCAACTCAGATGGAGCTATTAATAAGAGCAGAGGTACGATCATATATTTATTGCCCGGAGGCCAGTTTAAGACTAACTATACATATTTTATTTATGACGGATGTCACTCGTTCATTCCAATTTATAAAACGTATTTATTTTTATGTCAGTGGCCAACTCCACTGAAAGTGAAGTCCAACCTTCACATTACTTTTATAGTCCCGGTAATTTATTTCACAATTTATTAAATTCGCGTACCTACGCCTCAAACCACTATTGTACTTTTTATTTAGGTTTATATATATGCAGTTAGAAAAAAGCTTACACCATGTCTGGATTGTAGAGTTAAGTTTGTTTTCGTTTAGGTATTTATTGCATAATACACTTGTAATAATTACGCTCGGTTTACGATGTAATCTCATGGGTCAATTTCAACAAGACGCATTTTTTGTATCATTTCGGTGTGATTCTTTATTTTTGATTAATTTTAAGTTTTTTAAATGTGAAGAGATACTTTAGACTATATTATTAAACATATGTAAAAGGGACCCTGAAATCTGAAATAGTTTTCGAGATATTCGAGATCGAATATGAAACACACAACGGAATGATAAATGTACACCAGGATGATAAAATAAGTGCACCGCAATGAAATTTCATACGCCGGAATGAAAGAAAAGTGGCATATTATGAAAGTAATTGTACTTTTTATATTCGTAATATATATTATATTGGCATTACATAATAATTTAAACATATATCTTAGTATGGTATTAAAAACAAAATAAAAAAATATTATTATTTCAACAATATTTATGAAAAGTGAAGCTACTTTTGATGTCATTCCGGTGCTTTCCTCATTTTGGTGGGGTTTAAAGTCATTTTACTACACCGGAAACACCGGAATGAGAATGGTGGAATGAGAAACACGACATATTTTTATTTCTTAAAAAAAAGTAAGCCCTATATTCTAAAACTAATTAAACTCTTGTCATGGCGAGTGTACTTTACCTGATATAGATAAATTTCAAACCACGCAGTTAAAAAATAAAGAAGCTATAACAAACTCCGGAATGACATTTTTTTTGTCCCCTGTCCACCGCGATGAAATATTCACGTTTATACAAGCCAACGTATTGCCACTATACACAACCGGCCTCGTCGAGCGCCGCAGCTTGACTAATTCTTTGAAGTGCGCGGGAGACGGGGGGCGTACTTGATCAAATTTGGGAAATAAATCGGTTCGAAACATTGTCGGCGGTAATGAGAAGTTTTCTCGGGACAAAAGTATATGCACTTATTCAAGGGTATACAAAGGAGATATATAACGGGTAATGTGCTTTTTTCGTTACCTATTTATATGATAATAAAATAAAGGTAACAGATTTTCTTTGTCATGCATAGTATTTGACTTACCCGGCATTTTACAAACAAAACCGGCTTGGGGACAACCCACCTTGATGAGAAATTTGGTCTAAATATATTTTTTTAAATTATTATATATATTAATATTTAAATTTTAGCTGTTGCCCGAGGTAGACAATGGCGGGCTCTTTCCGAAAAAAATGGTACTTTATTATTCAACCTTTCTGCACCTGCGTTTTCAGTCTTGCCATCAAAAAATACTGCTTGGGAAATTGACCATGAGTACTGAAAGTTCCGAAAGCAACTTATTAGGGTTAGTTAGTTAGTTGCGCTGGGCATTTTCCGCAAGTCGACATCCAACGTGCCTATTTTGCGTGAAAAGGGGGTAGCGCTACTCCAACCACCCCAGCTCCTCCACGAACCTAAGTAAAGCCTTGATGTTGCCTATGGCTTCGTGTACGGTACTTGGAGATCCTAGGTATTTCGTCCTGTATCCTTCTACCTGTTTGCAATCTAGTAGAATATGATTGGTGGTTTCTTCTGCCTCCATGCATGCTCTGCATACTGGGCTGTCTGTTATACCTAAATTGAAGAGGTGTTTGTTCAGAGTATTGTGTCCCGTTATTAATCCTACTATCTTGCGTAGTTGGTTCCTGTGGATTCTCAGTAAGATGGTGGTGAGTTTGTGATTCCTATTCGGAAGTATTTCTTTTGTTTGTCTACACGTTCCCATGTCTTCCCAGTATTTCTGGTGTTGGTATAATGTGTGCTGGTTCATTATGTTGTATATGTAAGATTGTGGTAGGGGTATTATTGGCTCTGGCCCGCATGGCGGTGTCTCCGATCCCTTACGGGCCAATTCATCCGCTGCGTCATTGCCTCTCGAGCCGCTGTGTCCCTTTATCCATTGTAATGTTACCGTATTTTTGTCATCGCACACGTCTGTGATGCAGCGATGACATTCGTATATTAGAGCAGAGGTACACATATCACTGTTTAGTGCTTGTACGGATTTGCTGTCTGAAAGTATTCGTATGTTTGTGTTCTGAACCTGGCGTCTTTTTATAGCGTTGCAGGCTTCTATTATTCCTACGCATTCAGCTTGGAATACCGTGTTGTGCACACCTAGGGGTTTAGAGATGTGCATACTCAAATCCTCCGAGAATACACCACATCCCGTTCCTTTCTCAGTTTTTGACCCGTCCGTAAAGATTCTCAGGTCCTCTAGGTTGAGCCCCTCATTCGGGTCTTCTGTTAGGAGTATGACGTATTCCTTCTTGCAGGTTAATGTTTTAGGTATCTTGTCAATTGGTGCTTCTATTGTAGGGAATTTTTTGATCATTTCACTGTAGATCTTTGTGTGTTGGGTATTACTATTCGTCCATAGGTTTAGGCTTTTTAGTCGTATCGCCGTAGCGGCTGCTTCTCTTTGTATATGTATGTGCAGTGGCGTGACACCTAGGATCATCTCTAGTGCTGCGGTAGGAGTGGTCCTCATGCAGCCTGTTGCGGCCGTGCATGCCAGTATTTGTGTTTTCTGCAGGCCGGCAATCGCACACGCTAGTTGCGTTCGGGGCCACCATACTACTGCTCCGTAGCTGATCATAGGTACGATTACCGTTTTGTATAGCCACAGAATGATGTGCGGGGCGAAGCAACTTATTAGGGTTACAATCATTCGAACCTAAACATAGGATAATCCAGTCTTCACTAGTAAGGTGGTAGTTTAGTATTCCATAATTCTGTATTATAAAATCACTAGGTGCACTGTCGTAGCTGAAGCCCGATATTTGGTACTCCTTGAAGTTGTGGGTACTACTAGATCTCTCTTTTATGAGCGATGCTGCCAGATTTTGAGATGCTTGGTCTCCAATTATTATTATTTTATTGTGCTTTAAGTCTTGTAGAGTGGGCACCAAACAGTTGATTTGTTACGGAGAGTCCGTTAAAGAAATAACTACGGCGATAAATAAATCAATTGACAATTGACCTCCTATAGGTAATATTAACTAAAGAATATTAATTTGTTTATGTCATTTATTATATTAATTAACACCGTCCGTTTACTCCCCAAACTACCCTATTGTCACGTGACTGTCACGTCTAAATTTATATCATTCTCTTGCCCTTAGGGCTTGTGCACAAATCACGTGAGGTTTTTTTTGGCTACTTTTTGCCCGTATCCCATTTATGTTCACAATGGGACTCATAAGGCGGCTGAGGGTCACGCAACGTGCAATGGAAAGGGACCTCGGAGTTTCTTAGCGCGATAGAATCAGAAATGAGGATATCCGCAGAAGAACCAAGGTAACCAACATAGCTCACAGTATTGCACGGTTGAAGTGGCAATAGGCAGGCCATGTAGCCCGGAGGATGGACGGCCGTTGGGGCAGCAAAGTCCTAGAGTGGCGACCACGTATAGGAAAGTGCAGCGTGGGACGGCCCCTGACTAGATGGACGGATGACGTCGTGTCGTGAGGGTAGCGGGGAATCAATGGATGCGGTCTGCACGGGATCGCACTTTTTGGCGAGTCGCGGGGGAGGCTTATGTTCAAAGGGCGGACCGTGGATGCAATAGGTATGGTGACGAAAGCATAAGATGGAAAAGACTTAAATACAAAGATCAAAGCTTAAAGAAAAATTGAAAAAGGAGCTAGCTTTTTTTTTTTTTTTTTTTTTCTTTAAGCTTTGATCTTTGTATTTAATGCTTAAATAAAAATTGTGGTGTACCTACCCACATAAAAAAATGAGACATTATATGTTTCATAAATTTATGGAAAAGACTTTTATTAAAGGCCGTTTCCGATTAAGGGAAGCAAAAATGCCCTTTAATATTATGACTTAGTTTTTTTTTTACCAGTCAGTTACGTCTAGTAGAGTAACTGTGTTAAGTTTGGTTAAAAAATTATTTGCGGTACCGCAGAAAAAAAATAAAAACGGAAATAATGAAATATGGTTTTTCTCCAAAACTATTTAACTTTAATGAACTATTATTTTTTCTTTCTGTAAAGCTTAGTCAAGTTCATGTTTTAAGTGAAAATTGTATCTCTATATCTAACGATTATGTAAAAAATAGGTAAGTCAAAATTTTAATATATATTTTTTTTTACTTTTGTGAGAGATACCACTCTAATTGACATTTCTAAATAAGCCGTAGTTAACGTCCTGTAACACATATTAATTTGATGGATAAAATCGGAAAGCAACTGTGTCAATATGAAATAAATAACTGGGTTGGATTTTATTACATTTTATTAGTAAGCTATTCTAACACTTCCAAATAACCAAAGCATACATCCTCTTTACAAATAAACAAGATTTGACAGTTAGTGACGTTTGCCTTTTATTGACATTGAAAATGTCATTATTTTTCTAAGGCATGTATTTAAATCGATATCTGTATATTCCCTTTTTTCGATCAAAATATTTGAAAGTTTCACCAAAAATACTGACTTGCACACTAATTATGCACACTATTTAAAGGTATTTGCAAAACTGTTTTACTGGATATTAACAAAAAAAAACTAACCTAACCTAACCCGGCCGAGTCGGATCTTAGTGTGCAGTGCGAGGATAATTAGTGCGCAAGTCAGTATTTTTGGTGAAACTTTCAAATATATCTGATGTACAAACCATATTTTTGGTGTGAATTCGGTTAAAAAGGTCATCTCGTTTTGTATGATGTTTAAGTTTTTTTTGTAGGACATGTTCAGTTAATCAATTGTTTTTTTGCACAGCATAAGTTTTTCTGGTATGCATTCAGTTAATTAGTGGAGTTACCTAGTGTACTGAAAAATTATACAGATGTGCATTTAAATATATCCCTTTTTCTAATAACATAAAAACTATGCATATATTAATAATTTTTGCTATTTGGTATATAAGCTTTACTTAACATTATACCAAATTATCAATTTATAGGTTTTAATCGGACACTAACTGTAAAATGGAAATTAAAAGACATTTCGGGTATGACTTCATTATCTTGAAATTGTAATTACAAACTATTCTTTTTTCGCCACGCATTAATCCTCTTTCTACCGAAATTAAAATAAATACATATTATGACAGTAATAAAGATGAATTGTTTTTTTTAAATGTAACATGACATTTCAGGGACTCTAGAATGATAACTCGTCTTTACAAAATGAATTCTAAAGCGATTGCAATCAAAAAAATATTTAGAAAGAAACCTACATCATTATATCACCTCGCAATGATATATGTATAAAAAATAAAATAAAAAATAAAATGTGAAGGAAAATTCTAATATACTGAAACTGAAAGTCCAATCTCGCCATATTTCAAAAAAGATTTACAGATGCTTTATCGAATATGTCCCAAACAGCATTGGTGTTGGAACCATAAGGCGGCATTATTGTGAATGTGCCAATGGAATGCGAACAGTAGGGTGTTGTTCACACATTGCTGCTATTGTTTATTATTTATCGCACGCAAGATATTTGTCCAAAATAGTTCGGCCTGCTGAAACTTTAAGCGGACTTTTTTTGACTCACGGAATTCACGTTACTGTCAATGAAGATAGCGATGAGGATTAGAATAAGTGTATTTTTTTTTTCATTACGTAACTAAAAAGGTGTCATTTTCTAGCAAATGTCACTGTAACTGTCAAATCTTGTTTATTTCTAAAGAGGATAATTATGTTTTAGTTATTTAGCTATGTTAGAGATGAATTCCAGCCCAGTTATTTATTTCATTTTGACACAGTTGCTTTCCGATTTTATCCATCAAATTAATATGTGTTACAGGACGTTAACTAAGGCTTATTTAGAAATGTCAATTAGAGTGGTATCTCTCACAAAAGTAAAAAAAAATATATAGTAAAATTTTGACTTACCTATTTTTTTACATAATCGTTAGATATAGAGATACCATTTTCACTTAAAACATAAACTTGACTAAGCTCTACAGAATGAAAAAATAATAGTACATTAAAGTTAAATAGTTTTGGAGAAAAACCATATTTCATTATTTCCGTTTTTATTTTTTTTCTGCGGAACCGCAAAGAATTTTTCAACCAAACTTGACACAGTTACTCTACTAGACGTAACTGACTGTAGAAAAAAAAATCTGTCCATTATCACGAAAGGGCATTTTTGCTTCCCTTAATCGGAAACGGCCTTTCGAGTAACATTTATGTAGGTATGCAATTTTTGTTATAAATCTATCAGTAAGTACAAAATACCTCTATCCTCCTTAGAACATAATTAGGATATTAAGAAATTACTGGCCACTTGTAAATTATCTCCTCTTGAGAGTCTTAAGACGTGAATAGTGAACCATAAAAGGAATGGAGTGAAAATATGAGATATATAAACAAATATGAACATTTACTGCAACAAAAAAAATGTATAACTATATTCATACATTAGGATGTTTACATAATATATGGCAGTCAATACATGACGCCCTGTCAGGGCATTGCAATTATCTTAGAAACTTAACTTTATTAGATTTTACATAACAGTTTTAAATTAAGCAAATAATTAAGTACAAAAAATAAATGATTAGTCATGGTATACAGGTCAAGCGAATTAAATAAAATTAGAATTAAATAATAAACATTCAAATAAAAAGGTAAAATAATCAGATGTCGGATACTTAAAACTAGATTGTAAGAATTTAGGTACAAAACTTTAAAGGTTAGGCATTTTGCATTCATGTTGTCATATTTAAACCAATTGTAGTCATATCTAGTAGATTTTGACGTATATTGCATCCACTGTCCGCCCTTTGCTGATAGATAGATACCCCGTTTATTTGGGGTCGGCGCAGCCTGTTTTCTTCCTCCATTCTTCCCTATAATAGTATAGAGATAATAAAACGCTGTACTTAATACAAATGGAATTCATTAATGTTTAACAAAAACAAGGTTTCGGGGACAGATGTGAAATTTAAATTTTCCGAGTCATTGCATACGCTGGTGATGCTTAATATCCTCATTTGGCTAGAGCGCCTAGACGCCAATGTCTGGAAATAGAAGGCTTGGACCGCCTTGAACTGGAAGGCCTGAAACGTCTGGAGCGCCTGGAATGCCTGGATTGCGGCCATGGATTTGGCCAGCGGCTAGAGCTGCCTGCAAATAAAAAAAATAGAATTTAAACAAACTTCTCCTAAGAGGCCTTATTCCTTTTAAAAAATATTTTTTTCATATTATGACAAATTATTTATACATTTTACTACAACAATAAAAAAAACCGGCCAAGTGCGAGTCGGACTCGCGCACCGAGGGTTCCGTACAAACACTTTCCATCCCTAAGTGGTTAAGTTAAGTTTGCACCTGGTATGTATAGCGCCCCATATAAATTAGGTGCAAAGGTAGGTATTAAAAAAAAAATTATGGTTTTCGTAATTTTTCCTTTATCTATGCTTTAAGACGTTGCTTCGTACCAAATTTCAAGATTCTGAGTTCACGGGAAGCACCCTGTAGGTTTTGATTCCCTTGCAAGTGTCGAAAATTTACAGCGAAGCGGCATAAACGGCTGTATCTTTTGATTGCGTTGGCTTAGAAGTTTGATTTTTTCACAGCTTCAAGGGACAGTAGACCTGAGTAATTGATATAAATTTCAGCTTCATACCTCCACGCGTTCCTGAGAAAAAGGGTCTTGACAGACGGACGGACGGACGGACAGACGGACAACAAAGTGATCCTATAAGGGTTCCGTTTTTTCCTTTTGAGGTACGGAACCCTAAAAATTACATAAGTAATATAGCATAATTAAAAATACCTTAAAAACCTATAACCTAAACAACTAGCCTCACCCTACCCAAGGTCGGTCATTGGCGGAAATATATAAAAAAAATATATACCTACCATGTAACAGGAGCAAAAAATTAAGACATAGATTTTCCTCGTCAAACTGAACACCATCTGTTCAGAAACTTTTTAGGGTTCCGTAGTCAACTAGGAACCCTTATAGTTTCGCCATGTCCGTCTGTCCGTCTGTTCGTCCGCAGCTTAGCTCCGTGATCATTAGTACTAGAAAGCTGAAATTTGGTATGAGTATTTGTATATATCACGCCGACAAAACGGTAAAATAAAAAGTAATAAAAAATTTTTTTCGGATAGCTCTCGAATACCTAAAGTAGGGGTGATTTTTTTTTTCGTTTCAAAACTAGTGTGTGGGTTGTCGTTGAATAGGTATTTTAAAAATTCCAAACATTATTTTTTGATAAAGTCAACAGTTTTGAAAATATCCGCTCCGAAAATAAAAAAATAGCGTCCCCCCCCCCCCCCCTCTTACTATTCAACCATGGGTCAAAAAAATTATGAAAAATTCATGAAAATGAGGCCTTTATAAGTATTTTCAATGAAAACTATATCGAACAAAATCGGTAAAGCCGTTTTTGAGCTATCATAATTTTCTTAAAAGGATGTAAGTTGAACTCCGGAAGGTAATAGAATCCGGATTCCGGTTAGAATGTGATCTTATTAAGAAAGATTTTTTAAATCTTAAGGAGGCTTCAATTGTGAATAATTTCGAGTGCACTAATTATGTAAATGCTAGAAGAGGTGCTTTGAACAATAATAATCTATCTATGTATGGTTGTAATAGCCAAGACAGTGGCCCTTTTGGCTTTATGGAGATTGAGAACAAAGAATCCCAAATCGAAAAGTCACTGTCATCGGAACCGTTGATAACGAACGTTAGCAGCACTCAACAGCAAAAGTATCATCCCTCTTTATCGCGCGTGGGCACCGCGCCAATTGGCGTCTCACAAGTGGTGCCGGTACAATCTCCGAGCGGTACCGAGTGTCAACGCGCAGGCGCAGACGGCAAGCACTTGCCCGCGCAGGTTGGCCATATACTTGCGCCCGCTGCTACTATTACACCTGCGCGAGCAGCTCCACTGCTGTCCGTCCCTGAGAGTGAAGCGATAAGCAAATGCATAGATGGGAGCGGCGAGTCGGGTAAAGGTCCGACGCTCTCGGATCGTACCTCGCTCGGTGCATCGGGAGCCGAAGCGACGGCTGATAACGTTAACGAGCATAATAAATGTAAACAAACATATTCTGGCATGTTAAAAACAGCTGGTGAATGGAAACAAAATAAATCCGATGGCAAGTGGATAGACGTACAGAAGAAAAAGCGGCAATACAGATTTTTGGGGCAAACAGGCAAGGCCGATACAGACCCGTCCGGAAAATTTAAAGCTGTCGTTTTTAAAGTACCTCTTTTTATCAACTTTGTAGACAAAAATGCCCCGCCAGCGGACATCTGCGAGTACATCTTTAAGAAAACACAAGTTCGAGTGGAACCTGAATTGATTGCCAGGAAATACGCAAAGGATTATAATTCATATAAGATTTCGGTTCCTAGGCAAAAACTTGCTATCTTTATGGATGATAACTTATGGCCTGATGGAATTTCATTTAGGCGCTTTGTAGATTTTAAACGAGATAAATAAATAGTGACACGTATTATTAATTTATTATGGCTGATACGACTGAACAAGTAATACCTGAAATCTCATTAGTTTCATTTAACTGTAAGATCTGTGGATGGCGTCAGAGAGCTGTGTAAAATAGCTGATGTAATATGTCTTCAGGAAACCTGGTTGGCAAATGAAGACATTCAGTACATAGGAAGCGTCGACGCGGATTTTGAATTTACTAGTAAATCTGCTATGGATACGTCACAAGTCATTATTAACCGCGGCAGACCACATGGGGGTGTTTCGATAATGTGGAGACGGGGTATCTTCGAGTCTGTTAAAGTGATACAGTGCAGTAGTGTTCGAATAGCAGCAATCAGTGTCAGTGTTCAAGGTCGCGCGGCGCTTATATTTTCTGTGTACATGCCGACGGATGACTCATTGAATTTACCGGAGTTTACGGAATGCCTGAGCGAGATAAGTGCGATTATTGAATCACAAAGTGTTGAATGTGTGTTTATTGATGTTTATATTAATTATGATACGTACTGGTCAGATCACTTTCCAGTTATAATTAAATCTAGTTTTAGCTGTATAAAACCTCTTATTTTGAATAATGAGCTTAGTAACATATATAAATTTTCATGGGGGAAAGAGACTGTGACCAAATTAAGTTATATAATGAAATTTGTTGTGATAAATTAAAATATGTAGATTTTCCTATAGTCTAAAGTTCTTGCTGTGATAATTATTGTAGGGACATTTCGCATTATCAAATTTTGGATAAATTATATGATGATATTATAATATTTTACATTGTGCATTTTGCATTTTAAACACTGACTAACCATCATAGACAACATATTAAAAATTCAAAACTACCGGACCGTTTGTAAGGTCACACATAGTCCTTTAGTCTCTATTCACCTAATTGCAACGTTGTCAGAGCTTTTAAGAATGACTCACCGTGTGATTTTTTGTTTCAACTGTAATTAAATGCCGGCTGTTTTGATTTTTCACATAGCTGAGCACGGGCGCACGTGGTATTACTGCCACTATCTATCCATTTGTACCCCCTTATCGAAGGACAATTTTAGGAAAAAATTCACCAGTCCCACGCTTATGCAGACTGGTAAATGAACCGTCTAACTCCAGTGATTCATTTTGACTCCCTTATCAGGTTTCGGTCCAGTATCCACGATTGATTATTGTTTTTGTATTCCTTCAGCCTAGACATAGATTAAAGCTGCTACTGCTAGCCCTACTACTGTATTTGTAACAGACTTAACTCTTTGTCCAACTAAACTATTGTTTATAATTTGCCTCTGTTTATAGTGATTATTATCTTTATGTAACTAGCTTTTTTTCCTTTTCGTAAACCAACTTAACTAAAACTGTACGCATGCTGTGTTTGCCTATAATTAGCTGTGCAATAAGTCTAAGTATATTATAGTACATGAATATGTAAGAATGTAATATTGTAACCGCTGTTGGCAGACCTAATAAATAAAATAAATAAATAAATTATTCAACCAAGTGCAAAAGTACTCTTATTGTTTAGCTAAACGTGTAAACAATCCATTTAAGCCAATAAAAATTCACGTTTTCAATAATAAGATAAAAAAAACATGTTCAAATTAAACATCCATGTGTTGTCCCATCGAGGCCACGGACGTAACATCACGACCGAAAGGTCGAGGTAATTAAACGCATTCGTGTCACATTGGCGCAATTTAGCCCCTTGTCAAACCATCTACTAGTGAGCTGTAAACCTCACAAGTTTGTTTCAAAATAGCTTTTTACGGTTTCAACCCCCGTAAGTGCATTTTGAAAAACTGAATCGATAATAAAATCTATGTATAACTATTTATCTAATCTACTCAAAGAATTTCGTGAGAATCGGTTGAGATATGTGGCCTGTACGCGAGAACTGCCGGAAACCCGAACGTCCGAACATGGACGGCGCGGTTGGCGCAGTTTGTATTAGACCTGGCTACTGACTGGGTACTGGGTTCGAATCCCGGCCAGGGCAAATATTTGTGTGATGAACTCGAATATTTGTGCTTGGGTCATCGTTGTTCTATGTATTTAAGGACGATTTGACGGTTTTGGACGATTATTTTAGACGACGATATACATACTTATATAGATAAATATATTATAAGTATGTATATCGTCGTCTAGTACCCATAACGCAAGCCTTCTTGAGCTTAATTTGAGACTCGATCGATTTGTGTGAGGTTGTCTGATATTTATAATTAATTATACGAAAGAAGTATTGGCGAAGTTTCTCTGAGAAGCTTCGCTCACTCTGTCAATATGAAAATAAGATGAGTAATGCGTCTAATATTACAATTGAAATATCACTCGACCGCGTAATGCCATATTACACATCATTCGAAAGAAACGAACATGGCGCCAAACATTACTCAATGTAAAACATTTCTACTCTACTCAGTGTGTTATAATTATAACATACTAATAGATGATAGATGCATTACTTGATATTCGTCGCACTCTAACATTCAATCACAGTGTGATATATGTGATAGTGAACACAAATCGCGCTGTCCGGTAATAGGTACCGTTTCCAGTGATGTTTGATGTGACATCTCACTGTGGGGTACACAACAATACTCCGAAGTTGCATTTGTCCGAATGCATAATTTGTATTGCATCACTCCGCCGTGGCTGATGATGTGGTGGAGTACGTCCGCCGGAAGACTGGCTTCTCGCTGAGGGTGCACCAGCTGCAGTCCCGGCACTACGTGCACTTCAGCTCGTGTGGTGCGCGTGCCGCGGCCGCTGCAGGACACCATCGCGAGTGCAGACTTCTGGCCGAAGGGTGTTGTGTTTCGGCAGTTCCGGGGCAATCTGCCGAATCCTACACCAGATCAGACGACGCAACGGAGCCACGCTGTTACGTCGCCTAAATCAAATTAGATTTAAGTTTTTTTGTTTTGTAATGTAATTTTGTAGTTCACAGTGCCTTGGTTTAATTACTGTTATGCTGTGTAACTAATTTAAATAAATAAATAAATAAATAAATAATCATTCCGAATTTCATAATTCCGAAAACCATGTTCTGATTTAATATTTAGTTTTTTTGGTATATTACATAACCCTAACCTAACCTTATTATAGTATGTAGCATATGATCCACGGAAAAAAATAACGTTTCGCGTTATTTCACTTTCGGTATGTTAAGGTTAATGGTTTCGGATAGCTGAAAATTTTCGAGTGATCCCCTCACTGTGATAATTACATTTCGCGACAGCTGATGCGATATGGCAATGCATTCAAATGTTTTTCTACTCCAGTACTTTTTAGGGTTCCGTAGTCAACTAGGAACCCTTATAGTTTCGCCATGTCCGTCTGTCCGTCCGTCCGTCCGTCCGTCCGTCCGTCCGCGGCTTAGCTCCGTGATCATTCGGACTAGAAAGCTGAAATTTGGTATTGAGTATGTGTATAATATAACGCCGACAGAACGGTAAAATAAAAATTAAAAAATATTTTTTTTTCGGGTACCTCTCGAACGCCTAAAGTGGGGGTGATTATTTTTTTTCTTTTTAACACTAGTGTGTGGGGTGTCGTTGAATAGGTCTTATATAAAAATAATAGGGATCACCTAACATTATTTTTTGATAAAGTCAGCAGTTTTGTAAATATTCGCTCCGAAAACAAAAAAAATAGTGTCCCCCCCCCTCTAACTTTTCAACCACGGGTCAAAAAAATTCGGAAAAATTTATGTAAATGAAGCCTTATAAGTACTTTCAATGAAAACTATATTGAACAAAATCGGTCGAGCCGTTTTTGAGTTATCGCCAAATTTCATATTTTTTCTTTTAAAGGACGTAAGTTGACTTCCAGAATGTAATAAGTGATATCAGTTTGTAGGGCGTTTACGACCTTTTTATAGAGCTTAAAATCTTTCTTAACTTTAAACTCGGGCTTAAAACAGCAGTTTATTGTAAAGGATGAGCAACAACGGAACCCTACACTGAGCGTGGCCCGACATGCTCTTGGCCGGTTTTTCTGTCATTTATATAGTTACTAACTCTAATATAAAGACATAAATTATGAAAGTCTGTAAAAGTCTATACTCTATTGCCCAAAAATACACTGCTAAACGATGTTATAATGTCGCCAAAAAAGCATCACTTAGTACCACAGATTACAAGATAAACAGCTGCGTTCACACAATTTGCAATTAAAAAAAAACCTTATTGCACTAAGGCATTGCTGCCAACTTAAAAAAAAAGTTTTATCTTCAGTGCATGGATGTTTAGTATAGTGAACGTATACCTTTATGTATAAGTTTATGTTTTTTGACAGATGTTTAGTATAGTGAACGTATACCTTGATGTATAAGTTCATATTTATTTGACAGATGGACGTCAATAAAAAAAAAAGTTTTACAGACTATTTTTTTTGTTGATATCGAGCGGGGACATGTAATTATTTTCTTTGTTGTTTATTTTAGTTATTTACTAGCTTTTGCCCGCGGCTTCGCACGCGTTAAAAAAAATACGTTCACTTGGCATAACTTGGCATTTGGCATTGGCTTGGCATAACTCAAGCCTCCCATATTTTTTGTTTACTGTATCTTTGGAATATTTGAATGCTTTCACGGACATGATTCTTTGTTCATTTTAGATTCAATTTCTACTTTCTTGTTTTGTTTTCTCAATGCGAGGCCTCCGACATTTTTGTGCACTGTCTCAATTGGTTACTTAAATAAAGTCATGCTCTCTTCTTTCCGTTGTGGTATATTGTCTTGCTTAGTGCCCCGCTTTTTTTGGTCATCATCTCCTTAGAATACTTAATCGTTTGTTCAGAATTGCTTTTCTGTTACCGTTTTAAGGTTTATGTATTCTCAATGTGAGCACTTCTGCATTTTTGTTATCTATCTCCTCAGATTACTTGAAAGTTACACCAGTCTTGCTTTTTTCTTTCCGTTTGTTATATTGTTTTTTCTTCGCGCCTCCCGTCTGGTTTGGTCACCATCCCCATTTAGAATCCTTTAAAGTTTGATCAGACTTGCTTTCTTGATTCCGTTTTAGGGTTTTGTTTTTATTTAATGCGAGCACTATGCCATTTTTTCACTATCTTTTCACTATCGTTACTTTAAAGGTTGAGCAGAATTGCTTTCTCGTTAGCATTTTTAAGTTTTGTGTCTTCTTGTGCAACATGTCTACAGGTAACTTAGGCGTTTCAACCGATTTACTTTAATTTTTCAATTTAAGCATGTAATGTTTTTTAATAGCGGGCGGCTCTGCCCCCCGAACCCCTCGTCTTTTTCAATGCCATCTCTTCGTGTTACTTACAAGTTTTATCAGTCTTCCTTTCTTCTTTCCGTTGTGCGAGGTTTTTTCTTCGTGCTTCCCCTCTGGTTTGGTCACCATCTGTTTAGAATCCTTTAAAGTTTGATCAGACTTGCTTTCTTGAATCCGTTTTAAGGATTTGTGTTTTCTTAATGCGAGCACTATGCAATTTTAGTTCACTATCTTTTCAGGTTACTTAAAAGTTTGATCAGACTTGTTTTCTAGTTAGCATTTTAAGGTTTTGTCTTTTCTTTCTTTTCTTTCTTGATCACCATATCTACAGGTCATTTAGCCTTTCATCAGATTTACTTATAATTTTCAGTCTTGGCATATTGCATTTTTTAAGTGCGAGGGGCTCCACCCCCCGAGCCCCCCGTCTTTTCAATACCATCTCTTCGTGTTACTTAAAAGTTTCATCAGTCGTGCTTACTTCTTTTCGTTGTGCAATATTGTTTTTTCTTCGTGCCTCCCGTTTGGTTTGATCACCTCATCTTCTTCTTCTTCGAATTCTTTAAAGTTTGATCAGACTTGCTTTGTTGATTCCGTTTTAAGGATTTGTGTATTATAATGCGAGCACTAAGCCATTTTAGTTCAATATATTTTCAGGTTGCTTTTATGTTTGATGAGACTTGTTTTCTTGTTAGCGCTTTAAGGTTTTACGTTTTCTTCATCACCATATATCTACAGGTCACTTAGCCTTTTATCAGATTTAATTGAATTTTTCAGTTTTAGCAAATTACATTTTCTGAGTGCTCTGCCCCCCGAGCCTCCCGTATTTTTAAATACCATCTTTTCGTGCTGCTTAAAAGTTTTATCAGTCTTGCTTTTTTCTTTCCGTGTTGCGATATAATTAACTTAGTGCCTTCCGTCTCTGTTAGTCACCATCTCTTTAGAATACCTAAAAGTTTGGTCAAACCTGCTTTCTTGTTTCCGTTTCATTAATGCGAGTACTATGCCATTATCGTTCACTATCTTTTCGGGTTACTCAAAAGGTTGTGCAGACTTGCTTTCTCGTTAGCGAAGGTTTTGTGTTTTCTCGATCACCATATCTACACGTAACTTCTTAGCCTAGCATCAGATTTACTTTATTTTTCTGTTTTAGCATGTTATACATTTTTTTTCAATAACATCTTTTCGTGTTATTTAAAAGTTTCATCAGGCGTGCTTTCTTCTTTCCGTTGTGCGATATTGTTTTTTCTTCGTGCTTCCCGTCTGGTTGGGTCGCCATCTCTTTAGAATCCTTTAAAGTTTGATCAGACTTGCATTCTCGATTCCGTTTTAAGTTTTTGTGTTTTCTTAATGCGAGCACTATGCCATCTTAGTTCACTATCTTTTCAGGATACTTAAAAGTTTGATGAGACTTGCTTTCTTGTTAGCCTTTTAGGGCTTTGTTTTTTCTTGTTCACCATATATCTACAGGTAACTTAGCCTTTCATCAAAGCACTTGAATTTTTCAGTTTTAGCATGTAGTATTTTGTTAGAGCGGGGGGCTCCGCCCCCCGAGCCCCCCGTTTTTCCGATACCATCTCTTCGTATTGCTTAAGTTTCATCAGCCTTGCTTTCTTTTTTCCGTTGTACGATATTGTTTTTTTTTCTGATTGCCTCCCGTCTCTGTTAGTCACCATCTCTTTAAAAATACTTAAAAGTTTAATCAAACGTTGTTTGAGATTGTTTATATTTTGTCTAAACACATACTGACGCTGAAAGGCCCTCGAGCTGTCAACTTAAACTTTGCATCAGCTGTATTAAAATTAAAGAAATTAATTGTACATAGTAATAACATTTAAATGTATCACTCATTAACTTCAAATTTGTGTAAGAGGTCGTAGTAGACGTAGTAATATAGTGAACGTATGTTTTAACGTGAGCGCAGCGGGTAAAAGCTAGTAAAACAATACACAAATTACAGACCAATCCACTCACTTCGCCATTGCGAAAACTCTGCTGCGGACGGCACCTCGGGGAAAACTACTGTTTAAAGCTCATAGATGGCGCTACTGGTAGCACTTATGCTCGTATCATATTTCATTAACTTTCCGTAAATATTTTAATACGGTGAATAAAGACTAAAGTACTAGGGGAGACCTTACAAACGGTCCGGTAGTTTTGAATTTTTGATATGTTGTCTGGGATGGTTAGTGAGTGTTTAATTGCAAAATGCACAATTCCCCCCCCCTCCGCGCCCGCCGCCATATTGAAAAAACCGGCACGTTCTTCATATTTTTGCTTAATTCTTCGTCTAGGAGCATTTGAGCTAGATACAAGCCTAAGCAATGTTGAAGAGGATAAAATTTACTATAATTGACATTTTAAATTTTGTTTCTAGGACAGATAGTTACAGAGATATGCACCTTTAAAAAAATGTAAAAAAACGCAAATTCCAGTAATATATCAAACTTCTGGCTAACAACTACATTTAGAAGCACTTTAGCTAGAAAAGAGCTTAGGCAATGTTGTAGATAATTAAATTTCCTATATTTTACATTTCAAATTTTGTTTCAAGGACAGTCAGTTGCGGAGATATGCACATTTTAAAAAATCTGTAAAATGTCGCATTTTCCGTAAATTTGTCAAAATTCTGGCTTTAGAACGCTGTAATTCAGTTAATGGTGTAAAGAAACACTAATTATATGTAAAAAAAAAAACTTTAAAATTTTACTACACTATGAAATTATTTACAAATTTAAGTATATACTCGTACCAAACCTCTTCGGTTGCGTTTTGAGAGAATAACGTACTGACACCAACTGTCCAATCGTAAAAAAGGAATACGACGTTGCGCTATGCTAAGTAAAATGAAGCATTTATTTTAATATTTTGCATTATTTGAAAATGGCATCACAAGCAAAGATATCAGATAATATATTATGTTTCATCTGCAATAAAGATTTGGAAGGAGCCCCGACCCGCACAGTAAAACATAAAGGAATTGAGACTTTACGTCAAGCAGCTGAAAATAGGACAAGAAGAGACCATCTGCAAATCTTAGCGGGGAAAGAAGAAATAACAGTTCACAGCACATGTCAAAAAAAATATTGCAATGAGGGTATGATTGGCGCTCATATACGCCGTATAAGTAGCGCTACAGATGATTCGATCCAACAGCCGTCAACGAGCTCCGGAAGGCCTATACTCAGGTCATGTTTTAAGAATCGTTGCTGCCTTTGTGGGGAACAAATAACTGCTGATTTTTTGGAAAAAGAAAAGAAGGTTCCTCTTGAAAAACGAAACACTGTCCATACGGTCCAAATGCATTCGGTAAGGAATACGATTTTGAATGCTGCTCAGAAACGTGGAGATGAATGGGGACTGAACATTTTGGAACGGATTCCTCCTGAATTTGATCTCGTTGCAGCTGGTGCATAATACCATACTTTTTGTCAGAGGAAGTTATTTCACATTCCTTCCGAGTTCAAGAAAGGCTATAGGCCATATCCCACAGTGGAGGCAGCGATGGAAGATATTTATTCATTTCTTGACAGTACTGAAGAATGTCAATTTTCACTCGATGAATTGAAGAGTCGCATTAAGGGTGAATATCAGATCGATTCCAGAACAATTAAATCCCGCCTACTGGAGAAGTTCGGGGATGACATCCTTATTGTCGAAACTCCCAACAAAACGACGATATGTTTCAAAAATACAGGATATAAAATACTTACTGACATTTGGTACAGTACAATGAAATCCCCAGATTGTCAAGCAGAGAGACTAAGAGTAGTTAAAGCAGCAGCAGATATAATTTCTGAAGACATTCGATCTCAGGTGTACAACACATCTGAATACCCGCCGACTGACACATTTTTGAATGAAGTTGAAACAGTAATTCCACAAACTTTGCTTACTCTCTTGATAACGGTGATAACAAAGAACAAGAAAGGATCTCTGGAGAAATGGAACAAAAAATGTGTGGCCTTATCACACGCTGTCATAGCTGCTGCAAGACCAAAATCCTTTCTATCACCCCTTCTGACCGGATTAAGTGTATTTATGTACAAAAAGTTTGGTTCTAAACTTCTGATAGATTTGATGTCATCTCTTGGATTTTCTTCCTCTTATCACAAAGCACAGTTACTTGAAGTGTCTACCATCAGACAACCACAACCACCTCTGGTGAAACCAAACCATGACGATGCTTTCTGCCAACTGGTTTTCGATAATGCCGATTTCAATGTCAATACTCTTGATGGTCGAGGGACTTTTCATGCCATGGGTGGAATAATATGTATGACCCCATATGACGCAGCGGGAGAAGAGGTGAACGTAAAACGCTCCGAGAAGCTGACTGCACCACAATTGGTATCAAGTGTTGATTCAACAGAACTCCAAAAATTCGTTAAGAATAAAGACGCTGGCTTGAAAACCGTGGTTGTCAAAGATATTGGTAGCTTATTTCCAATTGCTAGCGATGTTATTTTGCCATTGGCAACTGACATTCTGTGGTTACTAAATGTATATTCAAGTGAGGTCCCAATTCTGGGATGGAATGGATTCATGGAGAAAGCCACATCTGAAGAACATTACAAACGATCAAAAGTGATTTACCTCCCTTTCATCAATGCTCCACCAAGTAATCTCGACACTGTATACACAGCTCTCATCATCGCCCGACAGAAATGTGATAGTATCAAGCAGAAGACTTGCTTTGTAACTTTTGATCAACCTCTTTATATGAAGGCTCAAGAAATTCTCCTCAATGGCAATGCAGAACTTAAAAACGTCATACCAAGGCTTGGAGGTTTTCACTTGCTGATGTCATTCTTGGGAGCTATCGGAACTATCATGGCTGGCAGCGGTATCAGTGAGCTGTTAGCCACCATTTATGCTCAGAATAGCATCATCAAAATGATGAGTGGGCACGCTTATTCCCGAGCTGTGAGGGCTCACTTATTGACCCACCAGGCTTTGTCCCGTTTCATTATACAAATGCTGGAATTGACTGAGGAAGATAAGGAGACGGTGGGCCGATTCCAGTCAGACGTGCAAAAATGTACAGTTTTAGAAGCAGATAAATGTGAAGAATTCAAACCTGTTACTGCAAAATTGGAAACTGCTTTGCATAACCTGCAGCAAAGAGGACCAACTGCCAAGCTTTGGGTGCAGTACTTTGAGATGGTAACGCTTGTAAAGCAGTACATCCAAGCAGAGAGAATGGGTGATTTTCAACTTCATCTGAACAGTGTCAAGAAAATGCTCCCCTTTTTTCATGCTGCAGGCCACTGGTTTTATGCGAAATCAGCGCATTTATATCTGCAAGAAATGCTGTGCCTGAAAGACAAATTGGACACTTCTGAGTTTCAAAAGTTTGTCGTAGAGGGTCATTTCACTGTTCGAAGATCAGACAAGTTCTAGTCCGGTATTTGGACCGATATGACTATTGAACAAATGCTAATGAAGGATATGAACATAGGGGGAGGATTAATCGGACGGGGCATGACAGAAAGCACGCTGTTAAAGTGGACCCTTGGAATGACCTACCTGCAAAATATTGCTCAAGAAATTGAGAAATACAGCAACGTGATATCAACGTCCTCTGAGCAGCACGTGGAAATGAAGCCTACTAGGATAAGTCGGGATACTCATGATGTGGGGATTCTATTTGATTGGCTTTCTAAACACCCACCCTTCCCCGAAACTGAACTAATCGTCAACATTAACTCTGGCGTAGTGGGAAGTGACCAGGTTAATTGCCACCAAGCTCAGGTGGTAGGAGGGGCAGGAGTTGCAAAAATTGTTGGCAAAACCTTCGGAGAGGTGTCGTTCAAAAAAAAAGACAAAGTGATTACACTGATGTCTGATATAAACTCAACGAAGGTGGGAGACAAGAAGTTATCTGTTGACCCACTCACACTGTTCAACCGAATGTGCATAGCGAAACAATCGGAAGAAGATCTGCAGGACTACCTGTCATACGAATTGGCACCATTTCCCATGTCATTGTTTAATGAGGACGGTATGCGTAAAGGGACAAAATCATTATTATACGCAGCTTTCTCACCACTTCCACAAGACTTCCAACTCCCTAAACTTTTCATGGTCGTTGTTGATGGTGGGTACCTACTGCACAAAGTTGTATGGAACAGAAACTCTACTTTTGGAGGAATTTGCCAGGATTACGTCAAGTACGTTCAGCGTCACTATGTAATTCAGTGAATAAAGGATTTTGACCTTACAAACGGTCCGGTAGTTTTGAATTTTTGATATGATATCCAGGATCGTTAGTCAGTGCTTAAAATGCAAAATGCACAATTCCCCCCCCCCTCCGCGCCCGCCGCCATATTGAAAAAACCGGCACTCTCTTCATATTTTTGCTCATATCTTCCTTTAGGAGCATTTTAGCTAGAAGAAAGCTTCGACAATGTTATAGAGAGTTAAATTTGCTACATTTTCCATTTTATATTTTGTATCTAGGACAAATAGTTACGGAGATATGCACATTTAAAAAAACTTAAGAAATTGCAATTTCCAACTCAAAAACAAACTTCTGGATTATATCTTCGTTTAGGAGCATTTAAGCTACAACAAAGCTTAGGCAATTTTGTAGAGAATTAAATTTACTATAATTTACATTTCAAATTTTGTTTCTAAGACAGATAATTACGGAGATATGTAAAAAATAAAGTCACATTTTCCGAAAATGTATGTAAAAATGGACATGAGTTTTATAAGCAATTATATTTCCTACATGTTTTAATTTGTCCTAGACTAGTCCGTAACTGAATGACAGCGTTCTAAACCAAGGATTTTGAGAAATTTTCGGAAAATTCGACTTTTCCTGTTTTTTAAATGTGCATATCTCCGTAACTAACCGTCCTTGAAACAAAATTTGAAGTGTACATTATAGTAAATTTAATTATCTACAACATTGCCCAAGCTTTGTTGTAGCTAAAATGCTCCTAAACGAAGATATAATCCAGAAGTTTGTTTTTCAGTAGGAAATTGCGATTTTTTACGTTTTTTTTTAAATATGGATATCTCCGTAACTATCTATCCTAGAAAAAATATATAAAATGGACAATGTAGTAAATTTAACTCTCTATAACATTGTCCAAGCTTTCTTCTAGCTAAAATGCTCCTAAAGGAAGATATGAGCAAAAATATGAAGAAAGTGACGGTTTTTTCAATATGGCGGCGGGCGCGGAGGGGGGATATTTGTGCATTTTGCATTTTAAACACTGACTAACCATCCTAGACAACATATCAAAAATTCAAAACTACCGGACCGTTTGTAAGGTCACACATAGTACTTTAGTCTCTATTTACCGTATTAATGGCATCGATGTGATGGTAATATTTGATGGTTACACTACAGATCCTTCTCAGCAAGGGACCAAGACTGCTGAACGTGCAAGAAGGTACAAGGGAAACTCATCATCAGACGTGGTCTTTGACAAAACAACTGTGAACACCACACCTCAGGATAAGTTCCTGGCCAATGAGGGGAACAAGGACCGACTCGTGAAGCTGCTCTGCAGTGAAATGCAAGCGGCGAACATAGCCACAGACCAAGCCTCCGAAGATGCTGACAGGTTGATAGTTGCTACAGCTAAATGTCTCTCCCCCACGTACGATGCCGTCATCATTGTTGGGGAAGACATTGACCTACTCGTCCTGTTGACTGGCACAACACCTGCGGTCAACAATGTCTACTTTAAAAAAACCGGCAAGAGGCAAACATCCAGATGCAATCTACTCTGCCTCTTCTTACAAGTATAGCACCAAAGGCTGTATCTTGCTCCTGCACGCAATATCGGGCTGCGATACAACTTCAAACATTTTTGGGTTTGGAAAGAATAAATTCTGCCAACTTTTTAGGCAAAATCCTTCATTACTGGAGCTGGCGGAGAGGTTTAAGGACCCTGCTGCTAACCCCCAAGAAATTTCAGCAGCTGGAGAGAAAATATTGGTATCCCTGTATGGTGGCAGAAGAGAAGAGTCATTGAACTCCCTTCGCTATTACAAATTGAAAACCAGTACCACCAAACTCAATCTGGCTAAACTACCTCCGACCACTGACGCAGCACATTTTCACTTCCTGAGGACATACCACCAGGTCATGGAGTGGATGGGAATTTTCAAAGACCCTATCGAGTGGGGCTGGTATTGGAAAACTCAAAGACTGGAACCCATCAAGATGAGTAGAGACGCTGCTCCCCCAAACCTGCTCAAGACCATCTATCTCATGCAGGTGCACAACTGGCTGTATGGGTGCGTGTGGATGTAGAAAAGCGGCCCTAAAGTGTTCCGCTCTTTGCAAATTCTGTGCTGGCCAAGAATGTAATAACCGGAAAGAAATCATCTTCGACGATGAAGAAGACGACGCTAACCGGACTTCATTAGATGATGACTTAGTTGATGAAAATGAAGAACAACCCACCTCCTTTAACTCTCCCCCTACCAAACGAGCGAAGCATATGTAAACTTGTTTTTGTAAATAATGTGTATATAACAACTTTTTTGATAAAATCTTTAAAAAGCTTATCCCACCAAAACATTTCATGTAAAATTGGCGGCCAAGACTCACATGCTCATAACGCTTTCGCTGTAAAAAGTTATCAGATCCCAGGAAAAGCCAAGCCCCTAAGCCCTGACCTTACTAACCCTACACCTTGGTTTCAAAAGTATGGCACGGCTGTTTCATAGGTTACCGTAAATATAAACCGTAATGCGCCAGACGGTCCGTTGGACTTATTTACGGTACTATGAAACGGCCAAGCCATACTTTTGAAACCAAGGTGTAGGGTTAGTAAGGTCAGGGCTTAGGGGCTTGGCTTTTCCTGGGATCTGATAACTTTTTACAGCGAAAGCGTTATGAGCATGTGAGTCTTGGCCGCCAATTTTACATGAAATGTTTTGGTGGGATCTCATTTCTTTTTGTAAGGTGCGCTAAATTTTTTTTTTTTTGGGCTGTAGGTGGGTTTGAAAATGAGACGAAACGGTTCGAGAAAAGGTAGGTAGAGCCCCGCCTCTTTTTTGTTCGTCTTGGCGGGGGCACTACCGTGCCCTATGATTTAAAATACGAAGTCAAAGTGTAGATACAGAAGTAGTAATAATTGTGTATTTAAGAAATATTTACGTTTAGCCCCATATATAATATACACTTTTTATCCCCTATTATGGGAACCCCATACAAACTTCCATCGCCTTATTTAAAGGGTGGGAGGGTGATTTTCTAAAAATCCCAGAATATTATGTGTTTTATTTTTAACAAGGAGTCCCTATATCAATTTTCAGACCTCTAGTATCAAAATTTGCAGAAGTCTCATACAAACTTCCATCCCCTAGGTTAAGGGGTTGGGGGGTAAAAGTTCCAAGTTTAAGAATTATTTTGTTGTTTGTGTACCAATACTAGCTTACATACTCGTACCAAATTTCAGCTTTCTAGGTCATCGGGAAGTACCCCAGAGGTTTTGATACGTCAGTGTATAAGTGAGTGGCAAAATCGGCGTATTTTAGGTACCAATAAAACCTAAAGTATAAAACCTAGATCAGTGAAATTTAGTACATTTTATATGTTCCCTAACTGCATCTTAACCTGTGAATTTGGGCGCTCTGGTGTTAACTGGGACGAAACTATGAGGGTTTGAAAATGAGACGAAACGGTTCGAGAAAAGGTAGGTAGTGCCTCGCCTCTTTTTTGTTCGTCTTGGCGGGGGCACTACCGTGCCCCCAGATTATTTTGTTGTTTGTGTACCAATACTAGCTTACATACCAAATTTCAGCTTTCTAGGTCATCGGGAAGTACCCCAGAGGTTTTGATACGTCAGTGTATAAGTGAGTGGCAAAATCGGCGTATTTTAGGTACCAATAAAACCTAAAGTATAAAACCTAGATCAGTGAAATTTAGTACATTTTATATGTTCCCTAACTGCATCTTAACCTGTGAATTTGGGCGCTCTGGTGTTAACTGGGACGAAACTATGAGGGTTTGAAAATGAGACGAAACGGTTCGAGAAAAGGTAGGTAGTGCCTCGCCTCTTTTTTGTTCGTCTTGGCGGGGGCACTACCGTGCCCCCAGATCTCTGTGTTGGTGGATTATTTAAATTGAGCATCCTTTCTATTGATGTGAGGTACCAGCCTCATGAGTCTTAAACTATAACATGTAGGAAACTCAAATTAGATTGGTACTGTTAAGTATCGGGCTGGGACACGAGTGAAACAACTGAGGGTTCTATACACACTAGTTTATTGGCGAGTAACGACAGTAGTGGTGCGCATACGCACACATACATAACAATCCTCCCTTATAACTCCAAACTACAATAACTCAATCAACACAAGTAACATACAATCATTAAAATACTTAAACGGGTTTACTCACGTCGTAGAAGTCGAATAACGCTCGACATGTTTCGAATCGGTACGCGATTCATCATCAGGAGAGACGACCAGTCGCGACGGCGGCCAATCGAACACTACGGGCATGCGCCCTGTCCGCGCGGCTGCTCGACACGGGTGTCACCGGCGGAGGCGCAAAACTACCCTCATCATCACGCACAATGCCAATTGTCGGGTTGCACACAACACTCACTACGTCATTTGCTAAGGTCTCGTCCACACTAACCACCGATGTAGTATCCAAAACCGTCCTCCAACTAGAGGGCACTGACCATCCACAATCTCGGTTAAAATTCGGATGACGACTAATTTCGATAGCCTCCCGTACTTTCCGCGGAATGGAAAACTTTTCTCTCGCCAGCACAGTTACCTTATCGAAACGAATATAGTGAGACGTATCCGAATTCAGTGAATGTTCCGTCACTGCAGAACCCCGGGTATCCTGATTTTTCATACTACGTATGTGTTCAGTCACTCTTGTGGAAATGTTCCGGCCAGTCTCTCCTATATAGTTCTTCCCACAGGAGCACGGAATCATATATACGCCAGGATTACTTAAGGGTTCCTTATCTTTGGGGGAACGCACCAACTGTCTGAGCTGTATATGAGGGCGGAAAATCGTCTTGATGCAATATCTACGGCGTAACAAGTATCCGATTTTATCCGTCACGCCCTTAAGATAAGGCAAGTATAAAGGTAGCCTCTCTACTGCAGTTGGGCGGGGACGAGCCGATGCGTTCGCAACCCGATTACTCAGCCTCCAGTTGTAGCCATTGCGCTCCAAAACATGTTTCACGTGACTTAGTTCACCATCCACAAACTGAGGATCACACAGACATAAGGCTCGATTGATCAACGTCCTAGGCACAGAAGACAAATGACTCGGGTGATGATGTGAATCCGCCCTAAGGTACCGGTCAGTATGAGTTGGTTTACGATACACTGTAGTCATCAACCGCCCACAAGGTCTACGCATCACCAAAACATCCAAAAACGGCAACCTTCCTTCACTTTCCTTCTCCACCGTGAACTTGACCTTATGATGTAATGTATTAAGGTACCCCTTAAACTCCAGTAGGCCGGTTTCCGAGACAACAGCAAATACGTCATCCACATACCGCCACCAATATCTAGGTGTGGCAGGCCCGCTATTTAAAGCACGTACTTCCAACCACTCCATGAATATATTGGCGGTGACGGGTGCTATTGGCGAACCCATGGCCACTCCATCAACTTGGAGATAATAATCGCCATGCCACAACAAGTATCCACTTTTCAGACACACCTCAATGGCTTTCATGTAGACGGTAGGTAAATCAGTAGTACTAATCAGATCAGAAATGATGTTCAAAGTTTCTTCTACCGGTACATTAGTAAACAAGGAGGTGACGTCAAAACTCACCATAACTTCATTTTCGTTCAGTTGGATATCCTGCAGCAAGCTAATGAAATGCCTAGAATCCTTTACATAACTCGCAGTCTTGCCCGTGAACTCCTGTAAAATTGACGACACATGCCGTGCAAGCTTATAAGTCGGCGAGTCAATTTGGCTGACTATAGGTCTTAACGGCCAACCAGACTTATGGATTTTAGGTAAGCCATAGATTTTTGGGGACGTTGGATTCTGTGGTCGCAGGCGCTTCGCCAACTGTTTATCAGGCCATTCCGCTAACAACTTATTGACCTTGGTCGACACTCTAGATGTAGGGTTGTAATTGACCTTTTTATATGTCGTAACATCACTCAGCAAGGTGGCGATCTTGTTCTCATACGCTAAAGTGTCGACAATTACTGTTGCGTTGCCTTTGTCCGCCGGCAAGACCAGCACGTCCTTGTTGTTCCTCAGCTCACGCAACGCCCTCAGCTCCCCGTGCGGTATATTAGATTTCGGCAACCAAGACCTACGCAACATCGAAGCAACATCTTGTCTAATGCAGTCAGCGTCTGTTGCCGGAATTCTGTTTCGCATAATAGTATCCTCGACGCTCGTGATAATCACTTCGGTGGGTATACGACTAGGTATTGGAGCAAAATTCAAGCCCCGCGATAAAGCTTTCTTGGCTACTTCGCTCACACTGCACGAAGACAAGTCTACAACTGTACAGGTCTCATTAATTGGAACTACATTTTGTGCGGGTAGATCACTTTTTGTCAATCGCGACAATTTACCCTTGTGCCTCTCAGCTGTGCGATTCATGATTGTGGCATGGCGATTATTATCTCCAAGTTGATGGAGTGGCCATGGGTTCGCCAATAGCACCCGTCACCGCCAATATATTCATGGAGTGGTTGGAAGTACGTGCTTTAAATAGCGGGCCTGCCACACCTAGATATTGGTGGCGGTATGTGGATGACGTATTTGCTGTTGTCTCGGAAACCGGCCTACTGGAGTTTACGGGGTACCTTAATACATTACATCATAAGGTCAAGTTCACGGTGGAGAAGGAAAGTGAAGGAAGGTTGCCGTTTTTGGATGTTTTGGTGATGCGTAGACCGTGTGGGCGGTTGATGACTACAGTGTATCGTAAACCAACTCATACTGACCGGTACCTTAGGGCGGATTCACATCATCACCCGAGTCATTTGTCTTCTGTGCCTAGGACGTTGATCAATCGAGCCTTATGTCTGTGTGATCCTCAGTTTGTGGATGGTGAACTAAGTCACGTGAAACATGTTTTGGAGCGCAATGGCTACAACTGGAGGCAGAGTAATCGGGTTGCGAACGCATCGGCTCGTCCCCGCCCAACTGCAGTAGAGAGGCTACCTTTATACTTGCCTTATCTTAAGGGCGTGACGGATAAAATCGGATACTTGTTACGCCGTAGATATTGCATCAAGACGATTTTCCGCCCTCATATACAGCTCAGACAGTTGGTGCGTTCCCCCAAAGATAAGGAACCCTTAAGTAATCCTGGCGTATATATGATTCCGTGCTCCTGTGGGAAGAACTATATAGGAGAGACTGGCCGGAACATTTCCACAAGAGTGACTGAACACATACGTAGTATGAAAAATCAGGATACCCGGGGTTCTGCAGTGACGGAACATTCACTGAATTCGGATACGTCTCACTATATTCGTTTCGATAAGGTAACTGTGCTGGCGAGAGAAAAGTTTTCCATTCCGCGGAAAGTACGGGAGGCTATCGAAATTAGTCGTCATCCGAATTTTAACCGAGATTGTGGATGGTCAGTGCCCCCTAGTTGGAGGACGGTTTTGGATACTACATCGGTGGTTAGTGGACGAGACCTTAGCAAATGACGTAGTGAGTGTTGTGTGCAACCCGACAATTGGCATTGTGCGTGATGATGAGGGTAGTTTTGCGCCTCCGCCGGTGACACCCGTGTCGAGCAGCCGCGCGGACAGGGCGCATGCCCGTAGTTTTCGATTGGCCGCCGTCGCGACTGGTCGTCTCTCCTGATGATGAATCGCGTACCGATTCGAAACATGTCGAGCGTTATTCGACTTCTACGACGTGAGTAAACCCGTTTAAGTATTTTAATATGTCTGAGACTCACGATAGTTTTCTATGTAACATACAATCATGTTATTAAAAATATTGCTTATAGTTGACCTTGGGGCGATTTCGTTTGGTTCTTTTGTTACATATGTCAGGTCCATCCTCTGGGGTATCATCCGATTGAGCATCCATAAACTCGTCTTGAGGTTCCTCGACAGGGGGCGCTGCGCTGGCCGCTAGTTCTGGGCCTTGGTGCTGCGGGTCTCCGCCTACCCCTTGCTCGCTTTCTTTTCCAACCTCCCCTTGTAAGACATCTTCGGGTGTGTTCGTTATTGATGATGATGATGATTCTCCGTGAAACGAAAACAAATCGTTCAGATTTACGTCATCAAACGAAATGTGCCCCTCAGGTCCCTTATATGAACGTAATTGATCTTTGTGTTTTTTTAAAACATCTGCATGCTCACAATCTTTTATTAAATATACAACCTTACCTAACTTATTTATAACTATACCCTTACACCAAGTATTTTTTTTATTATCAAAGTTCTTTTTATATAAGACTTTGTCACCAATTTCAAATTGTTGTTTATTATTTCCACTATACGATTTACTCTGTAAACACTGTTTATTTTTAACATAGTTATCTAATGACGTGGACGAGGGCGACGACACCGATGCGGAAGGGTTAATTAAATCTAGGCGTGATCGAAGTTTTCGACCGAAAACCAACTCAGCGGGGGACCGACCCGTAGTTGAGTGTACTGAATTCCTGTAGTCATAAAGGAATTTTTGTAATTTATCGCTACAATCTTTCGGGCCACAACTATTCAACAAACATGATTTTATTCCGTTTTTAATAATTTTCACCGAGCTTTCTGCCTGACCGTTACGTTAGAAAAATGTTTATTGAACAATTGTTCAGATATCGCTGTGATCGCTGACCCGCTATCAATCTCAAACCTCAAGGATACGCCCTGTATAGTGACCCATTCCGACATCGGTTCGCATCTTTCAGAACGTATATTAAATAACTTACCGTCGTCTCCCTCGCTCACGTCATTTGCCATAATGCACTTAACACTTTTGCACATCCTTTTCAAATGACCTTTACCGTGGCATTTTTTACATTTATAATTAGAGAAACGACAGTCGGCTGTCTTATGATTCGAATAGCCGCACACCGCACATTTTTCACGAGCTGTAGCGCTGTTCCTGCTGGTGATTTTGAACAGCTGATCACCCGGCAAAGCCGCTTTGCCTGCTCCGACTGCTGCTACCTCGCGCGCACAACGCACCGCACTCGCTAACTCCACCGCCTTTGTTAATGTGAGCTCCTTCACGTCCTGCGAAAAAAGTTTGTCTCGTTCCGGTCCCGGCAGCATTCCCATCATGAATCTATCTCGCAGAGCTTCTTCTATGTTAGAAAACTCGCAATCTGCGGTCAGACCCCTTAACCTTGCAGCCCATTGCGTATGTGTCTCGCCGTGTTGTTGAGCCGCCGAGTAAAATTTATAACGCTCACTAAATCCAAACACCTTCGGTACGAAGTGACTTTCTAGCAGCTTCACGATATCTTCATACGGTACTTATAAGTACCGTCATTGAGCGTGCTGAGTAGTATCGCTCGTCGTTGTTGTCCGCCCGCGTCTGTCGTAGCATTTACCCATCAAAAACATAAATGTAAAATGAGAGCCAAGTTCAATATCGCGTGCACTTCGCCGACAAAAGAATTGAGATCTGCAAGAGCGCCAAGTTCTTTGCCCTAAAATTTTTAGATACAAGGACATGCTACATACTCAATGCATTTATTTTACTTGGGGAGTAATTCAATATCAAGATTTGACTTGGCTAGTTTTCACAAAATAACTAAATTTTATAAAAGTAACATAGTCATAGTCATAGTTCATTATCAAGCTAACAGTATAAGTAACAAGACGTAAACTAACTTGCGTACTTACCTTTACGAAAATAGGTTAATGATTTGATTGATTTTGATTTATAATATAAATTTATATTTTAAAACTAGCCAAGTCACGTCTTGATATTGAATTACACCCCAAGTAAAATAAATGCATTGAGTATGTAGCATGTCCTTGTATCTAAAAATTTTAGGGCAAAGAACTTGGCGCTCTTGCAGATCTCAATTCTTTTGTCGGCGAAGTGCACGCGATATTGAACTTGGCTCTCATTTTACATTTATGTTTTTGATGGGATATCATTACTTTTTGTACAGAAATTATTATGATGTGTAAATTACTTAATTATTATTTGTTAATTAGCTCTGTGTGCTAATCTAGTACATCTTTTGAAAGTTTTGAACAAACAAAGAATTTACCAAAACGGTTAGTACGTATTGGATTTTTTGTGCATGTATGTGTAAGTGTGTGCGTGTGAGTGTATATGCTATTCTAGTATATCTTTCAAACAAATAAAGAATTTTCCAAATCGGTTTATAAATGACAGAGTTCTGAGGCAACAACCATCAATAATAATAATAATAAAAAAACATAAAAAAATCACTGTTTTAGATTTTTATATGTATACACACACAATCACTAAGCTGGATGCCAAATTTCACCTTTCTAGGTCACCTGGAAGTGGGTTAGGTTTTTGATTACTAGTCAGTCAGTCAGTCAGTCAGTCAGTCAGTCAGTCAGTGCTAAAAATACCGTTTTTTGGACTTTAATATCTCAATAACTATTTAACCTATATTAATGAAATTTGGGGTTCTACTTGTTCTAAAGGATCTTAATACATAAGCCAAATTTCATTTTTTTATGTTAAATAGATTTGGAGTTATTGGGGGGTCAAAAGTGGCTCCAAACGGTTCGTGTAATATAACACACGGCTGCTGCTCGCCAGTTCCTGCGGTGAACTTGGCTGGACACGCTGCCGCGTGTCTAGATCTTATTGGCCACAAACCACTGGCATAAACGCGATATAAACGTTTTCCAAGCCTGTGAAGTGTGGTCAAATGTTGGTAAAATTCCGAAATGCGCGGAAGCCATTTTGATATTTCCAAATGTGGGTAGATCGTCGCCAATGTTAAGTATCGGGCTGGGACACGAGTGAAACAACTGAGGGTTCTATACACACTAGTTTATTGGCGAGTAACGACAGTAGTGGTGCGCATACGCACACATACATAACAGGTACGAACTGAAAATTCCAACCAGACATGGAAAATGATTAGTGATTTTTGTGACACAACTTTTATTTTACCCCACACTCCGTGCAGTTGGCTTAAAAAATGTACATGCATTTTGCAGATAATTAAATTCCCTACAAGATTTATTCCGATATTTGTTTTCCTAGACTAGTCCATAACTGAATAACAGCGTTCTAAAGTTTAAAAACTGCCGGAAAACGTGGCTTCTTAATTTTTTTTTACGTGCATATTTCCTTAACTATCTGTCCTAGAAACAAAATTTAAAATGTAAGTTATAGGAAATTTAATTTTCTACAGTATTGCCTAAGCTCATTTCTAGCTAAAATGCTCCTAAATGAAGATATAAGCCAGAATTTTGACAAATTTACGGAAAATGCGACATTTTACAGATTTTTTAAAATGTGCATATCTCCGTAACTGACTGTCCTAGAAACAAAATTTAAAATGTAAGTAATAGGAAATTTAATTTTCTACACTATTGCTTAAGCTCATTTCTAGCTAAACTGCTCCTAAATGAAGATATAAGCCAGAATTTTGACAAATTTACGGAAAATGCGACATTTTACAGATTTTTTAAAATGTGTATATCTCCGTAACTGACTGTCCTTGAAACAAAATTTAAAATGTGAAATATAGCAAAAATGAATTCTCTACAACATTGCCCAAGCACTGTTCTAGCTAAAATGCTCCTAAACGAAGATATAATCCAGAAGTTAGTTTTTGAGTTGGAAATTGCGATTTTTTACGTTTTTTTAAATGTGCATATCTCTGTAACTATCAGTTTTTGAAACAAAATTTAAAATGTAAATTATAGTAAATTTTATCCTCTTCAACATTGTCTAAGCTTTTATCTAGCTCAAGTGCTCCTAGACGAAGAATTAAGCAAAAATGTGAAGAAGTTCCCGGTTTTTTCAATATGGCGGCGGGCGCGGAGGGGGGGGGAATTGTGCATTTTGCAATTAAACATTCACTAACCATCCTAGACAACATATCAAAAATTCAAAACTACCGGACCGTTTGTAAGGTCAAAATCCTTTATTCACTGTGTTATTTGTACGTCAAAGGATAAAATTGATTTTAAATAATTTTATTTTGATTATTGTCTCTCAAGAAAGTAAAAAAACAACTTATTTATTCATTTTAAATTTTCTCCGCGTCTCAGTACGTTTATGAAAAGAGGGTCAATATTTATAAACTACTGAGTAAATACATGAATTTTAAATGCAATAATAGAGTGGTAGTTCCCATTGTTGCATCGCGAAATTAATAATAACAAAATTGTGTTCGGTTTTGTTTCATAAAATGATCATTTCGTGTTCAACTAACGCCATCTACTGCCCCAGTGTCCGTAACTCGGCGACTCGTCCAACCTCAGGGCTATTGTCCCCCGGTGGGTAGCGCAGGCCGGCCCCCCGCGGGGTGCGCGTGGTTCTAAATTCAAATTCAGGACGCTGATGTATGACGCTATGAGATGCACACGACTTCATTCGCGTATTTTTTCTTTACCGTAGACGGAAAAAAGTATCCTATAACCATCTTCGGATGTCCAGCTATCCCTGTACCAAAAATGGTTAAAATCCGTCCAGCCATTTCGGCGTGATTGGAGGACAAAGGATTTTATGAAAACAGATGGCGCCAGGTTGGCACGGCGACGCGTGTCCATACAAAACAACAATCAAGCTGCATCACGCTATCAATATTTTTCCTGAAATCATGACCTCCCTCCATAGAAAATTTATTTTCAGTTCATAGGATTTTATAATAGTATAGATATCGCTTTTAATATTTATTGTTTTAAACTATTCAAAGCACCTTGAAAAATAATTAGCTCATAAATCACAATAAATTATTTTCATCTACAATGTTAATACGTCAATAATGGCGACAGCACCACTGAACGGATGTTACGTGATGGCCTCACTGTTTTGTTATCCGTGGTATTATGAATAAGGAAGCAAAGGAAAATGCATGAGATGACACGGTCATTATTACAGTAGTTTCTTAGTGGTTCTGGGTTCAAATCCCGGCTAGGTGAAATCCTTTCTACATTGTAAATTTAATGATTTTGTCTTGTCTCGAATCATTGTATGCGATCAATATTCAACAGCTTCGGTAGTAACTCTCGTCGAAGTCCGGGTTAACCATCACAGCTACACCCCAGCTTGTGCCGAATCGTGGTCACAGGCACGCAACGACGTGCATCGACTCTCGGTTATCGTGTCGACGGACGCATCAATGTCTACAATATTGTACATGTATGGAGCTGGTGTTATTTAACTCAGGAAAAATCTTAACAGCGCGATGCAGCCGATAGTATGGAGATTTTGTCAAAGTAACAACGCCATCTAGCGGAAAATTGGGTCGTTGAGAACAAAATCTCAACACACCGTTAAAAATAAAGAATGACTGATATTTATTACTTTGAATAGATTTTATATATAAAAAAACCTACATAGATGCACAATTGTGGCTAAATACATCGTATATTTATCGTTTATTATACATTTCGCTACCTTAGTAGTAAGTTAGGCCAAACACAAACTATACAAAAATTTGCGCCTAATGTTCTAAATGTTGGTTAGTAAAACAAATAAATCTGTTTTATTCATTAACATTTTTTATTGCGTCTCCGGGCTTTTTTATGGTCAATACTTACAAACTACAGAAGAATATAATTGCATATTCAATAAAAGAGCATTAATTAGTTCCTATTGTCGCAAATTGTGTTTTTAAAGAAATGTATGTTTTTTTTTGAGCATGAGCCAATTTATAACGAACATTGCACTCATATTTTCGTCTGTGTTGGTCGATAATTGGCGCCATCTTTTCTATCTAACTAAAACGGTTTCCGTAACTCAACACCTCAAACAACCTTATAGCCCGATACGGTTCTGAACAGTTCTGAACTTCAATAAAATACAAGTGCGTGATTTTTTGTAGTCAGTTAGAGTAGATTGAGTACTAATGGGTATGAACATTTTCTAACAGATTTTGAGTGTGCGTTAGGTATAAAAAAGTTTTTGTAAGTGCCCTCTGTAAATCTTAGAAAAAAAAATCAAGTTAATTTATTCTGCACTAGGGCATCGCATTTTACAGTTTTAACATTCCGTATTGTTTTCTAACAGATTTGTCGAGAGATTATGTCAGCGCAATACGAAACGAATGAAAAAATTATAAATCCCTGAAAAGATTATACAAGTGACTTTTGGGAACGAAAATGTGTTTAAAACTGAAATGTAATGACAGTTTTAATTTATAACAGATTTATCAATAGCTTTATTTTATATAAACAATTGAAATTTTAAATCGTTCTCTAGGCCACAAAATTTTACGCAAAATTGTCAAGTCGGCGTAGTGAACACATTTTCATAAAAGTAATCTATTAACATAGAATTCTAACCAATTCACCCACGGGAACAAATTATATTACTTCATTAGTTGTACGCGACATTTAAATTTGAGCGCGAACGCTTTGCATCAAGTTATGACTGCGCTGAGCGTTAGCGACTGACCCATAGAGCGCGACGAATGCGTATTTAGATTGGCGCGCGGCCGCCATTCTAAAAATGTATGGAGAATTAAAAGCACTTTTTGATAAATCTGGACCTTTAATACCAAACAATAATTGAAATATTTGATGCGGACAAATTGTAATCTAAATATTCATCTTTTTTTTGAACTATGAAATAATTGTTAAAGTATAAAAAAACACTTAACGCCAGCTTACGATTTTACAATTTTAGTCCAACTTTACATAGTTGTCTAGGGTGAAATATTAATAATCTTATAATTTTACCACAGAGAACTTGTTAACACATTCTTCGAAGTGCTAAATATGTAGTTTAGAAATGGATTCAACAACTAGTGTTGACGTTGTCTACTTAACGCCTTAACGGCAACTTCCTATTATTTCACATTTCGCTCGGTGCAGTCTTACTGACACCAAGTCCGGACGGTCTTTTCAGATTTTATGTAAAATACAATGCTAAAATTTGACTTTTGTTACTATCTTATCTTGGTTAAATAAGATATCTTATATTGTATTGTTCATTAGGTGTATTATTGTCATTCTTTTATTTAGCAACTTTTAGAAGAGTTGACAGTGCGTCTTTTTATTGATCTTACTAAATCAATGATTCATTAACAAAATGAATCGGTTCTTGGAAATATAAAACTAAAAAATTGACTTTAAGGTTGTTTACACATACAATCCCATCATGTAAATAAATAGGTTTAAAAAGTTAGTTCTATTCGCATTGCACCGATACAATCTCGAATTATGTTCGGGAAAATAATTCAGAACGTCATATCATTCAAAATTTCAAACGGAAGCTTATTGCCTTAGGTTAAGGCGAGTAGATACGTGGAATGGTGAATAATACATTTTAAAGTCCTAAGGCTTGTATTCTAGCCAATGTAAAATTCTGATAAAAAATATATGTTACTAGCATTTGTTCGCGGCTTCGCTCCCGTTAAAACCTATCCTACGGGAAAATGTTTTTTTTTTGGGATAAAAAGTAGCCTATTTGTTAAGTTAGGGTATTAAATATCTCTGTTTTAAACTGCACGCATATCCATCCAGCCGTTTTATCGTGAAGAAGAAACAAACATACACACATACTGTCGCTTTCATGATATGAATGGGAAATTTTACTCGCAGTATGGATAATGCTATCACAAAATAGAAATATAAAATAAAAGAAGTAAGAAAGAAAAAGATTAAAGATAAACGATGTTATAATAAGTCACCAATAAAAATCGAGTGCTTTACATGAGCTTACTTTTACAAGGCTCACGAAATGTATCTCTTGTTTGGGTAACAGTATTATCTGATAAAAAAATAATAATTGGAGGAGACATAACTACAGAGGCCGGGAAAAGTCAGTTCCTATTTGAGTATGATTTTGAAGGAAGTCCGAGTCCTTAAATTAATACGAATCCACGAACTGACATTTCCACCGAAGCCTGTATAGTGCTTTTCTCCAAATATGCTTGGAAGTCATCACCAATCTATATTTTGAATGGTTAAATCAGCAACTTCTAAACGCAAGATTTTTTTTTAGAAGCCATACCCTATTTATCATTCGGAGATCACAAGTCCAAAATAACTTTTTCTATTGGTTTGGACGGAATCATTTCAGATATAATGAGTGTATATCATTATTTTCAAATATTTGTCAGGACAAAATATTTAAGATTTTCTAATTGTACAAGTCATGTGGAATAGTAAAATAACCATTTTGACGTATTAATGTAAGCAAAAAACCATTACTATGGCCGGATGGTTTGACCTTGGTGCCGTGGCAGAAGGGCAAGTGCCTGCTGTGGGACGCAACATGCGTCAGCACTTTCGCTGCCTCGCACCTGGGTTGTACCATCTGTGCGGCCGGAGCGGCGGCCGAGACGGCTGCCCTTAGAAAGCGAGGCAAGTACTCCGCCCTGACAAATTACTTATTTGTCCCTCTCGCGGAGGAGACAACTGGCTGCTGGTGCTCAGAAGCCAGAACGTTCTTGACGGAAGTCGGGCGCCGTCTGCGGGAGAGAGGTCATGACCCCCGTGCCGGGTCATTCCTGTTGCAAAGGCTGTCGATTGCGATTCAACGCGGTAATGCAGCGAGCGTGATGGGCACCTTTGCTCCCGGAATGACTCGGGGCGGGTTATTTGATTAATACCTACTTATTTGGGTTGTGTTAGGTTAAGTGACTATACCTATTGACATTTTGTGTTATTTTTGAATAAAGAATTTAATAATTACTATGATGTTTTAATTAATTTACAATAAAAGTGTTAATATTCTTGAGTGTAATCTTAGTAGGTCTGAATGAAAAAAAAACTCATTGGGTTGCTTCATACGTTCTTGTAGTGCGAGTGACGAATGGAGATGAACCGTATAACTCGTTTAAAGGAATTTAAAAAATTGACAAGTAAAATAAACAGTTTCAACAAAAAAATATATATTGCTGATTACTAAATATCTTTATCCATTTATAATATATAATTTAAATTAAATGTCTGTATATTGAACGTACAGGGCTCGACGGAAATGTCAGTTCGTGGATTCGTATTAATTGAAGGACTCGGACTTCCTTCAAAATCATACTCAAACACGAACTGAATTTTCCCGGCCTCTGCAGTTATGTACTATTTATCTCCTCTAGTTTTTTTATCCGTTACCAAATCAAGACATACATTTAGTGAGACTTGTAAAAGTAAACAGCACTCAATGCTTTATTAGTGAATTACATATTGCACCATAAGGACAACCGCCGAGTCAGCTGGCACGCGCCGACCGTCGTCGACGGCACGAGGCACGACTCAGCAAAACACGCGTTTACCTAGTTTTTGCAATTCCGATTATTACACACTCTTGATTCATACTTCGAACAATTGTCATCGCACTTAGGCTATATTTTCTGTAATTTTTATCTTAATTAAAATTAGTATCAAAGTTTTTGGTTTTTTTTTCGGACCTCCGATTGTAGCTATCATAATTGGCGCAGTCGTACGGATCTTGAGGCTTTTCGCGACCGCCGAAAATTGAAATCGCCACCGCGCGCGTGCGATCGCGGACAGCTGGCTTCTCAAAGCTTCATCAAGACACCAGAATCTACGAGCTACACACCGGAGGCGAATCCAGCAATCGATTCTCGAAGAAGACCAAGAATGAAGCATATGTAAGTACCCCTGAATTGTTCTCGTGTGCTTGCTTCCTTATCCCATAAGTAACCCTTATTTTTCCACCATTTTCCATCCCAGGGAATCAGGGTCCCGGGAACCTACATCGGGTCAGGTTCGCGGGGAGAGAATAGATTTACGTAGAAATTTAGATATTCTAGATTCGGATATTCTAGACGTAGATAGTTCTTCGAGTAGTTTGGATATCGGGAATCTATTTGAGACAGATAAGCTATTAATAATGTCGAACCCGGATGAAATTTACAAGGCCCTACGCGCGGTGCCCGATTTCGACGGTAATCCTAACATCCTTACTCGATTTATTAAAATATGTAATCAGATAGTTGAAACTTATATGAGTACGGACGCCGGACGCGAGTTGTCCAATCTCTGCCTTATTAATGGAATTTTAAATAAAATCACTGGTACAGCCGCAAGTACAACTAATAGTAATGGAATTCCTGATAATTGGGCGGGTATTAGAGCAGCCCTTATCAATAATTTCTCCGATCAGCGTGACGAGACGGCATTGTACAATGACCTCTCTATAGCCTGCCAAGGTAACAGGTCGCCCCAAGAGTTTTATGGCCACTGTCAGACGCTTTTGAGTACTATAATGACATACGTGTCTTTACATGAGAATATCAGCACTACTGTAGAAGCCAAGCGTACTCTTTATAAAAAGGTAGCTATGCAGGCATTTGTGCGCGGCCTAAAGGAGCCCTTAGGGTCACGTATTAGGTGTATGCGCCCGGATTCCATAGAGAAAGCTCTAGAGTTCGTGCAGGAGGAACTCAATGTAATGTATGTACAACAACGCGGAGATATGTCCAAAGGCCACCAATCAAATAAGGTGACCATGCCTTCACCAAATGTGGGATTTTTGCCACCACGTCCATTTAATTTACCTCAAATATCGAATTGGCCGGCACCTATCGCTCAGCGACCAGTGCAGCAACCCCCGCAACCATTCAGATTCAACCCTATGCCCACACAACCCCAAAACAGAATGCCGACTAGGACGCAACAGATGTTTAGTGCCCGACCTCCTAACTGCAATCCCCAAAGTAACGTATTTCGACTACCCCCTAGAAACAACCCTCAGAATAGTTCAACCCCCAAGCCTATGAGCGGAGTTCAGACTTACACCCCGAGGTTATTGCCTCAGCCGAATCAATCCTTTTATAAGTCACGCGAAATGCATATGAACGAATGTTCACCCTACACTAGCGACCCATATTACTATAATAATTATTACGAGCAACCGGAATATTACTATGACGCAGCAATGACCGCCGACAGTTATATTGAACATGATCCCTCAGCTGATCTATTTATAGACACGGAAATACGTTGTGATCATCAACCGAACGATGATATTTTGCCTATTACTAATGAACAATCGGATTTTCAGCCAGACCAGAGGTCACGCAAGCCAAAATAGAAATTAACCTACAGTCTCAGAGGCAATTACCATATATACAGATTAACAACCCCCCACTCAAGCTTTTACTGGATACCGGCGCAAACCAGTCCTTTATTAGCCCCGAAGCAGTCCAACGATACTATCAGGATGTTCCCCTTAACTATGACCCTTTCGAGGTCACTAATGTTCACGCCGTGAGTAGGAATGATTATTCGCTGACGATACCTTGCTTCCCGGAATTCGAGGACGCGAGTGATATGAAATTGTATATATACCGCTTTCATGATTATTTCGATGGCCTTATAGGTTTGGACTTACTAACAGATTGGGAGGCCAAAATTGACCTCAAAAGTAATACTTTAGCCACGCGAACTTCAAGCAACCCGATACGGATGTATCACTCAGATAGTATTAATAATTACTTTGAGGAAATGATCCCCGCCGGCACGTCAAAGATAATTAAAGTTCCGATTAACACCGCCGACGGTGAAGTATTTGTAAAAGACCAGATAATTAGTAACTGCATAGTTCGCCCTTGCTTTACAATAGTTAAAAATAATCGCTTATGTAGAAGTTGCAAACCAATCTGCAAATGACGTCATATTCTCGCTTGACCGGCCAGCCCAAGCTGACCTCCACAATATCGAGTGCATGCGCACCGAACGGTGCCTTAGTACGCTCGCGCAGGACGTAATTTCTCGGTTACGTACTGAGCATTTAAACGAGGAAGAAGAGGCTAATCTGAAATTACTTTGCTCTCGCTACGCTGATGTTTTTTATATTGAAGGCGAAGCGCTCACTTTTACCAATAAAATTAAACACCGAATCAGGACGACAGACGAAATACCGGTATACACAAAAAGTTACCGGTACCCTTTTGTGCATAGACAGGAGGTTAGAGACCAAATAACCAAAATGTTAGACCAGGGAATAATCCAACCTTCGGATTCAGCCTGGAGCTCCCCTATTTGGGTTGTACCCAAAAAAGCGGATGCCTCAGGGAAACAAAAATGGCGTCTTGTGGTTGATTTCCGCAAGTTAAACGATAAGACAATTAACGACAAGTATCCGATCCCGAATATTACGGATGTCCTAGATAAGTTAGGAAAGTGTCACTACTTTACCACGCTAGACTTGGCAAGCGGGTTCTATCAGGTGGAAATGGACCCCCAGGACATCGCCAAAACAGCTTTTAATGTAGAACATGGTCATTTTCAGTTTTTGCGAATGCCCATGGGCCTCAAGAATTCGCCTAGTACGTTTCAAAGGGTCATGGACAACGTTCTCAGAGGTCTGCAAAACGAAATCTGTCTCGTTTACCTCGACGACATAATCGTGTTTAGTACGTCCCTACAAGAACATATGTCTAATCTAGAAAAGGTCTTTCAGAGGTTAAGGGAATCGAATTTCAAAATTCAGATGGACAAGTCTGAATTCCTGAAACTAGAAACCGCTTATCTCGGACACATAATCAGCAAAAACGGTATCAAACCAAACCCTGCAAAAATTTCCGCCATACAAAAATATCCAATACCTAAAACTCCAAAAGAAATAAAACAGTTTCTGGGCCTTCTCGGTTATTACCGAAAGTTCATTCCCGACTTCGCCCACATCACTAAACCTCTCACAGTTTGTCTGAAAAAAGGAAATAAAATCACCCTTAATTCCGAATACATTAACTGTTTTGAGAAATGCAAAACCCTTCTTACCAACGACCCTGTACTTCAGTATCCCGATTTTACCAGAGAATTTATCCTGACGACGGACTCCTCAAATGTCGCGTTGGGCGCTGTTTTATCCCAAGGGCCAATAGGTTCTGATAGACCAGTGTGTTATGCCTCCCGCACTCTCAACGAAAGCGAGCTTAACTATAGCACGATAGAAAAAGAGTGCCTGGCCATAGTTTGGGCTACGAAGTACTTTCGACCCTATCTTTTCGGACGTAAATTCAAGATCTATAGTGACCACAGGCCCCTCCAATGGATCATGAATATAAAGGAACCCAATTCACGCCTCACTCGATGGAGGCTGAAACTCAGTGAATACGACTATACAATTATATACAAAAAAGGGAAGTTGAATGCTAATGCCGACGCTTTATCCAGAGTAGAGATCCACAATGAGGAAACCGAAACTGCAATAATAGACGAGCTTTGTTCCATAATACCTAACCCTACAGAAATACCCGAAACGTTAGGCAACTCATCCACAGAAACCGTGCACACCAGCGAGGAGAACCCTATATTGGAAGTACCCATTACTGACGAGCCACTTAACAAGTATCACAGACAGATCGTGTTTACTATCGTAGATAACGCAAAAAAGAAACCGAGTGTGACTAAGCCATTCGACACCCACACTCGGGTATCCCTCCAAGTATCCGATCTAAATTTAGAAACAGATGTAATAAACGCTATTAAAGAATATGTCAAGCCCAAAGTTAGAACTGCTTTACTTATTCAACCCCCACTCGCAATGTATAAAATCATCCCTATCATCCAGAGCAATTTTAGGAGTTCCGCCATGAACCTCGTACTTTCCAAAATAGAATTGGAGAACATTAAAGATTATCTTCGACAACAGGAAATTATAAACAATTATCACGATGGGAAAACCAACCATCGCGGCATAGCGGAATGCTACCTGGCCCTCTCCAGGAAGTTTTATTGGCCTAAGATGAAAGATCATATTACTAAATTCATCAACAATTGCCCCACTTGTGGACAGGCCAAATACGAAAGGAACCCAATTAGACCAAAATTTAATATTGTACCTCCCGCGACCAAGCCATTCGAAACGGTCCACATGGACCTCTTTACCGTTCATAATGAAAAATTTGTAACCTTCATGGACGTATTTACAAAATACGGCCAAGCCTATCACCTACGCGATGGTACCGCAGTTAGCATACTTCAAGCTCTCCTGGTATACTGCACTCACCATGGAGTCCCCATTACTTTAGTTACAGACAACGGAACTGAATTTACCAACCAGCTTTTCGCTGAATTCGTGAAACTCCACAGAATAAACCACCACAGAATCTTACCCCATTCCCCAAACGATAATGGCATTATAGAACGCTACCACTCCACTCTTCTCGAACATCTTCGAATATTAAAAATTTTAACAAAAAAAAGAACCGACTTCAGTAAAACTAAAAAGCCGAAAATAACCCGTTCAAGTACAGATTACATTTGACTCACCCTTTGAAATCGATCCCAAACCACTCAGTTATTATATTTATATATTAAAGTTTACGTGAGGTTTGGCACCGACTTCAAAGGGTGAGTCAAATGTAATCTGTACTTGAACGGGTTATTTTCGGCTTTTTAGTTTTACTGAAGTCGGTTCTTTTTTTTGTTAAAATTTTTTGTTTTTGCTTTTTAGTGATTCATATAAAATACTTATGGCGGGGTGATCAGGGAGGTCTTGAAGGCATGCATCTCGTTTGAAATATCTCCTAACTCCTAACTGTTAAGGAGTTGTACCTTCCATCATCAGTACAGCATGAGAAGATGATGACTACCATATGCAAATACTTAAATAGTTTTAGAAAATACATGAAAAATATTATGAGTGCCTATAAAATTTCAGGAATTCCTTCGATTCCTCATGGATCTCGTCATCCGATCTTCACCAAAATTGTATGAGACCAACCTTGAGATGTCTATTCATGAACCTAAAAAGAATTTTCCAAATCGACTCATAAATGACGGAGTTATGAGGTAACAAACATTAAAAAAAAAAAAAAAAAAAAAAAAAAAAAAAAAAAAAAAAAAAAAACATACAACTGAACTGAGAACCCACTCCTTTTTTTGAAGTCGGTTAAAAATTAAAACAAAAGGATGAACCCATCGTCAATCTTATGCCCTATGCTATTATAGCTTACAATAGCTCCACTCACAGTTTTACGAAGTGTAGGCCATTTGACCTACTGACGGGACACTTTGACCCCAGAAACCCTCTAGACACCGAAATAAACGAACGACTATTGCAACAGTACATCCAGAACCACAGGGAGCAGATGAAACAAGTATACGATATAATAAATGACACAGCCTTAGCAAATCGAACCGCCCTAATAGAGAGTAGAAATAAAGACCGCGAGCCCGAGGTGGAATACACCCCGCAGCAACAGGTATTCATAAAAAATCCCTTAGCAAGTCGACAGAAAACCGCCCCACGTTACACTCAAGATACTGTATTAGCAGATCTCCCTATACATATATATACTTCTAAGAAACGTACACCCGTAGCTAAGTCACGCCTGAAACACACCCCTAAAGGAGACCCCTTGTTACAGAATTCTTTTGTTGCTGACGATCCCTCCGATGCAAGGCTCGGAGATAAAACTGGAGAGTCTAAATGAGGGACCAGGACTTCTACCCTATAAACTCGGACCCATGCGACTCACGACCCACTACCATACCTTTATACAATACATACGACTCGAGGAAATAAGGGACAAGATCAGCTCAACTTTCGGACAATTACAAACATACAAGACTAGGTTAGTTAACGACACATATACCTTATACGAAAATCAGATAATTTATCTAATAAATAAGTTAGAGATGGTAGCAAGTCAATTGGAGACCTTGGAACCGGCACGGGCTAAGAGAGGGCTCGTTGACGGGCACGGGACAATTATTAAAAGTATTAGCGGCAACCTAGATCAAACCGACGCAGTAAATTATAATAATTTAATAAAAAAATTGCAGAATAATCAAAATAAAATAATTTCGGAATTAAATAGTCACGTGAGTCTGAGCAAAGATTGGGCAAGTCGCCAAGGCAACATTATAGACACCCTGGTAGAAAATCAAATAAAAATTAACACCACCTTAGAATTAATCTTAAATAATAATGCTTATAGAGAGGACAGCTTAATTAAATATGCAAAATTCGCCCAACTTTTGATAATCTTAAGCGAAAACGTAGAGAATCTAAGCCAAGAGCTTTTAAGGATAGAAAATAGTTTAGCGTTTATTCGTAGTTCCACTGCTCATCATTCCATGATAGAGATTAGTGTCCTAAGAGATATGTTAAATAAGTTAAAACTATTATATGGTAAAGATAGAATATTAGACTTAGAATTGCGAGAATATTACGACATAATACGCCCGGGATCATATTACACAGACACAGAAATAGTAATTACATTTAAATTTCCCATAATAACGTCAGAAATTTTCGATCTATTTAAATTATCCATTGTTCCCAATAGAAATGGGCAAGCCCTTATCCCCCCCTACCCTTTCCTGGCAACTCATGAGAACTCATTCATGTACATGGAGGCAGAATGCCCGAAGTTCAGCCGCCATTATGTCTGCGAAAAAGAAACTAGCCTTCAACTCCGTACCTCTTCGGACTGCATACACCGACTAATAAGAAACGAAGATCCGCAAGCGTCCTGTCAACCTACCACTATATCCCTGTCAAAGCCAGCTATGGAAAAACTTGACGACCAGCATTACATCATCTCACTTCCGCGGCGAACGAAGATACAACTATCCTGCAACAGAGAGGACTACACTTCACTACAAGGTAGTTACCTGGTTACCATCCCACTGAACTGTTACCTAAGAACAGCAGCGTTTACAATTACCAACGATAAGGACGAGATACGCGGCCACCCCCTAAAGTTGGCCGAGATCCCTCATGACGCCGAGAAACAAGGTACACCCTTGGTCCACATCAATCTAAAATCCATAGACCTCAAAGGACTACACGACGCTGAGAGCAACCTCATCTTCGAGTCTCCTGTCCAGCCGGATGCGGGTTCGCCGGACGTGATATACCATACAACGATACCACTTTACGTTATCTTAATACTGGGTACGAGCGCACTTACGGCCGCAACCCTGAGGAGAGCCTATAACCGCCACTTGACCGGAAGCATACCAGAGCCAGAGCCAAGCAGCAACACCCCCGGGAACGAGGATGCGGGAATGATAGAAAATGAAGCAACCCAGCATAGACTCCCGGCAATTTTTTCACTAAACGTTGGAAAATAATCGCCGATCTGCGGGGGGACGAATTACATATTGCACCATAAGGACAACCGCCGAGTCAGCTGGCACGCGCCGACCGTCGTCGACGGCACGAGGCACGACTCAGCAAAACACGCGTTTACCTAGTTTTTGCAATTACGATTATTACACACTCTTGATTCATACTTCGAACAATTGTCATCGCACTTAGGCTATATTTTCTGTAATTTTTATCTTAATTAAAATTAGTATCAAAGTTTTTGGTTTTTTTTTCGGACCTCCGATTGTAGCTATCATAATTAGTGACTATACAATCGTTTTTCTTTTTGTTTGTTTCTTACTTCTTTTATTTTCTTTTTAGGGTTCCGTAGTCAACTAGTTTCGCCATGTCCGTCTGTCCGTCCGCGGCTTAGCTCCGTGATCATTAGTACTAGAAAGCTGAAACTTGGCATGAGTATGTGTATGCATCACGCCGACAAAACGGTATAATAAAAACTAAGAAAAATAATTTTTTTTCAGTTACCTCTCGAACACCTAAAGTAGGGGTGAATTATTTTTTTAGTTTCAACACTAGTTTGTGGGGTGTCGTTAAATTGGTATTTTAAAAATGATAGGGGTCTCTAAATATTATTTTTGATAAAGTTAGCAGTTTTGTAAATATTCGCTCCGAAAATAAAAATAATAGCGTCCCCCCCTCTAACTTTTCAACCACGGGTCAAAAAATTATGGTAAATTCATGAAAATAAGGCCTTATAATAAAATAAAATAAATAAAAATCATTTACTATTTCAGAGCTTGGCTCCATATAATGTGTTAGTAACATAGAATTCACCCCTAGTGGACAGAGCAATATAAAAACAAAAATACAAAAACTAAAAATAAATTAAAACAAACCAAAGACACAAGACAGAGTGGGAGCGTGGCTCACAAGTCAGTCGTCCCATGCACATAGAGTTGCATCCAATGTGCCTGTATGGGACAGTCCAGCCTGCCAGCCACAACCTTTAGGATGCTGTTAGCACTGCCGCGCAAACGTCACATCATTGAGGCTACTCGCTTGCGTAAAATAGCATGAAAGCCATCAACGTGCGCCTCGGCGAACATTCCCGATGCGCTGCTGTAACGCGGCAGCCTCAACAGCAACCTAAACGCGTAATACTTTCATAAGTACTTTCAATGAAAACTATATTGAACAAAATCGGTCGAGCCGTTTTTGAGTTATCGCAAAAAAAGGACGTATGTTTACTTTCAGAAGGTAGTAAGTAACTACAGTTACTTTGGCGTTTACGACCTTTTTATAGAGCTTGAAATATTTCTCGTAACTTAAGTCTATTGTGAAGGATGAGCAACTACGGAACCCTACTCTGAGCGTGACCCGACATGTTCTTCGCCGGTTTTTAATTTTTTTTTTCGACTTAAATGACGTGAGGAAACCCGTTTCATATAGAGACTCATGGGAGTTTTCAATGTAAAATACTATCTATAGATATAAAAGATACAACTATATTGTGATAACAGTATCCGTACTGCGAGTAAAATTCTCCATTAATATTATAAAAGCGACAGTATGTGTCTATGTTTGTTTCTTTTTAACGTTAAAACAGCTGGATGGATATGTACGCAATTTGAAACGGAGAGATAGTTTATACCCTAACTTAAGAAATAGGCTACTTATTATCTTGAAAAAAATAAAACATCGTTTCCGTAGGATAGTATATACCAGGTTAAGTAACAAATATTTTTATCAAAATTTTACATTGGCTAGATTACAAGCCTTAGGACTTAAAATGTATTATTCACCACTTGTTTGAAATTTTGAATGACATGACGTTCGGAATTACTTACCCATGAATAGAACTAACTTTTCAAACCTTTTTATTAAGATGATGGAATAATATTTGTAAACAACCTTAAAGTCAAATGTATATTTCCAAGAACCGATTCATTTTGTTAATTAAGGTTATCTTTCTGAAAGATGAATGTTTACATTACAATCTATCCGCATCAAATATTTCAATTATTGTTTGGTATTAAAGGTCCAGATTTATCAACAAGTGCTTTTAATTCTCCATACACTCTATTACAATGGCGGCCGCGCGCCGATCTAAATACGCATTCCTCGCGCTCTATGGGTTAGTCGCTAACGCTCGGTGCAGCCTTAACTTGATGCAAAACGTTCGCGCTCAAATTTAAATGTCGCGTACAACTAATGAAGTAATATAATTTGTTCCCGTGGGTGAATTGGTTAGAATTCTATGTTTATAGATTACTTTCATGAAAATGAGTTCACTACGCCGACTTGACAATTTTGCGTAAAATTTTGTGGCCTAGAGAACGATTTAAAAATTTGATTGTTTATATAAAATAAAGCTATTGATAAATCTGTTATAAATTAAAACTGTTATTACTTTCCATAGTTTTAAACACATTTTATTTGCCAAAAGTCACTTGGTTAATCTTTTCAGGGAGTGAGATTTTTTTTTACTCGTTTCGTATTGTGCTGACATAATCTCTCGACAAATCTGTTAGAAAATAATAACGAATGTTAAAACAATAAAATGCTATGCCCTAGTGCAGAAGAAATTAACTTGGATAATCTTTTCTAAGATTTATACAGGGTTGCTTACAAAAACTTTTTTTATACCTAACGCACACTCACGATCCGTTAGAAAATGTTCATACCCGTTAGTACTCCATATTACTTTGCTGATAAAAGAAAAAAAACGTACAATGCGAATTATTTTTGTTTAAGGTGTAATTATACCCTTCCCGTATCGGGCTATTAACCTTATTGTTAATACCGGTGGGCCGCGCGGAGGTATTATGTCGAATTCATACTTTTTAGTTTTTGTACACGTAAGAGCCACGCGGGGGTCGCGTCGTTCTAAATTGAAAATCACAAACGCTGTCATTATAAGGTTACACATTGTAAGGAAAATATTTCATGGAATTTATGTTTTCAGAGATAAATATTAATCATAATAAAAAGTATCCTATAACCATCTTTGGATGTTCAGCTATTCCTGTACCAAAATTAGTAGCTTTTTATCCAGCCGTTTCGGCATGATGCGAGGACAACGGTTTTTTTGAAAACAGATGGCGCCAGGTTGGCACGGCGACGCGTGTCCATACAAAACAACTATCAGGCTGCATCACGCTATCGAGATTTTTCCAGAAATCATGACCTCCCTCCATAGAAAATTTATTTTCAATACAAATTTAGGATTTTATAATAGTATAGATTTATTTAAACTTTATTGCACAAAACAAGTCAGTACAAATGGCGGACTTAATGCCAAATGGCATTCTCTACCAGTCAACCATAGGGCCAAACAGAGATACTAGAAGTGGGTGCAAATTAGAAATCTGATGGTACAGAGAGGATTTATTTGCATTTTATTTATGAAATGTCGAGTCGTAGAAAAAGTATTGTATGCAACGTTGTATAAGTATAGGTCAAAAAACGCTCGTGGCATCTTTCTTACGATGTTCGCTACGCTCACATCGTAACCCATGCCACTCGCGTTTTTTGCCCCCTCTTATACAACGGTTGCATAATAGTTATTTACGATACAAGTGTGGAAGGTAGGTGATTTCAGACGAGTGTGATTTTTAGTCACGAGCGAGGTACGAGCGAGTGATTAAACAAACACGAGTCGGAAATCATCTTACACACGAGTTCCGTACAAAACTTTACTATGCATGTACGAGAAAATAGAAAATACTTTCATACTCACAAAGACTGTTTACATTGGAAAAAAGTGTTTTGATTTGATTTATCCAACAAGAAGCCGTCGTTCACATTTTTTACTTCTTCAATAACATTTTACGGGTTTAAATTCATGATTCGTCCCTTTATCTCGCCATTATTTCAGCAGATTTGCACAAAACAACTTCAAAATAAACTAGGCATCAATAAAAAATGGCGGAGTTATTTCATAAACCGCGCTCGACATATCTACTACTGCGCATGTGCAAAAGTATTTTTTTAATATTCGTCTTATGTCAAAATGGCACAAGCGCGTGTACATTCAGCCAAATTTATTTAATGAATAACGATTTAAAGTTCGTTTATTAATAAAATTTTATATCTAATGTAATTAATGACGTGTTAAATGAATTAATTCATGAAATATTCGTTTTATTGTACTTTTATACGTGATAATAATCGGTATTTGACTTATTTATCAAACTTTTTGTAAATAATAAAACCTCTTTGTGTCAGGCTGTCAGATACGGCAAAAAATTAAAAAAAAAATTGAAAAATAAAAAGCACTAGTGTGGAAAAGTAGTACTTTCCGCACAGTTTGAATGCCTAGAATACGCTCTTTTCGAGCACATGCATTGTAAAATACTATTTGCGCATCTCTACATAATGATAATGAAACACTGTATTTAATACAATTGGAATTTATTGATGTTTAACAAAACAATGGTTTATGCGGGTTTCTCAGGGGTTACTTAAAACGTATTTGCCGTGGCATTGCAGGCGCTGGTGCTCCTTAATATGCTTAAAGTCCAGGCATTTTTGCCATTTCTGTAAGTTTTGACATTTCAATTGGTGGTGAAAGTGGTGGGATTCCAGCCATTCCTGGGGCTGGATGGCTAGCGACTAGGGCGGCCTGTTAAAATAAAAAATAGGTAAACATTTCACATATTAAATTTGACCCAATAGCGTCACACGTACATACATATTATATGTACATCTATATCTATATGTATATCTATACTATTATAAAATCCTTAATTTGTATTGAAAATATTTTTTCTATGGAGGGAGGTCATTATTTCAGGAAAAATCTTGATAGCGTGATGCAGCTTGATAGTTGTTTTGTATGGACACGCGTCGCCGTGCCAACCTGGCGCCATCTGTTTTCATAAAATCCTTTGTCCTCCAATCACGCCGAAACGGCTGGACGGATTTTAACCATTTTTGGTACAGGGATAGCTGGACATCCAGAGATGGTTATAGGATACTTTTATCCGTCTACGGTAAAGAAAAAATACGCGAATGAAGTCGTGTGCATCTCATAGCGTCATCCATGAGCGTCGTGAATTTGAATTTAGAACCACGCGTACCCCGCGTATCTGATGAAACGCTAAGTTACCTGTAGATATGGAGATCAAGAAAAAAAAACCCTAAAAGGCTAACAAGAAAGGAAGTCTCGTCAAACTTTTAAGTAAACCTGAAAAGATAGTGAACTAAAATGGCATAGTGGTCGCATTAAGAAAACACAAAACCCTAAAACGGAATCAAGAAAGCAAGTCTGATCAAACTTTAAAGGATTCTAAATGGAGATGGTGACTAAATCAGACGGGAGGCGCAAAGAAAAATCAATATCCCAAACGGAAAGAAGAAAGGAAGACTGATGTAACTTTCAAGTAATCTGAAGAGATAGAGAACAAAAATGCTGTAGTGCTCGCATTGAGAATACATAAACCTTAAAACGGTAACAGGAAAGCAATTCTGAACAAACGATTAAGTATTCTAAAGAGATGATGACCAAAAAAGCGGGGACACTAAGCAAAGACAATATACCATAACGGAAATAAGAGAAGACTTTATTGTTTAAGAAACCAATTAAGACAGTGAACATAAATATCGGAGGCGTCGCATTGAGAAAACACAACATTGTAAAACGGAAATAAGAAAGCAGAAAATAAATCTAGAATGAACAAGGAATCATGTCCGTGAAAGCATTTAAATATTCAAAAGCGACAGTAAACGAATAAAATGGGGGGGCTCGAGTTATGCCAAGCCAATGCCATATGCCAAGTTATGCCGAGTGAACATATTTTTTTTAACGCGTGCGAAGCCGCGGGCTAAAGCTAGTGTAATTATAAAATTCTAAAGTATTGAAAATAAATTTTCTACGGAAGGGTCATGATTTCAGGAAAAATCTCGATAGCGTGATGCAGGATCGTCCTTTGTTCCGTAAGGGCGCGCGGCACCATGCCAGCCTGGCGCCATCTGTTTTCATAATTTCTTTTGTCCTCGCATCGCATAACGGCTGGACAAAAGTTAACCAATTTTGGTACAGGAATAGCTGAACATCCAAAAAAGGTTATAGGATACTTTTTATAATGATAAATAATTATCTCTGAAAACATACATTTATTAGTTAGTGATCGTGGGAAAAATTACGTGATAAAAGCTCATTTTCGAAATAAAAACTACGCACCAATTTCGTTAAAAATATATTTCGCGATGTGACTTTGGGAACTAACGCTCTATTATAATTCATGTTATTTAAATATTTAGACTAAGAGAATAACTTAAATGAATAAAATAGTTTTTTCTACTTTATCATAGTAATGGATTTAAGTGATAATAATTGAAATAGGCATAATTCTATCGAATCGATTTTAGTACATTATATCCTTTGACATAAATATTTACTGAAACGACCCGACTCCCTGATAGATGGCGGATGGCGTTGTTACTTTGGGGACATCTCCGTACTAACGGGTGCATCGCGCTGTTAAGTTTTTTCCTCAGTTAATGACACCAGCTCGGCTCGTTACATTAGATTTAGGTCTTCTATTAAGAGGCCATATTCTTTTTAAAACTTATTTTTTTCATATTATTATGACAAATATATCGATAATTTCAACCAATTTTTTTTAGCGAATAATACTTTTCCCCGATTTCTAGGTAGTAACATGGCTATTTCTTGCTTTCATTGCGTGCAGTCGAAAATAAGAGTTTGAATTTTTCAATAATAATTTTTGTTTCAAAAACTTCTCGAAATTGACAAAATTCACGCGTAGAATTCGATTGCACGCAATGAAAGCATGAAATAGCTATGTTACTACCTAGAACCCAGGGAAAAGCATTATTCAAATTATCAATATATTTGTCATAATATGAAAAAATAAATTTTAAAATGAATAAGGTCTCTTAATGTGCGGGCAATAACTACAATTGAAGGGATATATTTACATAAACAATATAACTAACGCTATGAGTACCAGTAACTCGAATCAAATGTTACATAAGTATTACGAGTGTATTGATTTTGTAAACACCCCTTCAATTACTATGTAATTTCTATCGTGAATGCTTAATTATAAATTTTATTAGGTTGAGCTACTTCTGAATTTAACTCGATTGATGAACATTATTCCATTTAGTCCCCAATCTTCCCTATTGTCATGTGATCACGACAAGAGTGCGAACTCTCCTCACAATATTTGCGAAAAAACGATAGTATCTATAATTACAACCTTTCATTGAAGAAATAACTGGTGTTCTTTCGAATGAGTTGTTTTTCGCAAATGTTGCGAGTCACCCCACAGTTGCAAATCACACCAGTTCACGGTACTCACCAGCAGAAGAACGAGGAAGAAGTAGAAGAATTTCATGATGCCGATTCCCGTTTCTGGTCGATAATGATGCATGCAGCGCGCGTGTCATCATTTTTATACCCGCCATTTCATTGTTCTGCAATTTGCGCAATTGTACAATATGAACAGCTGTCCAAATTCATTTCAGCAAAGTACACATACGTAGTACAGTCTGACCAAAAAGATACAAAACAGATAGGTACAGAAATCAATCTACATACAAGCGCGCTCGAGCAAACGCACACATAGACATTGCTCACGGACACGTCAAGCGGATGGCACTCGCGCTCGCACTGGTCTGAACTGGTCCGAGATATCGTGTCCGTGAGCAATGTCTATGTGTGCGTTTGCTCGAGCGCGCTTGTATGTAGATTGATTTCTGTACCCATGGGCGTCGCCAAGGCAGTAAAAAGTGGCAATACTGTAGTGTCGTCCCTTTCAAATCAATCTAAGAATTCGGGGACGGCAGTACAGTATTGCCACTTTTTAATTTCTACTCTTTTTGGTCGGACTGTACATTTCGCTCACGCGGTCGACAACGTGTCTGAGGACATGGTACCCGATAATAGGTATGACGAAAATCGGGGGGCACGGCAGTGCCCCCGCCAAGTCGAGCGCGAAGCAAACACTGCCGTACCATCCTTTACTGGAACCATTTCGCCGCATTTTCAGGCCCCTATTTGAGCACCTCTGGATAAGACCAGAACGCAGAAATTTTCGTCATCCAGTAAGCTATAATCACGTACTTAAAATCCAAAATTTCAAGTCTGTAGGTCATTTAGTTCCGAAGTTAAGCGAAAGCAAAGTTTCGCATTTACGACACTCACTCACTCACTCACTCATGATCATCAGTAAAGAAGTAGTACTTCCCATAAATTCAGAGAGCTGAAATTTGGTACAGAGTTAGGGTTTAATGGCCACATAAAGCGAAAACTATAAAAATTGGCCAAGTGCCAGTCCGATTCGCGCATGAAGGGTTCCGTACCATAAAACAAGTTTGTTGTATGGGAGCCCTTAAATATTTATTTTATTTTATTTTAAGTATTTGTTGTTATAGCGGCAATAGAAATAGATCATCTGTGAAAATTTCAACTGTCTAGCTATCACCGTTCTTGATATACAGCCTGGTGACAGACGGACGGACGGACGGACGGACGGACAGCGAAGTCTCAGTAATAGGGTCTCGTTTTTACCCTTTGGGTACGGAACCCTAAAAACTAGGATAATCGAAGATCTGGAGTATTCTGATTAGAAAACACAAGAGCCCAACCAAACTATTAGAGATCGACAAACCACCTTTACAAAAACTATTCAACTTGTTGTGTTCCGTTGGCCGCCGTCGCGACTAATCGTCTCCCCTGATGATGGATCGCGTACCGATTCGAAACATGTCGAGCGTTATTCGATTTCTACGACGTGAGTAAACCCGTTTAAGTATTTTAATATTCAACTTGGTGGGCCGCTTCATTGGTGTCAAAAATCCAAGGTCTGAAGTATTTTGACGACTCGGTTTGTAAACACCTGCCTACTGAGCCGGCGGTCCCAGGTTCGAGTCCCGGCCAGGGCAAATATTTGTGTGATGAACTCGAATATTTGTGCTTGGGTCATGGTTGTTCTATGTATTTAAGTATATATTTATCTATATAAGTATGTATATCGTCGTCTAGTACCCATAACACAAGCCTTCTAGAGCTTAATTTGGGACTAGATCAATTTGTGTGAGGTTGTCCGATATTTATTTATTTATTATTGGAGTTTACTCCTTAAGAATCGATTTTCATATATAAGCCCGGGGTATGAAAAATATGGGGTGTAAAATCGAACGTATCTGCCGTGCTAATTTAAAAAGTCGTATCTCAGTATACGATCGGGGTAAAAATACGACTTCGTAATTTAGCAGGTTATGCGTTAAGCGTTATAGACTAAGATCCCGATATAAAATAACCTTCACCGAGATGTTTATTTGATGAAGTGTATTTTATATTTAATTTAATATGTCAATAATTATATTGCATATGGGTTGCCTAACAAATTTTAGTCCAGGGTATGCTTAATTAATAATAAAAAAAAATGGTTTTAAACATTTCACCGGTTTGATTAATATTAGATAAATTCTATACCAATCGAAAGTATGAAGCCCATAGAATATGCAAACGTTAGGTTGCCTATTCTTTTCCCGTCACAACTATTGGGTAGCCAGGTATAAACAGGTAAATCTATACCTACTAGCATTTTGCAAAGGTCTGATTGTTGAATTGAAATTAAATAAAATTAAAGATTATTTAATTATGAATTTATCTAATAATCAAATCGGTGAAATGTAAAAAAAAAAAATTTTAATTTTAAACTAAACAACCCGGACTAAAATTTGTTATGCAACCCATATCCAATATATTTATTGTCATTTTAAACTAAATATAAAATACATTTCATCAAATAAACATCTCTGTAAAGGTCATTTTATATCGGGAGCTTAGTCTATAACGCTTAACGCATGACCTGCTAAATTAAGAAGTCGTATTTTTACCCCGATCGTATACTGAGATACGACTTTTTAAATTAGCACTGCAAATACGTTCCAAAAATATAAGTATTGCGAGGATTGACGTTTGGTTGTCAAAGGCGACGGTTGAAAATTTTATCAAAAAATTATTTTATTTATAAGTTAATTCAGTTTTAGAGTCCTTTTCGCTGTTTTTGCAATGAGTGAGTCAAGTCGAGGTGTCGTGAGTGATACGTCACTTTTAGAATGTGGGCAGCGGGCAGCTCCGTCGTGGCTATCTGAAGTGGAGTTTGATAGTAAGGCAGGGCCGAGTCAATCGGATATTGTATCGGACGCTGAGTCCATGTCGGATGTGCGGCATATAGCGGTGAAGCGTGCTTGTGGTCTGAGCGAAGCGACGAAAGCTGTGGTTGTAGTGATAGTTTTATCACAATAGGCAGGAAACCTAAACGCTTGCGGGATTTAGCAACCGCCAAAACGCAGCTGGAGCCGTACGGTGTGCCTGTGCCTGACAAGCTATTTGAAGTTTATATAGTGTCAAAAGAAGATTTACCGAAACAGATTGGTTTGGCAAAGTTGCTGCAATTTAAGGGTATAAAAGGAATTTTATCCGTCAAGTTTATGGGTCTACGTAAAGTTCGCATACAGTTTAACTCTAAGGATGATGCGGAGAAGCTTCTGGCTTCTCAGGAGTTTAACAATGAGACGAGACGTTCTTATTGGTCTAATATGGCATGCTGCACTTATGGAATTATAAGGCAGGTTGAGTTGGAGGTTGAGGAAGACGAATTTTTAAAGAATATTGAAGGGTCTGAAGACATTTTGTCAATATGTAGACTAAACCGTTTGGATCATGATGGGCGTTGGGTTAAGGCTGATGCTATTCGTCTGTGTTTTAAGGGAACTTCTTTACCGCCATATGTTTATGCCTACGGTTGCTGATTTAAGGTAAATCAGTACACTTTCCCGGTTACCCAATGTTCAATATGTTGGAAGTTCGGTCATCTGAGCAGGTTTTGTCCTACTACTAAAGTTACTTGTCCGAAATGCGGCGGGGAGCATGCCAATTGCGAAACGACTATTTTTAGATGCATTAATTGTAAAGGCAGCCATATGGCCTTAGATAAGTCGTGCCCGGTTTTTGTGAAGGAGTAAGAAATTCGCAGGATTATGTCTGCTGAGGGATGTATATATAAACGGGTTTTTTGGTTGTATATGCAAAATAAGGAAAAAAAGGATACGGATGTTTGTAGTCAGGATGCGCCATCTGTTTTTGAGAATGACTTAAGTTTTGGAAAGTCATATAGAGATGCTGTTTTGTCGAAGCCGTTACAATCTAAAGAGTCTGAAGATTCTGTCTGTCAGGCTGAGGGCCAGCGATCAGTAAGTCAGTACAGATTAGAGAGCGAGCCACAACAAGAGGTTCGTAAGCCGCGGAATTCAAAAAGAGTAACAGATGTGAAGAGGTCCGAGTGTCTATTGGTCACTATTGAGCGGGCTGATATGGAAGATAAAAGACAAAGTAAGGACAAGAAGAAGAGACGTATTACTTTTGAAAGGCTGGTTGAGAAGACGAAGGATATTTTGTTTTCTACCGAAAGTTGGGAGAAGTTCAATACGCTGTTTGGAGTTGTTGTTAAGGAGATTTTGGATTTTATTAAGGAAGGTGATTTTGTACGTTTGTTTTTGTCTAATGTAAATGGCTAGGTCTAATACCAGATCTTTCTTGAATGTAATGTTCAATTCAATATTGGCGGAACCCTTATCGGAATCGGCTAAATTTGTATACAGTTGTTTTTATGTAAATAGTGTATACAAATTTAGTTGTTTTCGTGTACATGTTATTTTTAAGTTTATACGGTTTATGTTTTTATTTATCTATGTCTTTTAGATGAATGATGTTGTGTATTAGGCCTGCTGGAGCTGGCATGTTCATAAAAATGATCAAAGCTCCTTAATTAATAGATAAAAAAAAAAAGTATTGCGATACTACGGTAGAAAGGTCGTATCTTTGTATGGATTTCATAGTAAGATACGGTTTTTTTCCGTAGCACTGCAGACTCTAGTAACTAAACTAGCCGCTCGAGGGCGCTTTACATCACGCTTCCTTATTTAGTTACTACTCATGATCTCTCCAATTTGTTAAAAATCAATCGGAAGTAAATTTTCCTTGTAAAATATTGTAATTTTGCTGTATATTATACTCGTATATTAATATTATGTAAATGCCTACCTTCTCGTTCTTGTTTGCAGCACCCAACAGGGTACATAATGTGATACTTAAACTATTTACTAATCATTATGTGCAATAAACGTATTGAGTATATATTTTATAATCGTTCTTAAGGCCAGGCGCGCACCACGATTTTAGTCGCGCGATAATTTTGTCGCATAAATGCAAGATATGGGTTTATATGAGAGTGCGCGCACCACGATTTTCATAAACCCAGAAGTACGCTTATTTCTGCGACAAAATTATCGCGCGACTAAAAAAAAATCGTGGTGCGCGCCTGGCCTGAAGAGTAAACTCCAGTCGTGCGTCGGAGCTGACACACACACTTTTTTTTTTATTTGATGAAGAACCCTCAGCTGGTCTCAGCTGTATTAGAGATATGGTAATGCCCCCTTCTACTATTGGTACATGAAAAAATCGACTGTCATTGCAAAAATCCAGCGTAGTGGGATACATCTATCAGCTGGGCGGGTTACGTATTAAAATCCCGAAAGTTCATAATACCTACAGTTGAAATACCGATGGCCAAAATACCGAAAATCAAAATACCGAAAGTTCAAAAAGCCGATATTCGATAAACCGAAGCTCAAATTACCTATTTACAGATAATCGAAAGTTCAAAATCTCGAAATTTCATAATCCCGAAATTTTTTAAATCTCGAAATTTTATAATCCCGAAGGTCAATGAGCACTTTAAAAGTGTCAGGACACTAAACTAATCTGACTTTTCCGTGGAACCGATCTGCTCCGGTGCTGCGGGATGTTCAGCCCCTCCGCCCTAGCGTAAGAAAGTGCGGCACCTACGCTCGCCTCCGGGCTTTTATATACACTCTAGGGGTAGGACAGACAAGACCACGTGGAATCGGGGTTGACAGCATCGGCTCTGTGGCAAGTCGATTAAGAAAAGGAAAGAGTCCGGGAAAGTGGGAGATTAAGTATGACACTAAATATTCGATATTATGATAAAATATTCTGTCATGGACTGCCAACCGAACCGAACTTGTCTGGAACCGAAGCTGTCAACGCTCGCCTCCGCAGCTTCGGCTTTTTAGTCACCTTCGGCGACCAGCCTCAGCCGCTGCGACTCGCTTGATGCCCGCACTTTCTTATGCTAGGGCCACAGTATAATAAAGAGTACTAACGTACTAGGGCGGAGGGGCTGCACATCCCGCAGCGCCGGAGCAGATCGGTTCCACAGAAGAGTTCACTTATAAATAGTAAGTATAGTAGTAGGCAAGTAGGTTACGTAATTTAGGTTAATATTCTTTGTATAAAATAAACATTAGAATCTGTAAGACTACAGAAATACGAGATAATTCCCGAGAGTTTAAATAATATTCCGGATTACAACCTTTAGGCAGGATCATAGGGATTTCGGGATTATAATCTTCGGGATTTCAGTCTTCGGGATTACATTCTTCGGGATTACAGTCTTCGGGATTATAATATTCGGTATTTCATCCTTTCAATCAAACGTTCTTTCGGGATTTTAAACTTTCGGTCAAATAAGTCTTATGATATTCGGTATTTTGAACTTCGGCATTGTAATACGTACCCGCTGGGCGAATGCCTCCCCTTCTGCTTTTAATACGCATATAAATAAAATTAAAGGAAAACTCTGGACAAGACTAGACTGGCTTTTACACTTATACTCGTACTTACAAGTTTACAAGAAGAAATAGTCGAACGATTAACTTTATTCTACTCGAACATTACACAAATTAAATAAACAAATTACACCAAAATATTAATTTCGCTCAAAATTTGGTCAAAATATAATGCATTGGACTAAGAGTGGCGGTGATACCCGCACACGTCGCTAGATGGCGCTGACTGTATTTTAAAACGCGCCGTCGTTTGTTTTTCCGATAATCTTATATGGCGAAGTGGCAACCGGCCGCGTTACAGTCGTTTACGACATTCTTCTACTGCGCTTGGAAACGTTTGCTAGGGATTAGGAGGGATTATTTGCATTTCGTTGATTTCGCTTATTATTTCGTGAGGTTTGCTAAAGTTAATTAGCAGGTTGTTATAAAACAATATGCCCCCGTTTCTACAAAAAGAAGTGAAATCCCACCAAAAACATTCTGTAAAAAACTAGCCAAGTCTCGATGGAGCTGCTTGTTTATCTCTAAAAAGTAATGAAATCTAGACAAAGTCATACCAAGTCTAAGGTTCCTTACTGCGATTTCTTTATTATTATAGTTAATGTTGTGTGACTTGGCCGTTGAAGGGTACACAAGGGTACAAAACCAGGTGCTCCATGACACGTCCATTGCACCAATCTGTGGCCAGAACCGCTATAAGTCAATTTTGTTTACACGTAATGTTATATCTGTTGTAACTACCTATGTTTGTTAAGCGAGATAATAGCCCATACTGGTGTACCCTTCAACGGCCTAGTCACACAGCATTAACTATAATAATAAAGAAATCGCAGTAAGGAACCTTAGACTTGGTATGACTTTGTCTAGATTTCATTACTTTTTAGAGATAAACAAGCAGCTCCATCGAGACTTGGCTAGTTTTTTACAGAATGTTTTTGGTGGGATATGTTTTTCACGAAGTGATTCGATTCTATTTTTATCTGGATCTATAGAAGGTTTACCATTGAATTGCCGACAGACATTTAATCGAATATTACTTCAAAGCCAACGTTTCAAGTATTTTCATTTCATCGACAAGTCATTGCGTCGAGGCCTCGACTAGGTAATTTGAACCGAGGTCTTTTAATTGCCAGTTGACTTCTATACTATTATAAAATCCTAAATTTGTATTGAAAATAAATTTTCTATGGAGGGAGGTCATGATTTCAGGAAAAATCTCGATAGCGTGATGCAGCCTGATAGTTGTTTTGTATGGACACGCGTCGCCGTGCCAACCTGGCGCCATCTGTTTTCAAAAAAACCGTTGTCCTCGCATCACGCCGAAACGGCTGGATAAAAAGCTACTAATTTTGGTACAGGAATAGCTGAACATCCAAAGATGGTTATAGGATACTTTTTATTATGATTAATATTTATCTCTGAAAACATAAATTCCATGAAATATTTTCCTTACAATGTGTAACCTTATAATGACAGCGTTTGTGATTTTGAATTTAGAACGACGCGACCCCCGCGTGGCTCTTACGTGTACAAAAACTAAAAAGTATGAATTCGACATAATACCTCCGCGCGGCCCACCGGTATTAACAATAAGGTTAAGGTTGTTTGAGGCGTTGAGTTACAGAAACCGTGTTAGTTAGATAGAAAAGATGGCGCCAATTATCGACCAACACAGACGAAAATATGAGTGCAATGTTCGTTGTAAATTGGCTCATGCTCAAAAAAACATACATTTCTTTAAAAACACAATTTGCGACAATAGGAACTAATTAATGCTCTTTTATTGAATATGCAATTATATTCTTCTGTAGTTTGTAAGTATTGACCATAAAAAAGCCCGGAGACGCAATAATAAATGTTAATGAATAAAACAGATTTTTTAATGCCATTTTATCGAGTGTAATTGAAATAGAAGTATTTCGAATCAATTTAAGTTAATTAAATACATTTTTAAATATGTTTTACCAACCAACATTTAGAACATTAGGCGCAAATTTTTGTATTGTTTGTGTTTGGCCTAACTTACTTCAGGAAAAATATTGATAGCGTGATGCAGCTTGATTGTTGTTTTGTATGGACACGCGTCGCCGTGCCAACCTATCGCCATCTGTTTTCATAAAATCCTTTGTCCTCCAATCACGCCGAAATGGCTGGACGGATTTTAACCATTTTTGGTACAGGGATAGCTGGACATCCGAAGATGGTTATAGGATACTTTTTTTCCGTCTACGGTAAAGAAAAAATACGCGAATGAAGTCGTGTGCATCTCATAGCGTCATCCATCAGCGTCGTGAATTTGAATTAAGAACCACGCGTACCCCGCGGGGGGCCGGCCTGCGCTACCCACCGGGGGACAATAGCCCTGAGGTTGGACGAGTCGCCGAGTTACGGACACTGGGGCAGTAGATGGCGTTAGTGGTACACGAAATGATCATTTTATGAAACAAAACTGAACACAATTTTGTTATTATTAATTTCGCGATGCAACAATGGGAACTACCACTCTATTATTGCATTTAAAATTCATGTATTTACTCAGTAGTTTATAAATATTGACCCTCTTTTCATAAACGTACTGAGACGCGGAGAAAATTTAAAATGAATAAATAAGTTGTTTTTTTACTTTCTTGAGAGACAATAATCAAAATAAAATTATGTAATATCAATTTTATCCTTTGACGTATAAATATTTACGGAAAGTTAATGAAATATGATACGCACATAAGTGCTACCAGTAGCGCCATCTATGAGCTTTAAACAGTAGTTTTCCCCGAGGTGCCGTCCGCAGCAGAGTTTTCGCAATGGCGAAGTGAGTGGATTGGTCTGTAATTTGTGTATTGTTTTACTAGCTTTTACCCGCTGCGCTCACGTTAAAACATACGTTCACTATATTACTACGTCTACTACGACCTCTTACACAAATTTGAAGTTAATGAGTGATACATTAAAATGTTATTACTATGTACAATTAATTTCTTTAATTTTAATACAGCTGATGCAAAGTTTAAGTTGACAGCTCGAGGGCCGTTCAGCGTCAGTATGTGTTTAGACAAAATATAAACAATCTCAAACAACGTTTGATTAAACTTTTAAGTATTTTTAAAGAGATGGTGACTAACAGAGACGGGAGGCAATAAGAAAAAAAACAATATCGTACAACGGAAAAAAGAAAGCAAGGCTGATGAAACTTAAGCAATACGAAGAGATGGTATCGAAAAAAACGGGGGGCTCGGGGGGCGGAGCCCCCCGCTCTAACAAAATACTACATGCTAAAACTGAAAAATTCAAGTGCTTTGATGAAAGGCTAAGTTACCTGTAGATATATATGGTGATCAAGAAAAAACAAAACCCTAAAAGGCTAAAAAGAAAGCAAGTCTCATCAAACTTTTAAGTATCCTGAAAAGATAGTGAACTAAAATGGCATAGTGCTCGCATTAAGAAAACACAAAAACTTAAAACGGAATCGAGAACGCAAGTCTGATCAAACTGTAAAGGATTCTAAAGAGATGGCGACCCAACCAGACGGGAAGCACGAAGAAAAAACAATATCGCACAACGGAAAGAAGAAAGCACGCCTGATGAAACTTTTAAATAACACGAAAAGATATTATTGAAAAAAAAATGTATAACATGCTAAAACAGAAAAATAAAGTAAATCTGATGATAGGCTAAGTTACGTGTAGATATGGTGATCAAGAAAACACAAAACCTTCACTAACGAGAAAGCAAGTCTGCACAACCTTTTGAGTAACCCGAAAAGATAGTGAACGATAGTGGCATAGTACTCGCATTAATGAAACGGAAACAAGAAAGCAGGTTTGACCAAACTTTTAGGTATTCTAAAGAGATGGTGACTAACAGAGACGGAAGGCACTAAGTTAATTATATCGCAACACGGAAAGAAAAAAGCAAGACTGATAAAACTTTTAAGCAGCACGAAGAGATGGTATTTAAAAATACGGGAGGCTCGGGGGGCAGAGCACTCAGAAAAGGTCATTTGCTAAAACTGAAAAATTAAATTAAATCTGATAAAAGGCTAAGTGACCTGTAGATATGGTGATGAAGAAAACGTAAAACCTTAAAACGCTAACAAGAAAACAAGTCTGATCAAACATAAAAGCAACCTGAAAATATATTGAACTAAAATGGCTTAGTGCTCGCATTATAATACACAAATCCTTAAAACGGAATCAACAAAGCAAGTCTGATCAAACTTTAAAGAATTCGAAGAACAAGAAGATGTGGTGACCAAACCAGACGGGAGGCACGAAGAAAAAACAATATTGCACAACGAAAAGAAGTAAGCACGACTGATGAAACTTTTAAGTAACAAGAAGAGATGGTATTGAAAAAGACGGGGGGCTCGGGGGGCGGAGCCCCCCGCACTTAAAAAATGCAATATGCCAAGACTGAAAATTATAAGTAAATCTGATGAAAGGCTAAATGACCTGTAGACATGGTGATCAAGAAAGAAAAGAAAGAAAAGACAAAACCTTAAAATGCTAACTAGAAAACAAGTCTGATCAAACTTTTAAGTAACCTGAAAAGATAGTGAACTAAAATTGCATAGTGCTCGCATTAAGAAAACACAAATCCTTAAAACGGATTCAAGAAAGCAAGTCTGATCAAACTTTAAAGGATTCTAAACAGATGGTGACCAAACCAGACGGGAAGCACGAAGAAAAAACCTCGCACAACGGAAAGAAGAAAGGAAGACTGATAAAACTTGTCAGTAACACGAAGAGATGGCATTGAAAAAGACGAGGGGTTCGGGGGGCAGAGCCGCCCGCTATTAAAAAACATTACATGCTAAAATTGAAAAATTAAAGTAAATCGGTTGAAACGCCTAAGTTACCTGTAGACATGTTGCACAAGAAGACACAAAACTTAAAAACGCTAACGAGAAAGCAATTCTGCTCAACCTTTAAAGTAACGATAGTGAAAAGATAGTGAAAAAATGGCATAGTGCTCGCATTAAATAAAAACAAAACCCTAAAACGGAATCAAGAAAGCAAGTCTGATCAAACTTTAAAGGATTCTAAATGGGGATGGTGACCAAACCAGACGGGAGGCGCGAAGAAAAAACAATATAACAAACGGAAAGAAAAAAGCAAGACTGGTGTAACTTTCAAGTTATCTGACGAGATAGATAACAAAAATGCAGTAGTGCTCACATTGAGAATACATAAACCTAAAAACGGTAACAGAAAATCAATTCTGAACAAACGATTAAGTATTCTAAGGAGATGATGACCAAAAAAAGCGGGGCGGTAAGCAAGACAATATACCACGACGGAAAAAAGAGAACATGACTTTATTTAAGTAACCAATTGAGACAGTGCACAAAAATGTCGGAGGCCTCGCATTGAGAAAACAAAACAAGAAAGTAGAAATTGAATCTAAAATGAACAAGGAATCATGTCCGTGAAAGCATTCAAATATTCCAAAGATACAGTAAACAAAAAATATGGGGGGCTTGAGTTATGCCAAGCCAATGCCAAATGCCAAGTTATGCCAAGTGAACGTATTTTTTTTAACGCGTGCGAAGCCGCGGGCAAAAGCTAGTATTTCAATAAAATTCATGTCGTGGCTTTTCGTTTCGGGTTTTTTAATTCATTTTTTTTACATGTAATAATATTTATCCCGCATTAAATTATTTCAATTGGTTATCGTAACTAAACGCAAGATCACGTTAGTCGGCTCACTATGCGGGTAGTTTCAGATATGAAATTGTTTATCTTCGTCTAAAGCGAAGTTTCTTGGGGGTCGCAGTTCTAACCTTTTTTTTTTTTTTTTTACCCGGAGAAATGCATTGAATTGCATACCACTACGTAACATGAGACCCTCGGGGGTAGAGTCAAATATTACGCATTGGTGATGTGGGGCTCTCTAATCCGCGAAGGACTAGCCTACCCACTAAAACACTGGGATGCTGCCAACCCGTAACCTAACCCACTTCTGGCAACAGTTCGTTTTCTTGGGGGTCGCAGTTCTAACTTAACCTAACCCACTTCTGGCAACAGTTCGTTTTCTTGGGGCTCGCAGTTCTAATCTAACCTAACCCACTTCTTGCAACAGTTCGTTTTCTTGGGGATGGCAGTTGTAACCTAACCTAACCTAACCCATTTCGGGCAACAGTTCTTTTTTTTGGGGGTCGTAGTTAGTTCTAAAACGAATTAAACCAATGATTCTTAGTTTTATTATACATAGGTACATATTATACATATTTGTATGTCACACAATTAACTACATAATTTGAAAAATTTATAAATGTACAGTAGGACATATAAAATTGTATTAAAGTAATACGTCGAAGAAATGAATTGCAATGTTTTGTAGTTGTGCCAATTAAGATAATTTGAAACAAATCAGCGATTAAGTAATATTCGTTGAATAGTATTTCTACGTAGTAAGATAAATTTAAATAAATAGTAGTTGAAATAAAATAACGCCAAACAATATTTACTCGTACTAAAGTTTTGATGAATCGTCGATGAAATAATATTCGATGAAAAGGTTGTCGACAAAACAAGGGTACACCGTCTATAGACTAACTACACTTAGACTGCTCTAAAGGTCAGAAATTACCGTCAACGTTCAACATTCACTACGGGGCCCTAAAACGCTCCATACAAATGGCCACCTACTCGTGACGTCATTATATCTTATGGGTACCAATATTTATATGGAGACAATAAGTAATTTGCCATTTTCACCATGCAAAGAACGTTTAAGTTCATGGTTGTCATATAATAATACAATAATAATAAGCAGGGCAGCTTGTGGCGAGCTGTTGGGGAGTGACGACCCCACGGACCCGAGATCTCCAGAGAGTCCGTCAGGGTACTTACTTTTTGTATTAAAATGGCGTCAGGTACTAATTTTATAAACGTTTTTCATGAAGGGACAATTTCTTTTCAAGAAAGTGGACAACTTTTTGAGGAACACTCACATATGGCGGAAAATGAAACTTACTAACTCATACTGAACAGTGACCAATGCGTAGATACTAGCGTGAGAATCATCGCTAAATGGTCGTTGAAGGATTGCAATTTGTGTAAAACTGAAAAATAACTATAAATACAATCCTACACGCATAATATTATGAGGATTATTCCTTGTACAGTCTGACCAAAAAGAGTAGAAATTAAAAAGTGGCAATACTGTAGTGTCGTCCCTTTCTAATCAATCTAAGTAAACGGGGACGACACTGCAATATTGCCACTTTTTAATTTCTACTCTTTTTGGTCAGACTGTAATAAAAGGTAACATTATTACTATCGTCAATTTAAAATAATTTTAGCGTTGTATTAATTACTGGCGCCACTATCTATGTGGATCGATTATTAAGTATGCATTTTTTTGTTCCGATTTATGCCATATCTTAACTACAAAGAAGAATATCTCTCAGATCTGCAATGGAATCCAGTTTGGTATCCATAGTAAAAAATTAAGCTGATATTAATGGGCTTTTATATTTTTTTCTGTATTTTGGCACTTTGTCCTGTCCGATGACTTTGTTACCCTATATACGGGTAAATTTTTGATGATACAATTTATCAGGGCTGGTTAGCCCTCACTACCAGTAAACAAAGTCCGACTACTGGTAGTGAGGGCTAACCAGCCCTGATATAGTTCAAGTATTGTCTTAAAAAAAAGATGATGTAATTTTTATTAGATAAAAAAGTATTTAAGTTTTGAATAATATCAATAAAATCATCAAGTAATATTAAATTTACTGGTTTTTCTTAGTTTTTGTGTTTGAAGATCCCTGATTTTACCTTGTCCATCACCTAAACGCGAACTTCGAGCACCATACTCGTATAAACTGGTTAAAAAAAGTTTCTTATGTCGGCAACATTTGTTTTGGATAGTCCAAAAACTTAATTTTCTAAAAGCGACCTTGGTCTCGTGGTTTAAAAGTAAAAAAATATAAATACATACCTACAATTTAAATGTGTCCGAGAAAACGAGAAAAGAAGAAAATTACTACCATCCGTTACCAGGATATTTACTCGAAGGCAAATTTTTATGGCCAAATCATACATTTATTTTCATCTAGCAACACCACTTTCCATATAGCAACACAGTTAGGTTTCTCAAAATGGTGTTTTGCTAAAAATCGCGATAGAGTGAGCGTATGTGTGGTGGCTCAAAAACTTTCTCTCATCTCCGTTACAAAGGATATGAAGGTAAAACTTTGATTTTCTTTGTTGTGGTTTAAGTAACTTGATCATGATCATTATTTATGTGACAATTTGATGTCGCTTGAATACCCACGTAAAATACCTATCTAATAACTTAACTCTCATGTCCGTTGGTTCTTGGTCCAGCCTCCAAACAAATTTACCTGTGGTCCTTTAAAACAATACCTATTTTAATTGAACGAATTAACACACAACGTTTAGTGATTTTGCGTGTTATCACGTCCACATGTTTAAGCTAAAGTTAAACAGTAAAAACAAAAATGTATGAACGATGTAATGTCTCATCTTTAATGTGGGTACACACCACAATTTTTATATTAAACCATATTGATACAAAGATTAAAGCTCAAAGAAAAATTTAAATGCGTAACCTGGCGGAAGAGAGGTCGCTAAGGTGTAAATCCTTTCAAATAAACAATGCAAAGATCGACACAAAAAGCATAAGGAAAAATTCGAAAGGTCACTTGGGCGTTAGGGTGGCGGAAAGGTTAACGCGCTGGACTTCTGGGTTCGATTTCCGGTTTATTCCACCAAAGGGCTTGTGCTTGTATTGCTTTTATCACGCAATAAATTCGTGACAAAGCATCCGTCACGTTTTGACAAAATACGAGTATGAGTGACAGATGCTTTGTCATTTATTTATCGCGCGATAAACGCAACCATCAATTCATAGGTCACCAGGTAATGCATTTCAATTTTTCTTTGAGCTTTGATCTGTGCAGCATGCACAGCAGCTGTCGCGGCGTTAATAAATAAGGATGTAATGCACGACAATAATAATTATTATAGCTTGAGTATCTACAATTATGATTCGGTTTCGGGACTCAGCTTTGTATTCAAAGTATCTTTCTTACAGAAATCTTGTGTGAGAAACTACGGACCCGTTTATTGTTATTCGTCTCGAGTGACCCGTGGCTTCAGCACGGCTACGGTCTTGCCTCGTCGTAACGAGCAAATGACATCACGGAGATCGCCACAACCTATGTGGTTGTAGAGACGAGTAGCAACTACTACATGCAAACTGCCTGTCTACAATCTCCTGCTCGAGACATTGTGGGGGAGCCCTAGGCTCCCCGTAAGACCTCCATTGCCAACCCCCTATAGTCTTACCCTTGCCTCACATTGGTTCCGTACGAGTCTCTTACTTGTATTGTATTGAACGTAACTCTTGGACGAGTTATAACTGAATTGTCTCACAACCGGCGGTTGTAGACTTGTGACTGACTCATACACCGTAGGTACTATGATTGTTTGTGGACTTTGATAAAACCGAAGCTGTGTCCCGCAACCGACCACTATTGAGAATCAAAGGTAGAAAATAGTAAGCACTCACCAGCACCCACGTTCTCCTTTTTTCCATCCCACGTCAATTCACTCACTCCTCTTTGCCGCCATTTTTACCCACTTTTTTTCTTTTATTAACCTATAGACTAAAATATAGGTTATTGTGTTGCCAGTTAGTAAAAAGACATAATTTATAATTCATTCAATTAAATTGGTGCAACTCACCGATTGCTAAGGACTCGCGATGTTCCGCGACACTCCCGACGGCAAAAAACAGACTATTGCAACAGGATCGCCAAGTTGCGAGTCCATTCAGCGATCCTTTCTCGTGCTCGAATGGCCGCTTGTCTCCCTGGTCTTGGACTATATGCCAACGCACCCTCGTCGGCTGGGCTATCTGGGGCATTATCTGAATTTTGCAAAGCGGGTGGTGGTATTTCCTCGATGTCAAACTCGCTTGTTGTTGTGTGTCCTTGTTCAAGTAAGTCGGCACTGTCAATTTGCGGTGTATATGGATTGTAGGTATTTTGCGGAGGCTCGGCATCTATAGTCACAGGCATAGGATCTATTGGATTTTCAATGGGATCATTATTGCGCATTGTTATCGGCGTTTCTGGGCTTATCACTTCAGGCGCTTGCGTTTCTTCTTCGTTGTTTTCAATCTCTAGGGGATACAGGTGTCCAAGAGATCGAATGAACTCCGAATTACCAACTTTTACCTTTGCTACACGATGTTGTCCATCTTGTCCTTTTATTAAGGAGGTTATCTTGCCAACTTTCCAATTACTTCTATTTTTTGATTCCTCTTTTATTTGAACTAAGTCGCCAATTTTTGGTGTTCTGTCTGACGTCACCCGAGGTTGTTTCACAGAATATCTGTGCTTCTCACGTAGGCTGGGTAGATATTGTTCCTGGAACATCCTTTTGAATTCCGTTAACACTATATGACCTCTTCTCCATCCTTGTATAAGGTCGATTTTTGTAGCTGTACCATCCACACAAGTCATTTTGTCTGAGGGAGTCAACTCTAGACATTCACCTAGTGTCAGGAAGTCCACTGGCCTCAAAACGTATTCTAAATCTGCTCCTACACTCGTCAAAGGCCTTGTATTCACGACTGTTTCGACTTCTTTGATGACTGTAGATAGTTGGCTATCGTTCAACAAATGTTTGTCCAGTGTCCTCCTTAGGCAATGCTTTACGATTCCCACCAGCCTTTCATAGAAGCCGCCGTGCCACGGGGCTAATTGAGGAATAAATTTCCACCTCATTTTGTTCTCCGTGCAGTACGCGTTGATTAATATTTCAGAGGTCAGTTTAAATTGTAAAGCATTGTCTGAGATTACGGCTGCTGGTGTGCCTCTGGCCGCTACAAATCTCCTTATTGCAAGGAGACATTCCGTTGCAGTCAAATCCTTGACCACTTCCAAATGGACGGCGCGAACTGCCAAGCACGTGAACAGACAGATCCACCTTTTCTCCCTATTACCGCTCAAGGTATTGACATACATCGGCCCAAAGTAATCTATTCCTGTGAACGTAAATGGAGAGCTGTAATTAACCCGTTCCGGAGGTAATGCTGGAGTTTGAGGTAGTTTATACGGTCCTCCACTTTGTTTTAGGCATTTTTCACACTTTCTTATGACCTTTGTTACTTGGAGTTTTCCTTGCGGAATCCAGTATTGTTCACGTATGATATTCAGAGTGTGTGAAGGGCCAACATGGTAATTCTTGTCATGGGCTTCTTGTATGACTTTAGTGGTAAATTCAGATATTTTTGGGATAAGTATTGGATGCTTCTTATCATATGACCAATTAGCATTCTTCATACGACCACCACATCTTAGAATTCCATCTATATCGAGAAACAGATCTAAGTTTCTCATCAGCTGCGTCTTTTTACCATTTATTTCATCAGGGAAATGTTTCTTTTGTAATTCTCTCAAAACTTCTGTGGTACTGGTTTCAGCTTCTGTGTTACCAATCATTTCTGGTACGCCTTGGGGACCCATCTCTTGGTCTTCTTCTGTTAGATAGTCAGGTGGTTCTATTTCATATCCTTTCATTACCATCTCTGGACCTTCTATGATGTCCAGGGCCTCTCCGACCGAAAAAAGAGTCTGTACATTTAAATATCTACTGCTTGGCCAAGATTTGGATTCTTTTAAGAGGAAAGAAGGGCCCAAAAACCACAAAGACTTTTTTTTTTTTTTTGCCACAATTCTGGGCGCGTACCTAAGTCAGCGGGGTTTTCGTTTGTGCTTACGTAACAAAACTCGACATCCTTGAGTTGATTTATTTCATCGACACGTCGCTTCACAAACGGTGGTAATAAGTTATTGGTTTTAAGCCAATGAAGCACGACTTGGCTATCAGTCCATAAGTATTGCTTGTTGATGGTCAGATTAAGATTATTTTTCAAATACTTCAGCAGTCTGCTTCCAATCAAGTAACCTAGTAGTTCCAAGCGAGGAATTTTCAAATTGTCTTTATCTTCAGCCGGTGTTACACGCGATTTGGACATTAGGAATGCAGTCTGAATCCTTTTTCCACACAGGATGCGTAAATAAGCAACAGCTGAATATGCATTCATAGACGAATCGGTAAATACATGGAGCTCATACTGCTTTGGTCCTTCTTGCATATTATTTCCTACATGTCTCGGTATGGTAATATCTTTTGCAGATCTTAATTTATCTTTAATGGATTTCCACCTTTGCACAATTTCATCCGGTAAAGGAGAATCCCATTTAAACTTTAAGACACATAGTTCTTGAAATAGCAATTTAGCTGGTAGAACCAGAGGCGAGACAAATCCACATGGATCATAGACACGAGCAAGCGCTCTAAGGACGTCTTTCTTTGTCAACTTATCTTTGACTTGAGTGTCAAGTGCTTTGTCTTCGACTCTAAGCTGCAGTGTGTCTTCTTTTAGGTTCCAATTTAATCCTAAAATCTTTATTTTGTCTTCAGGTTTTCCTCTTTTTATTTCAGGGATCATCTTCAAAAATTCTTCATCGTTTGATACCCAGTCTCTGATATTCATAGAGAGCTCGTTGAATACTGTTTCAGTTTCATCATATAACTGTAAAGCTTTGTCAAGGGATTCAAGGGAGGTGACCAAGTTATCAACGTAACACTTGTCTGCAATTTTTGTTAGAAGTGGTTCATTTGTTTTAGTTATATGGTAACGAATGGTTGCTGTCAGTAGGAATGGACTGGAAATTACACCGAAGGGTATTCTGCAGAACCTGAAATGACGTATATTATTTTCAGTTGACTCCTTTGTCGGGTCCTTTATCCAGAGAAATCTCGTTACATCCCTGTCTTCCTTTTGCAGCCCGACTTGTAAAAACGCCTTTTCCACGTCAGCAGTAATCCCTACCTTTCCAGTTCTAAACTTCAGCAGTAATGATGTTAGATCTTCTAGTAATGAGGGGCCTCGGTACATGCATTCATTAAGACTATTGCAATTTTTAACTTTTGCTGAAGCATCATAGACAATGCGACCACTTCTTCCTGTTTGTTTTATCATATGATGAGGTAGATAGTGCACCGGAGGATTTACTTGGTAAATTGGTATTGTCTGAGGTTCTATCTCTTCTATGATACCTGCATCTAACTGTTCCTTTAAAATCCGATGGTATTCATTAAGGGTAATTTCATCTGATTGCCGTAACAAACTTCTTAATCTGCCAAAGGATAGGCTGTAGTTCGTTGGTAGATCAGGTGGGTATTCTATCCATGGCCACTTAACCTCATACCTGCCATTATTATAAACCACCGTATCATTAAAACATTTGACCGCTTCTTCTTCTCTAGTTGTCTTAGGAGAATCTGTAATACCAATACTTTCTAAGCTCCACAGGAATTTCATGTCTACGCTTCTCAGTGGTAGGTCAGGTTCAGTGAAGTAGCGGTGGTTGTTATCATAACACTGGCAATAATAAGTTATAAATGATAAGGAATTTTGTTCTGTCTGATCTGCATTGCCCGAAGTAATCCATCCGAAATCAGTATTTACAAAAATTAAATCATTTAGTTGAGTACGCTCATTCTTGATAAAAGAAAAGTAATAATCATTTCCAATAAGTAAATCAATCTCTTCTCCTTCAGAGTCGTCATCAGCCAGGAAATCCACTTCCTTATTAATATCAATATTTACAATCGGTATTTTATCTGCTATATGAGGTACTAGATTTACTCTAATTTCTTTGGAAATACCCCTTTTTGTTCTTATATTTATTTCAGCTGACGGACTATGTATCGTTTTTGGAGAGCTGGATCCGAACGTATACATGGTAAGAAAATCATCTCTGTCTGGAGTAATACTTAACTTACTGGCTAATCTGGTGGTGACATAGCTGCGTTGAGACCCACTGTCCATAATCAGCCTGCAGGTCAGTTGTTTATTGTTGTTTTGGATTGTCACCACCGCCGTCTGTAAAAATGATTTTTCTTTAATAGGGTTGCTCAAAGTATTGACAGTTTCTTGACCCATGTCATTGGTTTTCTCCATCAATATAGTGTTATTAACAAATGGCGGCTTACCAGTTTCCATGGTTTTGTTTTGGCCTTGTTTATTTTTCATGTCCTTAAAGCATAGGGCACTATTGTGGGCACCTTTACAAAAGAAACAGGTTTTCTTGATTTTGCATGACTTTGCATTATGTCCAATTTTAAAACAAAGGAAGCATCTACCACGAAGTTTCTCTCTTCTTTCTTTCAAGCTTGATACCTTTTGACACTGATTACTATAATGTGCGTCATTACAAAAGATACACTGTTTTCTAACCTTCTTTATTGGAGCTATATCTTTATGTTGTCTGTTAGAAAAAGGAATCTTGCGTTTTTGACCTCGTTTTGCCATTGACATTCCCACCTGCAATGAAGCTGTTGATGTTGAGGGCACTGAATCTTCGATTGGTCGAACTACTGTTGCACCATCAGGTCCAGAGCGCTCCATTGCTGTTATTACTTGACCTATACTTAGCCGCAATTTGTCAACACTATGGTCACCAGATGAAAGAAGATGCACCTGGTACATTACCTTCTCGGGAAACTTATTGCTCAGCAGGACTCGGAGATGACTATTATTAGTGTTTTCCCCCAGGTTTTGCAGGACACGCAAGTGTTTGTCAATGACATTGATTGTCAACCGGCAACTTTGGACATCACTGCTACATTTATTTATATTGAGAAGCGCATTATAGTGTGCATCAATTACCTTTTCCTTTGAACCAAAACGCTCCTTCAATGTATCTACTGCTACCTTATAATTGGCGTTTGTGATACATAACCCCTCTACTGTATCCAATGCTGCACCTTGCAGGGACGCAAGAAGGTATGACAGTTTGTCCACATCTTTGAGGTTTCGGGAATCCACATTACTTTCAAATTGATCCCAAAACTCAGTAAATTTAAGGATATCTCCGTTGTATTTTATAAGATCCAGTTTTGGCAACCTTGCTGATTGTTGGTTAATTCCTGTGTTGGATTCGGAGCTCATCTCATGTAAGCATTCCAAGCGAGATAGAATGTCTTCGGCCTTTGTCTGTTCTATCATACATTGGGACGAAATATCTGTACTCCCACACTTCTCTATATACTTGTAAGTCTCTCTCTCTAAGGCGCCAATAGCTAATTTAAGATGTATGCGCATTTGTGTTAAATTTGCCAGCCGTATCTCCTCTCCCTCGAGCACAGGCTTAGCCTTAGCCATTAGATCCAGTATTTGTTGATGTCGTAGCATTAATCGTGATTGCAAGGCTTCATCCATCTTGATGCTGACTGAAATTGTGACAAAAGACATAGTAAATACCTTCCCTTCATTACTTAACTCGGATAGAGAGAATACGCTTTATTGCAAGAGATACAAACACAAACAATACTTGGACGACAGATGCAAACAATAGGCGATCCCATCGCTAAAAGCGATTTAGATTTTGAACCTATAAAAATAAATCATAAAATTCTTACTTGATTGTTCCCAACTCTGTATTTATGGAAGAAAACCTTGTCTCCTTCGCCCACCGTGCTTTTTATTTGCTATTATATTCTCAACTCCGACACAACGATCCTTGTTTTCAATAAAAACGAATACTGCAATACTATATAGTTATTCTATTCTTGTTGATAACAATACATAGTTCCCATTCAAACTTAAAAACGATAAGACCTGCGAAACACAAACTAAATTTTCACTTTGACAGTTCACTCCGAATGCGCGGTAACTTTTGCGAACGGAAACACTGGTTCCAGTAAAAATAAAACTTGTAGTGACACTCGAATTTCCGATTCCTCGTAAGTACGTTTCTCATTTACTTAATATTAAGCGGAAATCCGAGGCAAGGTAAAATAGATGATACCACAAATGTCTATTAGAATATAACTTTATACTAAAATAAAACAAAGTAATTCTTCCATATATTTATTAATAGTCAACCAACATACATTAGGAAACTTACCGTGTGACATGTATCCGAGTGTTTTTTTTTTTATTAAGGGGTTAACACACTGTTCGATTTTAGTCGAGTTAACTTTGACGCTGGCAGAATTGTCCCAATCGACAGTAGCCATCAAGTTAAAAAATTAAATTGAATTGGTAAGTAGACGTTACGACGATAAAATGTAAACATAAATAAATCCGTTTTTTCATACTGGGTAACCTTGCGCCACCGAGCAGGAATTATTGTGTAACCCAAAAAAGGTTTCATTACTTGTCTAACTGGCTCCACGAATTTATATACGGCCTCTACTTTGGCCAGCGGGACTTCCGTCTTGATATGGCTGACATACAGCCTTCAGTGTAGTGCCACGAGATAGTCTGTTTTACAGCCGGTACTGGGCAACGGGGCACTACTACGGTCACTATCAGCGTGACCACAAGCTCTTATCGTGGAATCAGTTTACGTTTACTACTGGTGAGGTAACTGGAAACATATCCGGCTCCCACCTCGTATTTTCCAACTCAGTAATTGCAAAAGGATCCCAGCACAACTCCACCATTTTATTGTCGCGGCGTTAATAAATAAGGATGTAATACACGACAATAATAATTATTATAGCTTGAGTATCTACAATTATGATTCGGTTTCGGGACTCAGCTTTGTATTCAAAGTATCTTTCTTACAGAAATCTTGTGTGAGAAACTACGGACCCGTTTATTGTTATTCGTCTCGAGTGACCCGTGGCTTCAGCACGGCTACGGTCTTGCCTCGTCGTAACGAGCAAATGACATCACGGAGATCGCCACAACCTATGTGGTTGTAGAGACGAGTAGCAACTACTACATGCAAACTGCCTGTCTACAATCTCCTGCTCGAGACATTGTGGGGGAGCCCTAGGCTCCCCGTAAGACCTCCATTGCCAACCCCCTATAGTCTTACCCTTGCCTCACATTGGTTCCGTACGAGTCTCTTACTTGTATTGTATTGAACGTAACTCTTGGACGAGTTATAACTGAATTGTCTCACAACCGGCGGTTGTAGACTTGTGACTGACTCATACACCGTAGGTACTATGATTGTTTGTGGACTTTGATAAAACCGAAGCTGTGTCCCGCAACCGACCACTATTGAGAATCAAAGGTAGAAAATAGTAAGCACTCACCAGCACCCACGTTCTCCTTTTTTCCATCCCACGTCAATTCACTCACTCCTTCTTTGCCGCCATTTTTACCCACTTTTTTTCTTTTATTAACCTATAGACTAAAATATAGGTTATTGTGTTGCCAGTTAGTAAAAAGACATAATTTATAATTCATTCAATTAAATTGGTGCAACTCACCGATTGCTAAGGACTCGCGATGTTCCGCGACAGCAGCAAGAAGCATATTTCTGTTTACGACAAAGGATTCAATATAGAGATAGAGAAAGGATTGTATATTTCTTTCACATAAATTGTGACAAACCGTCATACTTTCTTGTAGTTTTCACTTTTAGAATAAAGTGTTAGAATAAAAATTTTACTTCCTTGATAGATGGCAGCACTGTGTATCTGTACACGGTCTATGGTTGCTGTCAACTTGTGATTCTTGTCTGATCTGTACATTTATAGATTCAATAAAGTTTGAGTTCTAAAACAGTTTGAATCAAGAGAAGATCCCATAATCCCAAGTTAAAGTTTCTCATCGTACTGGTTTTATGTCCAATTCCTTCGCGATTCAAGCAATTCGTTTATGGAACGATCTTCCTCTCTCCATTAGGAAAGCTCAGAGCAAATTCTCCTGATCTCCAGAGCAAATGATCCTGCACCAACTGCTAGTTTCTGTCTGGCCCTATGGTTGACTGGTAGAGAATGCGTTATGGCATTAAGTCCGCCATTTGTAATTTTTCTTTGTATTTTGTGCCATGAAGTTTAAATAAATAAAGATCATTATTTCAGTGCAGCTCCCGAAGCGTCTCCAGCCGATGGCATACCAGGTCCAGTACAGGGCGCCGGGGCCCCCGCCCCCCGGGGTCACGAGAGCTCCCGAGGAGATCGAGGCGGAGATGAAGAAAGTTGAGGCCGAGTTTGAGAAACTGGCGCTGGTCTTTATACAGTAAGCGTAAAACGGTTTTTTAATGTCATAGGAGGCAAACGAGCAAACGGACCGCCTGTTGGAAAGCGATTACTAGGTATAAGGTAAGACTTAAGAGAGATATGGAGCCGATCATGAAATTAAAATACAATTCATACTCATATTCATATTTAATTCGCAATTTTAATTTTTATAGGCAAGAACAAAGTCAGAAGAATATACAAATACTTACCTGAATTTAGTAGGCAATTTTTTCGTTGTTATAAAGATACGTAAATATTTGCGACTTTTTACATGTGTTCTGAAGTACTTCAGAACAGGACCCACACAAGTGGATCGGGCGATCGGCCGGCAGCGGCGCCAATAACATTTGAATATGGGATCTGACTGTTGTACAGAAGATCTACATTCCTTTGGCAACTATTTAGATGCGCTTGAGCGCGCGCCGACTCCACCCGGTCAGTGGGAATCGTACTTATAACTAAAGGCAGTTTGGAATGAAATACATGAATGATTTCAGATTTCAGATTTCATTTATTCACCATAAAGTAACATGGTCATTACATGGTATATCAAAGTACATATTCATAATATAATAATAATTTAATAATTAATAATAATCATTAATTATCGAAATCTACGATGTTAATATTGCTGTTCAAAAATTCTGATACAGAGTAAAATACATTTTTCTTGAAATACATTGATATTTTTTTTCTTAAAGCTACTAAAGGGCAATTCAGTAATTTCAATAGGCAGTTTGTTAAACATTTTAATTTTCAGGAAAATTCCCTGTTTCTGTGTTTTCCTGAGTCTACATTTTGGTAACAGTAATTTGTTCTTAGAACGGGTGTTATAGTTATGTATATCCGACACTTTAAGCAATGAATCAGTCTGCTTGTGTATTTCCAATAAGGAGTTATAAATGTACGATGCAATAACAGTCATTATGCCAAGTCTCTCAAAGTGAGGTCTGGCTGAGTCGCGTCGGTTTGCTCCACTCATGATCCTAACTGAACGCTTTTGGAGCACTAGTATTTTATTTATATTTGATGCATTACCCCAGATTGTTATAGCATAGTTTAGTAAGGAGTGAATATATGCATAGTACACAGTTTTGAGTGTTTCTATATTTATAAGTGGTTTCAGTTTTAGTAATGCAGAATTTGCTGAGGATATTTTATTACTAAGTTTCTCTAGGTGTTCTGAATGTGTCAATTTACTGTTACATATGTATCCTAAGAATTTTGTTGATTCCTTATAATTTATCTCTGATGGTGTTTCTTCCTTTTTTGATTTTGTCTTGTACTTTATTGTTATGGTTTTGTCAGTATTTAATATAATCCCGTTTGATTCGAACCACTGTTGAAGACTATGTTTGATTTGTATCATTTCAGCTTCCAAGACGTTTATGTTTTCGTGCCTTATTCCAACATGTGTATCATCAGCAAAAAGACTGACTTGTGCCCACTCCGGAATGTTACATGGCAAATCATTAACATAGATTAGGAATAGCACAGGGCCTAGAATAGAACCCTGCGGTACACCAATATCGTTATTTTTAATCTTAAATTTGCTTGACCCAACTTGCACAATTTGATTGCGGTTTTTCAAATATGACTCCATCATCCTTAATGCTGATTCATTAAACCTGTAATACTCTAGCTTTTTAAGTAGAATATCGTGCCTTAGACAGTCAAAAGCCTTCGATAGGTCACAGAATATTCTTGCATATTGTTGTGACCTATCCAAGGATTCAAGTATAAAGTCTACCACTTTTCTGATGGCTAATCCTGTGGATTTTTCCGTTCTGAATCCATACTGGAAGGAGGAGAATAAATCGTTTTCCTCAAAGAATGCCACTATTCTTGATTTGAGAGCCATCTCCAACACTTTTGAGAATACTGGTAGAACGCAGACTGGTCTATAGTTGTTCGGATCAGAGGTATCTCCTTTTTTGTGTACGGGTACTACTCTGCCATGTTTAAGTATATCTGGAAATACTCCCTCCTTAATGCAGCTGTTTAAACTATTAAGGAGCAGTTCCATTATATTGTCATTGAAACATAGTATTTTGAGGAATCTCGTATCCATTTGGGCCAAATCTTTTGTCTTTTTAGTTTTTAACTTATTTATGATTGTCCTTAACTCGTTGGGTGTCAATAGATTGAATTCCATTTGGCTATTTGGTGCTTTAAAATTACTTAGATATCTTATACATTTCTCTGGAGATATTTCTAGATGTCCACTTATCCTATGAGCAATAGATGTAAAAAAAGTATTGAATATGTCAGCCATTTCTTCGTTGTTTGTAGTATATGATTTGTCAGTCCTTATCAATTTATCTGGTATAGCTGTAATATGCTTTGTTTCACACGTCGCCTCCTCGTTTATTATTTTCCACGACTCCTTGACCTTGTCTTCTGATTTTTGTATCCTCTCAGAATGTCCAAGTTTTTTTGCATACACCATGACTTATTTGAGATGTTTTTTGTAAATCTTTATTCTGTTTTTTGTTTCTTCGCAGGGTGAACATTCTTGAAGCAACTCCATTCTATTGAGATTATCTTTTGGGATTTGTATACCCTTAGTCACCCATGACTTTGACCGCCGTGTATTTTTTATGACTTTCTCGGGAAATGCAATATTATAATAATGAATGATTCCCTTGATTAAAGTGTCGAATTTATTTTGAGCATCTTTTGTATTTAGTACGGCGTCCCTTAAGCCAGTATCTTTATTAAACATATAATGGAAGTATTCACAGTTATTAGTGTTAAATACGCGGGTCAGTTGATTTTTAGGATGAGGATATTTAACTCCAGAAAACTTTACTTTTAACTCAATTGCCCTATGGTCTGATATTTTGTATTTCAGGACTTTACCTTCACACGACTTAGTACTAAAATTTACAAAAAAGTTATCTATACATGTCTTTGAGTGGTTAGTTAGCCTTGTTGGTTTCTTTATTATGATTTTAAAACCGAAAGATGTTAGGATATTTTTAAAACTGCGTAAATATTGACAATTCTTAAGAAAATCTAGATTAAAGTCACCATTAATGACTACTTGTTTGTTTTCACGTTGACATTTTGCTAAAACTTTAGAAATTGTTTCTTGAAATATTTTTATATCGTAATTAGCGCGATAAACTGTTACAATAATAATTTTTGGTGACTTTATTTCTACGGCTGTTAGCTCACAGTGTAATTCAGCAGATAATTTATTTATATCGTTTCGTACTCTGTATTTAATATTGTTTCTTAGTAATATAGCAACACCTCCATGTTTATTTTTAGTTCTACAATATATAGAAGCGACCTGGAAATTATTTATATTTAATACTAGATGACCCGGTGAACTTCGTATCACTTTCCTTTTAATATATAAACCATATGTATTTCAGAGCCGGTAACTTTATAAAGGCATCATCAGTAGTCTAAGTATCTGCTCCATAGTGTGCGGAAAGAGTAAGCAAATCACGCACACGTATGTCCAGCATAATGTTCATAATTATTTTGCATGTCACATTATATTAGATTATAGACACTTATGTTAACAAATAAGTTACCAGCCTCCTTTTTTTCGGTCTGTATCGACTGCGCCACATTACTAAACGTTGGTAATAGTAGTATAGTAACCTGGCAGCACTGACTGTCAGTGTCACTATCACCGAACTTTCCAAGAAAATATAATTGATATTTCCAAACTATTTTTCAAAAGGTCTAATTGACGTTTAACAATGCATTGTCCCTTTTGTAAATAGTGGATAGAACGGTAGAACAACATAGTACCTGTCCTAGTTGCACAAATAAGTTGTTAAGATGCCACGAATGTTTCACAATACCCGCTGATACGCTCAAGTTTTGTATCAAGTGCGGTCACAATTTGAACCGAATAATACAAATTAATAGGGCTAAGGAACAAAAAAATCGAGTGAAACTACAACTGTTATTAAAACCGAAGTTCGTCTCAACAATGCCATCATCATCATCTGAATTATTTTCAGAACTTAATTTACCAACAGCACAACATAATCGTGCAGATTCACCGCTGTATTTTAAAGCTTTACAATGTTGACAAATTATTGTCATTTCCCCAATTGTTACAGATTTTTCGGCAGTATAATCTATTTCTGGATCGTAAGAGAATGCTCCTCGTTCCAGGTTCACAGGAGCATTGCGTCTGCGGAATCGATCAATTTGATTATCCCGTGCTCGCTGCTGTAGTGACCGATGTGCCCGAACTCGTTCCATTTTATGCCTATCCACTTCATTGTAATTCACTCTAGAACGCAAATCTGCCATACTTACCAATACCACAGTGTAAAAAGTAGTAGTGGGCCGACACCTTTGATGTTTGCGTAAATGCCGACACCGCTTAAGGTCACCGTACCTACCAAGGGTTGTCACAGACTTACGCAACTGCCCAAAAAAGTAGGGTAATGTTTTTAGGGTTCATGTATGTATTTTGAAGAAGTCGACATGGGTGTCATTTTCTATGTTTTTGGGGGTGTAAATTTAAAAAATGGCATCCATTTTGTAATTAAAGATGGTGGACGTCATTTTTTGGAATAATCGACATGGGTGTCGTTTTGTGGGTTCTTGGAGGCGTAAATTTCTAAATTAAAAAATTGGGATTTAAACTGGCGGAGATATTTTTTTCTATAGTAGTCATGGGTTTCTTTCTCTAGGTGTTTGGAGGTGCAGAATTCAAAAAAATTGTCCATTTTAGAATTAAAGATGGTTGATATCACTGCTACACACATAGACACCCATTTCAAAAAGTGACGTCCGCCATCTTGGATTTCCAAATGGATGTCATTTTCGTAATTGGAACCCCGACGGACCTTGGGGATGACACCCATATCGATTTTTAAGAAAAAATAATGTCCGCCATCTTGGATTTCAAAATGGATGTCATTTTCTTAATCGGAACCCCGAGGAACCTTGGAGATGACACCCATATCGATTTTAAAGAAAAAATAATGTCCGCCATCTTGGATTTCAAAGCGGATGTAATTTTCGTAATCGAAACCCCTTGGAACCTTAGAGATGACACCCATAACGATTTTTAATAAAAAATTATGTCCGCTTTTGAATTTAAAAATTCATGTGACAATGATATAGTCAAATCATTTTTTTGTTTATCAGTCTCTCGCTGGTCATCAGTGCGGTTAGCGCGTGAGGTAGCTCGTCGCACATTTGATCGACTTCGACGACCTACAGTCCGAACAAAAAGAGTAAAGAGTAGATTGATAAAACCCTTTCCAGACCTTCCGATCCGATCCAATTTTTGCCATTGCCAACACTGTATGAATTAGTGTTGCCATGGGTTTTACGTTTCGCTACCTTGAGCCCTTCCAAATAGTAGGCAAATCCAAATATAAGTACGCTTTGCAAAAAATTGTTTTCAATTGCACCCCCCCATTTTCTAAAATGCGCAATGCGTACTATTGCGTACCCATCTGGTTACGCTGGTATGAATTACCAATTTTTGGGGGCTTTAACTTAAATTGCGAACTCAAATTTTTAAACGTATATTGTATGTAAACGTAATGTTAATGTATTTCTGAACGCCCTGCCCAACACAACAACCAAGAAGTGTCATTAATCATTATAAATATAAATATGGGATAATCCGATTAATTCTCGTTTTTCTCATTTTTCAAACATAATGCCGAAATCATATCATGCTGTTGATTTTATATGAATTTCTGAACGCACCGCTATGAGCATTTGACAACCAAGTGACAATTCCTGTTGAGGAACTGTAAGGTTTTTTCCGGTTTGTGACTTAAGATGGCCGCATGCCTTTAAGTTTAGTTATTCGTTATTTATTCATTTTGGTTGTTCAATGTGTAGTATTGATAGTCTATTGTGCAGTGAACTACCGTATGAGTGAATAGTTAATGAAGAATTCAACTTAAAGCGTACATAGCCCTTCTTGGGTCAAGGCCCGGTAGACCGCGTGGTTCTTTGTAAATCGCTATCACTTTACAAAAAGCTCAACTCACCGTACAACGTTCGTCAACTTTGACACTGGCAAAATTGACCCAATCGAAGTTTATATCGACGGGACGAATGTCACATGTTTGACAGCTAACATCTTATCGTAAGTTTGTATGAGAAAATTAAATTATTGTTTTTCGTATATTTCCTATCACATTTTCCATTATTCTCACCTTTTAAACCTTCCCTGGACTTTCACGAATATTTCAAGACCAAAATTAGCCAAATCGGTTCAGCCGTTCTCGAGTTTTAAGCATACTAACGAACAGCAATTCATTTTTATTTACTTATATATATATATATATATATATATAGATTCGAGTTTGCAAATCCGTTAACCAGGTTTCTGTTAGACAAAGAACATCACAATCTGTATTAATCGCTAGGAGTTCAAGGTCTTCTAATTTATTCCTAATACATTGTACATTGGAATGAACTATAACTAGACTATTCCGTCGAGACTTTTGTTCTTCGGAAAATCCAGTGGCTGAGTACCCGTGGTACCTTCGTGGGTCACAGGCTTAATGAAGGTAAGTGAAGAAGTTGCGCCAAAATGTCGTAAAACACCAATTAGTGCTTTTGTTACGGTCCTTTGTCTTCCGATTCTTGCTCTGTGTCGCTGGCCCCATTCTATGTTTAGTTCGTAGTATTTGATATTTTCATTTGTTTTAGATATATGATGTAACCTTTGATTTAATGTAAATATTTTGTCGTTGTGTCTTCCATCATATGTCACACTTGAGACTATTAGGTTGAAATTGACTTCGCGCTGTTGGTTTATAACTTTTTGTAGGTCCTTCAGATATTCGACAGGGTCACTTATGGTATTATACTCTCCTATAAGTATGCCTACATAATCGCTTTCAGTAAAATTACGGATTTGTTCTTTCACTTTACGAACAATATAAGTGCTTGAAGCATGAGGGTAGCAGTAGTTGGTACACGCCAGTGATAGTCTGTTTTGTAGCTGCTTGCTCATGTTACGGCCTATTTTGTCGGAGAAAATATAACATTTCTACTTTAATGCCTTATTTTCACCTATTTGTTCATTGATTTTGCTACCACATATAATTTGGCTAAAAGAACTTGACGACTCCGATGTAAGACCGCGCCTGGTTTGAGTATCTTGGACTTCATGAACATCCTTCGTGCTTGATATGATAGGATTGAACACTTTTTTTTCCAGGTCATTGATTTTGTTATTCACATGTACATTAAGTTTCGTTAATTTCTGAATTTCCCTTTGTAGCTTTCTGATATTTTTTTGTTTCCTTTTAATTTTCTTTGTCATAGATCTTATTTTGTATACTTTACACTCATACCTTTGGTTTATACGAGCAAAATTACTTGTTTTCAAGTGTGCGTGATTTTTTCCGTCTGTTGCTTCCATATATTTATTTTGTAATTGGTCATACTCCTCTTGTATTTTATTTAACTGTGTTTTTAGTGGCAAAATTATAGCATTATTGACGATATTAACTTCGTTTTGCTCTTCCAAAAGGAAGTCGTTGTCTTCTTTCATGTTAAAAACGTCATTTTGCAAGTCTATATTTATCTCTTCGAGTTCAGCAATTTTTTTCTTCAACAATTGATTATCTTTACACATTTTTTCAAAATCCATGCTGTCTTGCTCCTTCTCTTCTGACATGCACTGAATGAGCTTATCTTTATCGTTTAATTTAGTTTGTAAGCTGCTTATGATTTTTTCATATGTCTTCAATCCATTTTCTTTATCTTCGAGTATTTTTTCATATTCCATAATTTTATTTCGGTATTCTGACAGCTTTACTGTTTGTGGTTTCTCGAGGTTGAACCCTCGTGCTTTCGAGTCTGTTTCGATGCATATCGGCGATGGAACAATGGGAATAAATAAAAATATAAAAAAATAAAAATGCAAAAAGTCAAATTTGTGTTGAGGTTTGAACCATGGTTACTCGTAGCGCTTTATGCTCTATAGTTACTCGTTGCACCAATGAGCTAAAGTGATAGATGAAACGACGAACGAAATACAGATTCAATATCGTGTCTGTGTTCGGTAATTATTTTAACCCACAATATAGGTCCACCCTCCATGTACAAAAACAAAACAAAGAAGTCCAGATGTTTTGAATACACTAATTGTCACTGTTAGATCACTGTTCGGCAATAATATTGTTCACGGATCGCGGATTTGTCCCATGTTCTTGTGTATTTTGTTAAATGTTTACTTCGGAACTATTAGTTTGTTATTATGTTGTTGGATTTTGTTACTTCACCACATAAAACATTGTTTATCGACACTGATACCGAAAGCTGGAGCCAGATAACATTTCCGCTTATGTATTGCACTTGGTAAGTTTGAACTTTCACTTCATTTTGTTTATTTTCTTACTACACTATTTTATTTACAATAAATTATATGGAGGTGTTGTTGACTGTGACAGCAGCGCCATCTTCCCCAATGAGTATGAGTATGAGGGTGAATTGTATTTTAATGTTAATATCGGCTCCATATCTCTCTAAAGTCTTACCGTGCCATCAGAAATCCGATGCCTAGCGATTACCGTCGCCCATAGACACAAAGTTTTTTTTCTATAATCGGTTCATAAATTAAGGATATTTTTTTGTGCAAAAAAGTACCTTAACTAACCGACCTAGTAGCTTGTCACCATCCACAATGCCCTGGGGCATTTATCTATTGGGGTTTACCCTTGAAATGTCGACAAACGTTTCATCGATTTTTTATTTCATCGAAAGCATTATTTTGCTGAAACCATAAAATATTTTTGAATGTTATAACACAAACCTAACCTAACCTAACCTAATCTAAAGGTTATACACAATGTCTGCAAAATTTATGACTTACGAGTATAAATTTGTCGACGAAATGAAAATTCGACGTAATGAAGCTTTCGGTGAAACGTTTGTCGACATTTCGAGGGTATCCGATCTATTGGTCCATAGCATAGACACTATTTCTTTCAATAAAACGATTTAAACGGATTATATCGCGAATATTAATTATTTGACCTCCCTGACGTGTTGTTCCAGTTACCATTGTAATGGTTGACTGAGAAAAACACAATTTGTCTCTGTCAAATTTACATTTGTACAAACTACTCATTAAAAACGTCAGGGACGCTCAGATAATCCGTTTAAATCGTTTTATTTAATCCGTTTAAATCGATAGAATCCGTTTAAATAATATTATTTATTGTAATGATTAGTGTTATCTGTATTTGTATTTCTTTCTTCTTGAGGTGTGCAATAAAGAGTATTCTATGGCTCCTTTATCCCTTCAAAAATGCTGATTGTTTTAGACATTTTTCTCTATGATCAAACATGTTTCTGAACATATTATCGATGTTACTACTTAGCACAGGGCCATTGCGATTTATTGGTTTATATTTGAAACCTACCGTTTGAATTTTTGATTGATAATTTTTGTTTCAAAAACAACTCGAAATTGACAACATTCACGCAGAAAATTGTTCAAAAAGTTATGAATATACTAGCCGTGCCCGCGGCTCCGCTCGCGTGGACTTCGGTCTGTGTCAGTAGGCTGCTAATACCTCGCAGTTTAATCCTTCCCTGGACTATATATATAGATTTGTCATAATATCAACAAAAAAAAAGTAAGGCCTCTTTATGCGTATGCAAAAGACATGTATACGGTACGCACCGTTTTTTATGCCGACAGACTGCCGAAGAACATCATGTGGTCGGAGCCGCCGGTGATCTGCCAGTGGCAGGAAGCGAGGAGGCTCTGGACCACAAACTACATCAACGACTACAAGTTTAATGAAGACAAGCTGACCGTGCAGTTCAGGACCGGAGTGTTGTGTGAGTATAATTGCCAACAATTCATATTTATGTGCACACTCGAATGCGGATACTAACGATTGACATGAAAATGACTTCACTTTCATCTTTTAAGTGCAGAGTGGAATTGTGGCCCTGGTGGACATTAATATAGTGATCGAGAGAGCATTGCGTCGTGTACACCATAAAAATTATTAGCATTTCGGTGGATCAACTTGTTGTTATTCTGTCCCGTCACCCAGGGGACAATACTGATTACTGATAAAACAAAAAAAGTACCTTACACCTTAGAAAGGTGTTGATAATTAATATCTGTATTTTCAAGAGATAGTCTAAATAAGAGTGGACTGCTGCAATTACAAAGTTTTTGTTCAATATTGCCGCCGAAAATCGTAGTTTTAAAGAGTCACCCAAGGGACATCACCATGGCAACAAGCAACAGAGAAAAATTGATTGACCCATTTATTTTTCAGTAGGTTAAGAAATATAAGAAAATACATAAAATTAACCGAAATCTACGACGACTATGCCTGCATTGTAGTAGTGTTCGAGCTTTCCGCGAAAAAATAAGCTGTACTAATGTAATGTCAAACTCAACGTCATTCTTTTTCGTTTATTTATCTCACGCTTAGTCTTAATTAAGTAAGTATATTTAATTATTCATACACTAGCTGATCCGCGCGGTGTTACCCGCTCATTCCACGGGAACACTATATTTTTCGGGATAAAAAGTAGCGTATGTGGTAAACCAGGGAGTCTGTTACCTCCATACTAAAATTGATCAAATTTGGTCCAGCCGTTTGAGCGTGGAGAAGGTTACTTCATGAGTGAGAAGTGAGTGTGTTTATGTGTAGTAGGTATCTATGTTTGTTAAAACATACACAAAAACACACAAATTTCTTTCGCCTTTATAATATTAGTATGATTCCTACATTTTGTCGGGGACAGGGCCCATCGGTATAGCTACTCTTCGCTACAGCAACATGCCATTCCAGGGGTGGGATCTACGACCGGATCCAAACGGGTGAGTTTATCCATCTCTACATAGATCTATACATATAATAAAGCTGAAGAGGTTCGAAAGTCTGTACATGGAAGATATTCGAAAAAAAGTTGGCGGGGGATACTTAGAATCGATAACAGAACACGTTCCAACAGTTTGTACATCACGTGAAAACTACTGAACGGATTTTGATGAAAACTTCATTAATCTGTCGAGAAAATCCCTGGTCATATTATACCTAGGCTATAAAAAAAATTACCAATAAAAGGGGGTAGCCATTACGCTCGATTGAGTTAAGTTTGCACCTGAATCTTATGGCACTACTTTGGAAGGAGGTACAAACTTTATTACTGAGACAGACCGATTAGCACGCGTGTAGAGCCGCGGGCACAGCTAGTTATTCAGCAGTACAGCTAGATATCTTGATACTAGAAAACGCACGTAACTTCGTCCGCATGATGCTTTGCTTTACCGTAGTCAACTAAAAAATATTTTGAATCATAGTTGGATGTCCAACTAGCCCTGAACCAGAATTGGTTAAAATCCGTCCAGGTGTTCGGTCGTGGTGAGAGGATAACAATATTCAGATCAAATCGATTGCATTGTGAAAATTCAATGGGATGTAGCTACATTCCGGTCGCCTTAACAGTCTCAAATTTGATACTGCTATGGTGACCTCGCCCCCCGTAGCGAGAGGTCACCTCATTTCTGCCTTTACTCCGCGGACCGACTGGCAGGACTGAGTGTTTCATATTTTCATAAGACAATCTATGATAATGATGATGAATATGTGTGTAGATAAAGTAATGCACGAAACTGTGCATAATTAGGTCTTAAAACACTCGTGTGATCCCATTATGAAACTCGCCTTCGGCTCGTTTTTAAGCCCTTCTAATACTTTAATTCCAGGAAAGGTGTCATAATCGCGGTGACGGGTGCGTGCGTGACGGTGACGTGGGTCTGCGTCGGCAACTCTGTCAAACTGAAGTTCATCGCCAACGCGACCACTCCCGCGCTGAGGGAGCACTTCGGGAAGAAGTACTCTGTCAAGCGCATGATGCAGGTATCAACAAGATTCTAAAAAGTGTCCGCAAGCTCTTAAAATATGAGAAGGTGCCCTTGGTGCCCAAGGAGCAACTTGGTAACGCGTATAACTTTCTTCTGTGCCGGAGTCGGGTAAGGGCCATTTTTCCTAAAGTTGTACACCCCACTTTTTTTTAATCCTAGATATTTTGGGCATATTTTACTCAGAATCACGAGTTCTTTCGATCTAATTAGAAGAAAAAAGTGTCCTAATGTTTTTTCGTTCCATTCCGTTACCATTTCCATATATTGTTTATTGTTTATTAAATTATACACACAAGCTCACAGTTACACACCAAAACGCTTACATGCTACACAAATACATATTATTATTAATTAGACTAAGGAAGTACATAATTTTACTTTATCACTATTTACATATCATTAAAATTACTTAAAAACATACATACAGCTCTGCAAAAATAGCTAGGTGAGTCGTGAAAGACGTCGACCTCAGGGCTATGGATGGCCAGTTCATTCAAGAGCGACAGTGCCCGATTGGTGGGAGCGTTTTTAGCCTGACGCGTGCGCATCCCGCTGCTGGCGAAAATGCCGCGGCGGCGCCGCAATGTCAGCATATAACCTACTACAGCGGTAACGGAATGGAAAAACAAAAAAAGTATGAATTTTGGGACACCTGTTTTTTTCTCCTAATTAGATCGAAAGAGCTCGTGATTCTGAGTAGAGTATACCCAAAATATCAAAATTTAAAAAAGTGGGGTGTACATGTACAACTTTTAGAAAAAATGGCCAGTAAACGTAGTCAAACGTCGAGAAGGAGGTTAATCGACGAACGCAACTCGGCTGGGCAACGTTCGGGAAGCTGCGTCATAATATATCTTCTCATCGAAAATTCCCCAGTGCCTGAAGACGAAAGTGTTTGAACAGTGCGTGTTGCCAGTGTTGACTTATGAACTGAGACGGTCGTTCAAAATGGTACTCATAAGGCGGCTAAGAGCTGGCTACATTACTGAGCTTGTCCTTTCTTTTTCTTTCAAAATTTGCTTGGCATATTTACTCAGTTTGCCTAATATTAATTTAGTTTAACGTCAGTACCTAATGAATATTTGGCATAATTCTGTTTCATCTAATTTTCATATTGAGTCGCTTCGGATCACATAAAAGTGACAAAATTGTAAGACTCGCTGAATGTCACTGTAGTTTGGTTGGTTACAGCGAGTCGCCTCGGCATGGCACAAGACACTCGTTTAATCCGAGTTAGGATTTTTAGGATTCCCTAGCCAAAGGATACTTAAAAACGGGACTCTATTACTAAGCCTTCGCTGTCCGTCTCCACCTGTCACCAGGTCACCGTTGAAATTTTCACAGATGATGTAGGTATTTCTGTTGCCGCTATAGCAACGAATACCTATTCATGATAACATAATAATAATTTAGGGGGGCTCCCATACAAAAATAGGGGTTCCCATTATATTTCATGAACATTTTTTGCATTTTTTCATGAACCGTAATAGGTAGACAGTAAAGAGGGGGCCCATACATGAACGTGTTTTTTGCTCGATATTCGTACGAAAGCCGCGTGCGTTATCGTGCGCGAGTCGAACTTGCACTTGGCCGGTTTTTATAACCGTTTTATCATTGTATTATAACTTGTTTGTCCCACAGGTGATGCGTAAAGCAGCATGCGACTTCTTCCCCGATTTCGACGCGCACAGCCACATAGAGGGCACGTGCCCGAAGGAGTGGGTGATCGAGCGACACACCTACCACGCCATGGCCATGCTGTCCAGGGCATACAACTTCCAGTGGAGCCGGTACTTGCTTTTCTACGATCACGTCACGTCACCATGTGCTACTAATAGATTCCGCACTAAGTAGTTACATACTACAACAACGCAATCCCAACGCACAAACCTGGACACTGGCAGTCTGGCTTGGTGGCTGCATGCTGGCTGGTGGTGCTTTGGTGGCTGATGGCATGCCAGCCACCAAAGTATTTATTGCTTTTTCAGTCGAGATATTACAAGTAAAAAAAAAATACATCCCGCTTGTAATTCAAGACGGTGTAATCCCTTTTTATACAAAAATAGTGTCATGGTTATAGTTTTGTAGGTTTTTTGGGGTGCACAGTACCAGGGTTATAATAAATGACCTAGATTAGACTTCTTCCCCGATTTCGACGCGCACAGCCACATAGAGGGCACGTGCCCAAAGGAGTGGGTGATCGAGCGACACACCTACCACGCAATGGCCATGCTGTCCAGGGCATACAACTTCCAGTGGAGCCGGTACTTGCTTTCCGTGTTACTTTATTCACTCCTGTAGCGATAAAACATGTTCTGACAACGGCAGTCTATGGACTGCCTACGAATTCATATGGCAACCCTATCTAGCATACAACCTCGACACTAAATATAGCCACAGTTATTTTGTCCACCCCAGCGGCGTAAAGATATTCTATGGTGTGTGGGTGTATTTTTTTTATTTCGGTATTTTCCCCGATTGCTCGAAAACGGCTGGAGCGATTTGGAAAATTAGTTTTTTGTTTCAAAGCGTATACTTTCTAGTTACCATTGTCACTGTCTGCGTACCATTGTCATATAACTGAACTTCGTTCTGTTGACGTCGGTTATTTTTTAGGGTTCCGTACCCAAAGGGTAAAAACGGGACCCTATTACTGAGACTTCGCTGTCCGTCCGTCCGTCCGTCCGTCTGTCACCAAGCTGTATCTCAAGAACGGTGATAGCTAGACAGTTGAAATTTTCACAGATGATGTATTTCTATTGCCGCTATAACAAAAAATATAATAAAAATAAAATAAAATAAATATTTAAGGGAGCCCCATACAACAAACGGGATTGGTTGCGTTATCTTTGCACCTCATTTGTATGGGGCGCTATACATACCAGGTGCAAACTTAACTTAACCACTTAAGGATGGAAAGTGTTTGTACGGAACCCTCGAGTCCGACTCGCACTTGACCGGTTTTTTTCAATTGATTATTTACAGATGGAACACGGGAGCTGGCAGCAGGAACATAGTAATGCAACTGAGGGAAGCTGTTGACAAAAAACGAGAGGTAAGGCAAGGTATTGGGGACCTCCTGTGTGGGTGGGTGGTAGGGGTAGGGTATTGGGGACCTCCTGTGTGGGTGTGTGGTAGGGGTAGGGTATTGGGGGCCAACTGTGTGGGTGTGTGGTAGGGGTAGGGTATTGAGGGCCAACTGTGTGGGTGTGTGTGGTATAGGGGTAGGGTATTTGGGGCCAACTGTGTGGGTGTCTGTGGTAGGGGTAGGGTATTGGGGGCCTCCTGTCTGGGGTGTGGTATGGGTAGGGTATTGGGGGCCTCCTGTGTGGGTGTGCGGTAGGGGTAGGGTATTGGGGGCCAACTGTGTGGGTGTGTGTGTGGTAGGGGTAGGGTATGGGGAGCCTCCTGTGTGGGTGTACGGTAGGGGTAGGGTATTGGGGGCCACCTGAGTGTGTGTGGTAGGGGTAGGAAATTGTGAGCCTCCTGTGTGGGTGCGAGTGGTAGGGATAGGGTATTGAGGGCCAACTGTGTGGGTGTGTGTGGCAGGGGAAACGTATTGGGGGCCACCTATATGGTCCCACCGGAAGATCAGCGCTGGCTTCCGAGCTTGCATTATGCTGAGGCGGGTCCCTTTTCGGAGCATAGTTTTCTGCTTTAGGTTAGTATTATTTAAAGTAATTACATTAATTTTTTTATCGTTTTTTATGCGCTGGAATATTATACATTGCTTTCTTACTTGTAGTAGTGGCGTGGAATGACACAAAATATCTGGGCAAACCGAATTTAAATTACTTTTTACTTAAGCCGATAGGATTATGGTTATTATACTGTATGGAGACAACTGGGGCAATCATGTGTAAAATCAATTGATTATGATCTGATTCATGAGGCAGGTTATATACTGCACAAACGTCAGTACAAATGGCAGACTGAATGCTAAATGGCATTCTCTATCAGTCAACCATAGCAGCATGGCAATTTGATATTGAAAACTCCCGTTAGTCTCAGACATCTTAAGGGGTTTAATCACGTCGTAGAAGTCGAATATCCCTCGACATGTTTTGAATCGGTCCGCGATTCATAATCAGGAGCTTACGATCAGTCGCGGCGGCGGCCAAACGCTGCGCGCTCTCTCCACCATGCTCTCTAACATATCGAGCTAATTTCGACTTCTACGACGTGAGTAAACACGATTCGTATGTAAAGCCTGACCAGAAATACATGAGGATTGTCAAGAGGGCGCTATTTATAAGATTTATATGGCTACAATTTTGCAACCAATCGCAACCGCACTATAATGACATTATTTTAAATACCTGTCAGTTCCTATGGTAACCACGTAATATTATTAAATGGAATGCACTCTTTTACTGACTGTTTTTCTTGTACTAAACACGTGTACGTGTGCACAATAAAGGGTTATTTATAATATTACATTTTCTTTGGGGCATTTTTTTGTGTGCGTCAGAATGATTGGTCGACTGTTGAATTCAGCATTGATTGCTTAAATAAAAATTGCTACCTATTTGCTAGTATTTGCTACCATTTACCAAACAATTGCTACCTCAGTATAATAAAAGATATCACATTTTTTTTTGACCAGTCATTCTGACGTCAGGATGTTTGGACAAAGTTCATATTTTGCGAAGGACGTACAATTGTCATGTTATTTACTAATCAAAATTTGCTACCTAATTGCTACCTACATTTAGCTTAAAATCAACTCTGCAGTGTTACAGATCAAAGTTTCGCGTATAATTATTTTTTGGACTTCGTAGCGCCTGACACAAACATAAATACACCACAGATTTGGATTGCTCTGCTGATACGCACAGGCGTTCATGTTGTAAGTAGTACAAAAAATAATAATACGCGAAACTTTTTGATCTGTAACGCTGAAGAGTTGATTTATACTAAATGTACGTAGCAATTAGGTAGCAAATATAAATAAATAAATAAATAAATATCGGACAACCTCACACAAATCGATCTAGTCCCAAATTAAGCTCAAGAAGGCTTGTGTTATGGGTACTAGACGACGATATACGTACTTATATAGATAAATATATACTTAAATACATAGAACAACCATGACCCAAGCACAAATATTCGAGTTCATCACACAAATATTTGCCCCGGCCGGGATTCGAACCCGGGACCTCCGGCTCAGTAGGCAGGTGTCTACAAACCGAGCCAAACGCGTCGTCATCCTGATGTCAGAATGACTGGTCAAAAAAAATGTGATATATTTTTATTATACTTACTGAGGTAGCAATTGTTTGGTAAATGGTAGCAAATACTAGCAAATAAGTAGCAACTTTTACGTGCAATCAATGCTGAATTCAACAGTCAACCAATCATTCTGACGCACATATTTTTTTTCGGGTGGGACATCCACCCACAAGGTGGACAGACGACCTGGTAAAGGTTGCAGGAAGCCGCTGCATGCAGGTCGCTTCCAACCGGCCGATCTGGAAGTCACTGGGGGAGGCCTATGTTCAGCAGTGGACGTCCTTTGGCTGAAATGATGATGATGATGATGATTTTCTTTGGATATTTTTAAATACATATTCGTCCTTTAAAGAAACCACCACGAATGACATTGACGTTGCTGACAAACCATTATAAAATCATTGCCAGTGTAAGAAATTAGTTCCAGTTAAATTCCGCAATATGGCGCATCCTCATATATCTCTGGTCAGGCTTTATACTATGTATTTTATCAAAAACATGAACTTTTTCATGACCGAATAAGAGGAAATCCGTTTTTAGGCCAAATTCAACCTCATGTACGCCAATCCGCTGAGGACGACCATTCTGAAATGCAACGAGTTGAGCACGGAGCTATCTTTGGAGCCGATGGTCGGATTAGGGGTGAGTAAATTAATTAAAAATGGTTAAACGGTTAAGAAGCCTTTATTCATTTTAAAATGCTGATTCTTTTCGACATTTTACTCTATGATCGAACATGTTTCTTAATATAATATTAGAACAGGGCTATTGGGATTTATTGGTACATATTTGAAACCTACAGTTTGAATTTTTTGTTGATAATTTTTGTTTCAAAAACTACTTAAAATTGACAAAATTCACGCGGAAAATAAGTATTTTTCGACTGCACGCAATGGACGAATGAAATAGCTATGCATGTTACTACCTAGATCTCGGGAAAAAGTATTAAATTTAAAAACGAATAAAGCCTCTTAAAAGGTTACGTTTAGGTTGTTTTTAAGTGCATTTACATACATACATACCTTAACTCCTCACTCAATAAGGTACAATTTGTATTAATGTTTCTGTTGTGCGACGACAATTGTTACTATGAAAATAATGTTACTTCTATATAAGGTTTCTTATTGTATCGTTAATTTTTGTTGCACAACGGAACCTTTCCCAATCTCTTTTTTCGTTTTGTATAGCTAACTACGCCTTAATTTCGCCCAACATTTTGGTTCTTACTCATCAATGTATTTATCCACTAGGTAATTTATACATTCACTTGAGTGTTAATCAAGTGTTGTTTTAATGGCAATTCCACCTGCATTAAATCTCGGTGAGATTTGTGAAAGGATGTAGGAAGGAAGGATGGAGGGTGTAGTGTAGGCTATTCCTAACATACGATTTTTTGTCATGTGTAACTATTTTGTGTATGCACGTTTTTTGAACCAATAAAGAAAATAAAATTGGCTCTTCATGTTGATAATTAGTTGGTCCTTTAATTTCTTCATGTTTGTACCACTTTCGAAAGTAAAAATTCTTCTGAAACATTTAGAAAAGTTTTGTATATCAAAAATGTAAGACTGAACTGAACTTTTGTGTTTGACTATAGCAGGTCACCATAGATTTCCGATTTTCTACCAGCAGGCCGCGTGGGCCCAGGCCCCTCTTTCTCACTAGGCACTTTGGGCACATGCCCAGGGCCCCCTGGCCCACAAGGGCCCCTTATTTCACGCGGGGGTCCCAACAAAACACCCCAAATAACATACCAAGTTGAAGTTTTTCGAGGCCCCTAACAATGGAGTGCCCAGAGCTCCGGCATGCTTTAAGACGGCCTTGCGTGGGCCGCAGGCGGCCACTAGAACAGTAATTGCTGAAACCCATCCCATCATAGTACTGTAAAAAGCTTATCTGTCAGGCCATGTGTCCCACGTGGCCTGCAAGCACAAATATTGCGTACCCCACGCACAGACCACATGGCCGCTACGAAAGTTACTCTAGGATAGACTTAGTGCGCTGTAGAGTGAGTGTGAAGTAACGTGACCTGCCCGCAGCCCAATCCCATATGGCCAGTTCTATGACGCTGAATGCTTTTTTTTCATTTATTTAAATTAATTAATTAAGACTTATTGAACCGGGTCTATCGCGATATTTTTATTTAACTTCATTGCCTGATGTTTTGACACGGTTTCATGCGCCGTGGTCTCAGACGTGAGACAGACGTGGTTCCATGAGGTTTAATTATGTGTAAAAACCGCGAGAGTACAAAGTGTTAAATTAAGTAGATACAAATAATAATAAAGACGCGTTACAGAAACCTGCTGAAGGTTTAAACTTGACGCGAATGTTTCTCTCGTGAGCATTTGCGTAGATAGGTATTTCTATTCATACTTACTAGTTAGAGAGAGATTCTGCCGTGCTAAGGTCAAAGGCGGTTTGCTATGGAGCTCCATATAAAAAGGTCGCCTTTTACCTTAAGGCAGGATTGTACACCAGCATTCAATGCTTTACAATTGAAGACTGTCTTTTCAAAAGGGATTCGTTCTCTCTGAAACTCATTCAAAAATAAGCCCTCTTGAAGACACTCCTAACTGATTGTTTCAGTTCTACCCGGACCTCTTCACATTGAACATGTCGTACGGGTCGGTGGACGCGCGCCGCGCGACTTTCAACGTCAAATGCAATCTCGTGGAGACAGTGTTTGGGATGCTGCAAGAGCTCAAACTGTGCAGTTTCTCGTGACAGATCAGATATAGCGAATTTTTTGTCTGTAATAAAATTTATGTTCATAATGTAATGCTTTGTCATTGGAAGTCACAATTTTGAAGGGTGACAACTAAAACTCACTAAAATTTCTGTCACTACTCTTCATAATCACGTATCTAGTTTGTAGATAAGTATTAAGATACGAGCTTTGTTTTAAGAGGCCTTATTCCTTTTAAAATGCTGATTGTTTTAGCCATTTTTCTCTATGATCAAACAAGTTTCTTAACATATTATTGATGTTACTACCTAGAACAGGGCTATTGGGATTTATTGGTATATATTTGAAACCTACAGTTTGAATTTTTCATTGATAATTTTTGTTTCAAAAACTACGCGAAATTGACAAAATTCACGCGAAAAATTAGTTTTTTCAACTTGTTTCGACTGCACGCAATGAAAGCATGAAATAGCTATGTTACTACCTAGAACTAGGGGAAAAGTATTCACTTCAAAAAGTTGGTTGAAATTATCGATATGTTTGTCATAATATGAAAAAAATAAATTTGAAAAGGAATTAGGCATCTTAAGTTGGTATTTGTGTTTTGGTTGTCAACAGACGATTTGATTTTATTCGATAACAGTCAAATTATCGGGAATGATTATAAAAGGGATCGGAAATGCAGATAGATTTACATAAGTTGAGAAAGTTTACGTAGGTAAATAACATAACTACCTAGGTACCTATTAGAAATTTTGATCTCCGTTTATAAAACATGACTAACATATTAGGTTGTACTGGATAAGCTTTTCGATAAATTTGTAAGTAAATAGTTTAAGAATGAATAGCTAATGTTTTTATTACAAACATTATATTGTGATTTTCAGTATGGCTAGCATTGAAAATTGGAATACTTTTTGAACAATCTGTGAACAATAAGGTTTTTTTAAATCATTTTCAGAAATAAGTGCAAATCAATTTTTTCAGCTTCATAGCTCGTACATCTTCAAATATTTATGTAATTATATTTTGCCTCCCTTTCAAATTATATTGAGACCCATTAAATATTATGCCACCTCATATTGTAGTTTATTTTACAACCATCAATTTATATCCGATTAATATGTATACTGTATATAAGTGTATGTATAACTTTGAAAAAGAGGTAATAAAGCCCATTTAAAATAAAAAATGTCATCTCTTTAGAAATTAAGTCAATTATATAATAATAATAATAATAATAATACTCTTTATTGTGCACCACAAAATAACAGACAGAAAACAAAAGAAATAAAAATACAATACAGTTGGTAACAACAGGCGGTCTTATCGCTAAAAAGCGATCTCTTCCAGACAACCTTAGGGTAGAGAGTAAACAAAAAATAGTTATGAAAATGGTAGTGCAAATAGTTGTTGAAAACGACTGATTGACACATACACCCTTACAAGAAACTTAAACTTAAATCCAAAAATAAAAAATAAAATATATACTTTTAAATAGTATAAATACATAATAAATACATAAACATATACATAAATACGACGACGTACATAAAAGCGGCCTAGGGAAGTGACAAATAATACTGTTTAAGATGACTTTTGAAAATTGGAAGAGATTTTGCGCGTCTCAAATCTAGCGGCAAAGCGTTCCACAGGTGGATTGCGTGAGAGGTAAATGAGTCATTGTAATATTTCGAAGATGAAACAGCTGGAGTAAGAATAAAATTTTGAGAACACCTAATAGAAGACAGATACTTAAATCGCTCCTTAAGGTAGTGAGGGGTAGCGGGGTTGAATAATATACTATATAGAAGTGCAAGAATGTGGGAGTTGCGGCGAAGACGAATTGGAAGCCACTTGAGCTGAGAACGGAAATCGGAGACATGGTCATATTTGCGCAAGCCAAAGATAAACCGAATACAAAGGTTTTGAAGGCGCTCAAGTTTGTCAAGCTGTACACTGGAAAGATATAAATAGCACACATCGGCATAGTCTAAAATAGGGAGCAGAAGAGATTGAGCAAGAGCAATTTTTGTAGGAAGTGGCAAAAAAAAAATTATTAATATACCTAAGTTCCTCCGTAAGATAAAGACGAAATTCAAAGTTACATATCATATCACAGTACATACTCGTATATAGGCTAAAGCAGTAATGGAAACTAAGGCCTTTTTGAAGATAAATACCTACGCGCCAATCGAGCGTTAGGGTTGTCAGTCTTCAGTTTTATATATATTTTTATTGTTATTTATTAAAACATTTATTTGGGTTATATAATGATATAACAGTAATAATAATCGAATGAATTGACTAGTTTAAAAACAAAATGATGTAAGTAATTAAAAAACTTCAACATTTTTTGCTCCTTGCCGTCCCTTCTTCTGTCTCAAAATTTTCTAATAATTCGTTTACTTTTAAAGCTGTCTGTTTGTGGAACTCCTTGCCTGTGAGCTTAAGGCGCGCTAAATCTCTTGTTTCTTTCAAAGCTCACCTGAAAGAGCATCTATCCCTTTCATAATTCGTAGTTTATTCAACTGGTCCTATTATTATTTTTTGGCTGAATGTATGTATGAATGTTTGTATGTATTTATCGTTTATTATATTTACGTATTTATATATTTTTTGTGTATTTATTATTCATTTTTGTTTTTTCTGATTTTTGCACCGCCTATTAACAAAATAATTTTTCAGTTTCTCCACTACCCAAAGGTTGTCTGGAAGAGATCGCTCTGTAGCGATAAGACCGCCTGTTGTTTACCTCTAATTGTATTTTTTTTGCATTGTATTTCTCCTGTATGTGCTATCCCTTCCAGTGGCAAAAACCGGAAGCCGGACCCAACGTCAAGTGGCAGGCATCCGGGAGCCGGACCTGACAAAACAAGCCGTTGAGTGTCAAGGTTGCTGATTGAATGACAGGAGAATTGACACAGCCATCTTGGCAAAATATACCGCTAAGTGGCGGTATATTTTGCCCCCGTGCGGGGCCCCCACACGTGGTCATCGCGAATTTCCGCATGTTACAAAAAATATCATTCTCAGAAAAAAACCGCTCAAACAAAGCCACTTATAGGTACCTACAACTGAACACAAAGCCGCCGACAAAGTTTAAGTATAAAAGCATCCGATTAACCGATGCCTCACCATTACCAACACGCGTGTTCAAAAACCGGCCAAGTGCGTATCGGACTCGCGCACCGAGGGTTCGGTACAAACACTTATCCCATCTTAACTGGCCGGGTTAAGTTTGCACCGGATACAAGTGAGGTGCAAAGTTAACGCAACCGATCAAATCTGAGAAAAGGCCAAAACGTTATTCGCAACAATGTGCGTGTTAATTTTTGTTCTCAGAATGGACGCAAGGAGTGCTGCGATCAGAATTATATTTTACATAGGCTGTTTCGATATCGCTAGATATCATGTCTTTTATGTTTAACTAAGTGAAATTGTAACAATTTCATACTTGAACATTTTTTTATATTACTTTTTATATCTGTAAAAAATATTATTTGATTTCCTTTCGGTCTACTTTATAATGAACTATATTTCTAAATTTATTTCTTTGTTTTTGTATTGATTTTCCTTGTGACTACCACATCATTGATTACTATAAAATGCTTAGGAGTTCACTTAACTAACCCACGAAACTCGTTGGAAATCAAGATGTCGCAGTCACATGCCGAACTTCATCTACTGATTACGGGATTTCCAGGGATCTATCTTGGGGCTTGCAAGATCTATCCTGGAGCTTGCAAGATCTATCCAGGGGCCTGCGAGACCTATCCCGGGGCCGCTAATTCCAATCCCGAGACTATCAATACCTATCCCGGGTCTACCGAATCCTATTCTGACGCTACCAAGACTAAGCCTGGGGCTTGCCCAGTAGGTACTCCTTCAAGAACATCAGTCTGGAGCTGGTCTGCCCTACCCAGACTCCAGGACGGCTAGACCTAACCTAGCTCGAACCTAGCCTACCCTGCGCATGTTCGACTTGCCACGCTGTACTGCGACTGCTGCGACGAAGACGACGTGTGCAGGGAAGTGGCTCCTAACAAGGACTTGTCTCATCCAAAGTATACTCAGCTCGAATCTAAAATCGAAATTACCCACGACCTAGCCGGAACAATTTTACTTTTATTTGATTTTAATTAAATGTACCGTGTTTTAATGTGCATTTTAATTAACCCTACCTACCTATAACGTTCAGCCTAACAGTCGTTATATGCTCATTGGCCTGGGTACTTACGCTGCTCGCACAGTCTTCCTCATCGGCTTCGGGATCAACCAGCGGCACCCCCGGCACCAGGTTGGGCGCTGGCGCCGGAACCGGTGACGTAGCAGACGTATCCCGAGCCGGTGTGGAAGCCGCGCGAGCGGCCAGTACTTCCAGGCGCAATCGATCAAGTCTCGCGTCGTCCAGCAGCTTGCGCCACTGGATGAAGCGCACTTGATCGGATAGCCGCTGCGCAGATACGGAGATGATCGGATCAAATGCCAGAAACAGAGGCAGCATCCTGTCCCGGTACGTGGAAACGCAGACAGGCCTCTGTAGCCCCGTAGTAGGCGCGCAGGCAGTTCTCATTCATTGATTGAGTCCATCGCATGCGACGCACTACACCACTGGTAGCGGGAGCCGTGGTCGGAGCAGGTTGCCCCGTAGGCCCCAAGTGTGCCGGCAGCGGTGGCCATCCTCGTCGTTATTATTATTATTTAAACTTTTCACCGCGTCTCCGGATTTTTATGCACCTCTGTTCGTCGGTCAATATTTCCAAACTATTGAAAAATAATATGATTTGTATGTACAAGAATAGGGGGTTAGTTCCTATTGTCGCAAATTGTATTTTTAACGAAATGTATGTCTGGTGTTTTTTTTAAGGTGGTTGCAGAGATGTCACTTTCATATGCTTTCATACAAATCGTTTGATCAATACACACTTAGGCGGTTATGGCTTTAGGTTATTAAACATTCTTAAAAAAATCTTTAAGCGATCTTATACTCGCCAAGGAAATCAGTTTTGCTATAAATCATACAATTACAAAGTTATTAAAGCTTTAAAACCCGTTGAAATATTGTCCATATATGTATGTGTGCGTTGCTTTTACACACATACAAACGTAAGCGTACGTAAAGCTATTCATGAACAGTGCGTTCTGAAATATAATACTACTTAACTTATGATTTAGGATAATAAATTTAAATTGATGTTTTGATACGAATGCATAACAGTTTATTTTTAAATGATTACAGCTTTCATTAAACATGTAACAAATAATTGGAAACATTTGGATTTTAAAGATACCTATTGTGTTTATTTGCTCATATCAATAAAGTGGAACAGATTTCGAACGCACTAAATCTTGTGAATGAAATATCAATTGTGTCAATACTGTCATGTCAATTGTGGAAATTCGAATAAAATGAATCATGTTTGGTTTACATTTTTTTCGTTTCGTGGGTTTTTAGTTTTTACTTTATGCAGTGTGAATAATGAAACGTGCATATAATAATAATAAACATGTGTACTCAGGACATAGTGATATATCATGGGTCAGAAATTGCGGGGAAAGTATTGTGTTTGAAAACATTACAAATCGAAGTGTCCTGCCGTGAAAGAGGTGTCTCGCACTATTTTCTTTTTAGGCGAAGACAAGCATGGCGTGATGACAACCGTAACCAACCACAAAAACTGAACGCAATCGCTCGCTTTGGGTGATGAAAAAAAAACAAAGCTGTTCATAGTTGGTTCACATAGGTAGTTTCTTCTCTCTGACTGAATTGATACCAAGACCTACCCATGTTTTTCAATAGGTGTGGGAAACCAAATCCTTTTAGGAATTATCGATTCAGTGACTAAGTTTCCTCCTTGAAGGATACCTGTAATAACACTAATTACCCTAACACCCTGTAAGATAGGACATGCATACAGCCGTTTCCATTGCCAGCATTTTTGTGACGTAATAAATAATTTCATTACAGATTCAAGGCCAGCTTAGAGCTTCATCAAAAGGGATTACTGCAAGATGATTTCCTTCATTGAATTATCAACAAAAATAATGTCAATTAAAGTTCAAACAGATGAAGGCTTCATCCAAGAAAAGCTGCAGAAACTTATAATTTTCTACAAAACATGCGTGTTGCCTAAAATAATATTACAACGTATACACCATTTCGAATTAAAGCGACGTCTACAACTCACGCAAACACTAGTATTATAATAAAACCTACACGTAACAAAAATTGTTTTATTTTATTTAGTGGTTGGTGGTTCTAAAATCCATATATGTACATAATAACAATATATTGTCATATATTTTTATATGGCGCGAGCTAGCTCGGGGTCGTGAAGCGTGGCGCAAACAACTGGTGCTGCGCTCAGTTAGTAGTAGTTCTAGTAGTTATATATTTTTAGACCGAACATTTTTACAATTAGAGACTCCATGGAACCACGATTTAGAACCACGAAAATCCCAACCCTAATCAGTACCTACTGGGTGATTCTCATATAGTTTTAAAATATTAACATTTTTTTTTATTTTTTTTTCTGTGATATATTGCGGTGTATATTAAGAGTACATACCAAAGGCTAATTTTTGGTGCAGATGGACAAGCTTAATACCCTCTGCAAGTGATTAAAGTAATGCATGTGTACACGGCTGTGACATCCCTAAGCATAGTTGTGAGACTGTATAACATGGGTGTGACAATTTCATCGAAAATCAAGTAATTGTGTCAAATAACAAGTAACCAAGTAGCCAGGATCATTCACCAGCAACTTGCTCTTCGATACGGTCTTGTGGGGCCTGAGGTGCCGTACTATAAATACGCACCGATGCCAGTTCTTGAGAATGGTCGTGCCACGCTCTATTGTGATCGATCTATCATCACGGACAGGACTATTGTAGCCAATAAGCCTGATATCGTTTTGGTAGATCGATCCAAGCGCCAGGCAGTGCTCGTCGACATCACCATCCCCCATGACGAGAACCTCGTGAAGGCCGAGAAGGACAAACTTAGCAAGTACCTTGACTTGGCTCATGAGGTGACCGCCATGTGGGATGTTGACTCGACGATCATTGTCCCGATAGTCGTTTCGGCTAACAGTCTTATAGCGAAGAGTCACGACAAACATCTTAAGAGACTCTCGCTAGATGGCTGATTTAATTTATTTTTCTTTGGTGACATCTGCGGAAAAAATACAACAAATTGATAACCCAACTTAGCAAACAAAATCATCAAATTATTCAAATATACTACAAGAATGTCACAACCAAGCATTACATGTCACAACCGAGGTTTGAAAAATTCCGTGCTCGTGACACTTAGATCTATCTATGGTCGTGACAAATTTTGAACATGTGCGACATAATGGAACAATTTGCTTTGTCTCGCCAATTTTAAACAATCACCTTATTCTGTTATTTCTGAGGTACAATTTATATAAGTATCAATAACATAACAGTAGAACTTACATTTAAAACTCATTCCACGGTGGTGACGTACTAAGGTTGTCCTTTTCTTTAATAAATACAAGAAAATAATTTTGCTATACATTCACCGCACTTTGTCATAAGCAGAACCGACAAGAAGGTAGTTTTTCGTTCTTAAAAAGCCTAAATAGGGCTGCTAGCTTCAAATATAATTGTCTACCAAGTTACACGTATTTAAACAAACACACATGGCTGTGACAAAAAAATTGATCACAAACTTTATGATGTTCTGAATCAGAAACTGTTACATTATACTTTTACAACTTTTTAATAATGTTATCAGACATTTATTAGCTTTGCGTCATTCGTATAACATTAGTCAAAATTACTTGATATTGTAGCAGAAAAAATATTTTATTAGAAAATCGGGAGATATCACACGGCATGGACGTGACATTTTGGGCAAACATTCTTTTTTTTATATATATTTCTGAATATTTTAAGGTAAATGTGTTTATAAAAGATAAGTAGAGGATATTTGCTCAAGAAAGGCATAAATAGATTTTTGATTTAAACAAAATAAACATGTGATTCTTACAAATCACAAAAAAATGCATGAGAATAAGAATTACCCTACTATACTTGATGTCGGGTTTTTGTATATCAGGTCAGAGTATAGCAAAAAGGGCCTGATCTTGTCATTAAGTAATAAAAAAACAGAGGTATACTTGTGTTTTTTTTTCATCGTAAATTTCTAAGTCCCAGCACAGAATGGATGATAGTACAAGTAGTCCCAGGCTACGTAGTAATTCTATGGCAATTTAGGACCACTCTAGTTCTTAAACGGGCAAGTTAATCAAACAATTGTAATTTATAAAAGATACTTATTTTAATGTATTCTTTAGTTCTAATCAAATAGTAACAAAAAATAGAAAAATATTTTTCAACAAAATATGTGTCCTAAAATTGGGCCCTTTTTGCTGTACCCCAATCTATCATTCAGAAAAACTTAGGACAAACTCAATAACATCACAAATCAGAATCACAATATATCAGAACAGAAACCCAACAAATATACTCATTTAATTTCACCACATAGTTACTTAAAAAATATAGAACTGCCAAAGATTTGTAATTTCTTCGTATTATTTATTTTGACAATCCAGCCCGTCTAATACAACTAGGCTTCACGATTCTTCTCACGCGACATAGCATCGCCCGTCAGTCTCCTACAGTACCGCAAAGAAAGAGATAGGAAATATTTTTCGCGCGAGAAAGAGTTGCGTGTCACAGTTGTGCTAGAGGTGCATCTTTACTTCATCGTCAAAATCAAATATCATGCCTGCTTATTTATTCAGCGCTTACTATCAAACTGACAGATGATACGCGAGCCTTTAATGAATGAATCACCCGCACACACTCACAATTAGTGTCTATTAGTGTGAGTACTTGCTGATTTTTCACAAATTGCCAACACATGGGAGAATATGACAATTTATGATTGCTACTAATTCTACATGAATAAAAGACAAATACGCGGACTCGCCAAGATACAAATTTTACTTCAAACTAAAGTAACATACGAAATAATACACAAAAACTACAAATCTTGCTTTTCAGCGCCATCTAGCGTGGAATGTCTAGTTTTGTTTCCTCTGCAACCACCTTAAATGAGCATATTTACCACGAACTTACATTTCGTCTGCGTTCGTTGACAACTGGCGCCATCTATTAACACGATCTCCATAGCTCAGCGACGCGAAGAGCCTTAAACTTTATGTTACTGGTGGGCTAATAAAAATAACAATAATATCTTGTAAGGATAATATTTTTAATGTTTTTATGTATCCAAATCCAAATATCATAAACCCTCCATGATGCGTTCAAGAACCGCACATTATGTATGACCACCATAAAAATAGACTGTTTTGTTAGAACAAATTTCTTATCTGTAAAAATGTTATTATTGCTAAATAATAGCAGCGATTTCGATAATATTATTTATTCAAATTTCAGACATCTCTGAAAAATAAAGAAATTTGATTTGACCTCTATTCTAATATCAGTCAAAATGACCTAGTTCGAAATGAATTGTCAATATGCAATCAAATTTGACAAATGTCGCACGTAAGTAAAGGTGCGTCCACACTTGTATCATTTCGCCGATCCGATCCTCGTCGCGTATCTTCACCGCGTATCATGAACGGTAAGTGTGGACGTCGCGCCGTCGCGATCATGCAACGCTCGCTCGAAATCCATGTTGATACGCGTATCTTCAGTACCCCGCACACTCGCGATCAGCCCCGACTCAAGAATATTTCTGTCCCAACGTTCATTCTAAAAGCAGCATAGTCATATGAATGGGAACTCATCGATGAGCGAAATAACATAACCATGGATCGGAAAAACCCTGTATTGGACAAAGGTCTCCCAATATTTTTCCACAACGATCACTCCTGTCCTCGGCCAGCGGGACAGACTGTTGTTCAACCTTGACCATTATAATTAACCGAGTTAAAAAAGGAAGTTCTCAGTTTGACCTGAAGTATGTACTTATGCATGTATGTACATATATGTTTTTCCGCGAATATCTCGCGTTTGGCTGAACCGATTTCGATGCGGTTTTCAGAAAAGTATTTGTTACACTTAGGAAAAGGTTTTAGTATCTTAACCAACTTCAAAAAGAGAGGTTCTTACCGTTTGACTCGCATAGGTACCTATAGAATGATGTTTGTAGCGGGTAACACCGCGGGGCACAGCTAGTAATATATAATAAATACCTATCGAACAAAAATACTCGTAAATACCAAATGGTAATCGTTAAAAGGCTATGGGCGGCATCTTTTTCCATAGTTATAATTGAGTGGTTTGGCACAGATTTCAAAAAGTGATTTAAATGTAATAATCTGTTCACGAATGGGTTATTTTCGGCTTTTCAGTTCTTTTTGAAGTCGGTTCCTATAATTTATAAATAAGCATATAGTATGTAGTTGTAGGTACATATTGCTATCGTTTCGAGTCGGCTTTTGCTCGATCATCAAAGAAGTCACTGACGAGAGGGATGCAGCAATACGAAGTAGTGAGATGGCGTTATCTCCGTATCTCTGTCTCACATATTTTGGTCAACTGCTGACAGTGGCAGTGCGTTTGTAGTTGCCGCAGACGTTGCAGTAATTGAAGTGCACCAATTTTCTTTTAAGTAGATAATATGGATAACGAGCAGGTTTTGCTATTAATTGACGCTTATAGGGCCAAGAAAGTGTTGTGGGACCCGACTCACAGAAATTACTATAATCGATCATTAAAAAAAGACGCATGGGATGAGCTGGCTGAAGAATTCCACCGGCCGGCGGATGAACTAAAGAAAAAAATCGAATACCTCCAAGCAGCCTTTCGGAGAGAGAGGCAGAAAGTGGAAAAATCGAAGTCCACTGGTCAAGGTATGTACGCGTAGGTACCTAACCTATTTATAATATTACTTTGTTTTTCAAACTTGTATTCTTGTGCTCTACTTAGGTACTGATATTTGATTTACAACGCATAGTAGGTATAAACGGTAGACTATTGACGTAGGTATTTGTACTAGTATGAATGAACACATATTATCCTTTGTTTTGTTCTTATACTTACTTATTTAGGTAGAGCACAATGCACATGAGCAAGTAATTAAGTACATAATTGTATAATTAATTACAATAACCTGGCTATTAAAACCATATGCCTACTCAGGTCAACGGTCCCTTAAAGCTGTGAAAAAATCAAACTTCTAAGATAGGTAACGCCTAATAAAGATAATTATATGACTGTTTTTATGTACTTATATTTCGCCACTCTCAAGAGAATCAAAGTTTATAAGGAAGACCTATAAAATTTGGCAATTTTAGGTAATTAATATAGTTTTATACTACAAGTAATTAATACAGGAATAATCTGAATACTGTTAAGAGGCCTTATTCCTTTTAAAATTTATTTATATGACAAATATATTGATAAATTCAACCAACTTTATGAAGTGAATAATACCTACTTTTTCTCGAGTTTTAGGTAGTAACATAGCTATTTCACGCTTTTATTGCGTGCAATCGAAAATAAGTTGAAAAAACTAATTTTCCACGTGAATTTTGTCAATTTCGAGTAGTTTTTGAAACAAAAATTATCATAAAAAGTTCAAACTGTATGTAGGTTTCAAATATATACCAATAAATCGTAATAGCCCTGCTGTTCTAGGTAGCAACATCAATAATATGCTAAGAAACGTTTGGTCATAGAAAAAAATATCTATAACAATCAGCTTTTAAAAGGAATAAGACCTCCTAATTTAATTAAATCGTAAAAAAATGTGTTTTAAAAATTAGGTTTATGAGGATAACCCGGGTGCGTTAAGTTTGCACCTCATTTGTATGCAGCGCTATACGTACTATGCGCAAACTTACCGGGCCCTACCAGTAAAGATTGGATGGGATATGTAAAAATTTGTACGGAACGCTCGATGCGCGACTCAGACTCGCACATATGACTGTTTTTAGGGTTCCGTAGTCAACTCCGCGGCTTAGCTCCGTGATCATTAGCAGAAAGCTGAAATTTGTTATGAATATGTGTATGTATAACGCGCCGACAAAACGGTAAAATAAATAGTAAAAAAAAAACTTTTTATTCGGGTACCTCCCGTACACCTAAATCTGGCGCGTACTTATAATCGATAACTTCGAGAATGTAAATAAGTAATTACAGCTACTGTGGCGTTTACTAGAGATTTTTATAGAGCTTGAAATCTTTCTCGTAATTTAAACCTCGGGCTTAAAACCGCTGTTGTCTATTGTTAAGGACAGGCAACTACGGAACCCGGGTCGTTCTTCTTTTTTACCTACATTAAATCGAAGGTTTTCCGTTTTTTGGGCTATTGAACTATCAATAATTGAGGTTTCAGAGTAGAATTAAAAAAAAAATGCATTTGTGTTATTATTAGGACTATTACCTAATTAAAATTTATTTTACAGCCCATTCAGTTTTTTTTTTATAGCGTGACAGAGTGGTCCTTTTAAGGGGAGACCGCGTTTTAGCTTACCACTCTGTCACGCCATTTTACGAAATAATAAACAAATGTTTGAAAAAAAAATGCTGGTTAGAGAAACTGACAGATTACATAATATTGATAGATAGAAAAATATGGATGATTTTTCGAACATTATAAAACCGAATATGATTACTCTGAGATGCCATAATAAGACGAAGGACGGACTATTGTAGGTAAAAAAGAAGAACGACCCACCCTACACTTAGCGTGGCCGAATATACTCTTGGCCGGTTTTTTTTTTTCTGAGCGTAGGGAGTTCTATAGTCTGTACTTTGAGCCCTCTTTCCCCCACCCGCGGCGGAGTCCAAACTGGCTACCGGGCATTTTGGATTTGGACTCAGGTGGACGTGTTTATTACCCATACCAATACCAAATAGCATTGCTGTACTCAATAGTACATATATACCACCAGAGTCACATACGACGTTTGTATCACACTTTGGAGGAAATAAAACAAAAGTAATAAATAATAGTCGTCAATGCCTAAATTACTTACCGCCCTAGGGCGTAATATACGACTTACCGCCCGGTTTTCGAGCATGTAAACCCTTAAAGTGGGATAAAAAGGATTTACTGCCCTAGGAAGTAATTTACGACTTACCGCCCGATTTTCTAGCGTGTAAAGTTGTAAACCCTTGTTTACGAGCAAGTGTGATGAAAAATTGTTTACCTCTCAATACAAAACGCCGAATAGAAAACGCACTATTAAAGTAGTGTTGTAAAAGCTGGTCTCGAGTTCTGGGAGTCCTTTTTATTAGGACTCGGAACTCCAATAACGAGACTAGATTCAGTATATAGAACTCCATTTATTTTAGAACTCCTAACCAAGCAAGTCTCGCACTCGCGTATACTAAGCGAGTCTCAGCTCAAATAGGCCTCGAGTTTCTTTTTGCTTTTTTCGAGTCCTCTTGTATTTTATCGTAGAGTATGTACGTGTGAAGACCGGAATTATCCTGAAGAATTTCTTTGGCCGAAAGGTGTTTTATTCCGGCGTTTCCGCGGTCGGCTACCCAACACCACGGACTTACGAAAGACATCGTGACCTAGTTGTTTAGTATTTTAATATGTATGTTAGATTGTAAGGTATTTATCTATGGGCCTTTGATGCCTGAAATAAACGAATTATTATTATTAATTATTATTATTATAATTTGTAGCGAGTCGGACATGAGCCTTATTATTTTGTTTAAGCCCACCGTCATCTTGCTAATAAAGTATTATTTCGTATTATTATTCCGACTACGGCTTAATTGGCAAATGTCAATTCGGAATAATATAGTTGTAGTTTTTTTAGTAACAGCCCACCTGACGAGACCCTCCGGTGACTTTCACCAGGTCATTAGTCCGCCTAGCAAGACCTTCCGGCGACCGTTATCAGGTCATTAGTCCACCTAGAAACCAGTCTGGAGTGGGGGGCAGAAAATTCTACTCACCCTAGAAAAAAATCTTACTTCCAGGCCCCTAGGTAAGACGTAAAACTTTAGATAAAACCACGGGCGGTAATTTCATAAAAAGCCCCAGATCGCAAATTTTCGGTTCTCACCTTCGGTTCGAGCCACAAACACCTCCGATTTGGGCCATTCACGAATTCACCAATCCCTCTCTCTCGCCCTCGGTATGCTATGGAAAACTTAATAGGTAATGCGCATTGCAGTTCCCAATTGAAAATGTTTGCTATAAGGTCGTGATGACGCTCAGTGAATCGATATAATAATAGCTGCAGTTTCTATATCAACATCAGTCATGCATATCAGTGATGGCGTCCGTACAACCCGATTCCCACCGGCTTGCCCACATCAGGACGATTCGCACCATTCTCTATTGCTACTGAAAAAAGTGAGAGAACAGGACAGGATACCCAATTTAAAGTCGAGCTGACCTTTGTAGGACTAGGGTCACATTCGTTCATCACCCCGCACGAAAAAAGAGGGGTGTTATAAGTTTAACACGTGTGTCGGTCTGTGGCACCGTAGCTCGATCCCAAACGGATAGAGCAATTAGAATGCGGTTTTTTTTTAAATCAAAAGATTTGTCCGTCGAAATGTTTCATAGTTTTGTTTGGTGGAAATAGGATCAGTAATTTCCAAGATATTCAGATTTCATTGGAACAAGTGACAAGTTCTCAGCATTGGTTGATTGAATTAAAGCTAAGAATTCCTAATTTTGTGGTTATTTTCAGTTTTAGTAGCATTTTCTACCTATTGGCCATGCTTGTATGGAGAGGTATACAATTTGAGTACAGCAATGCCATTTGGTACGGGTATTAAACATGTCTACCTGAGCCGAAAACAATCGGTAGCCAGTTTATACTCCGCGACAGGTGGGGGGGGGGTCAAAGTACAGCGCTCCCGTGGCTCAGGAAAAAAATTCTGGTGTATAAGTTTGGAACTTTGAATCATGTTTGGTGTCGTTGTCGAGTGACTAGACGATGCCTCATTCTTTCCTCATGCCAGTTTTGTAGGGTTCCGTAGCAAAATATGACGCAATACTTAAAATAATAAACTTTTAGTAGTTACGAAATTCAAACAAACCCTCATAATTACATGTTTTTGTATTAAACTTGGTTTATAAAAAATACTGTCCGAAAGCCCATTTAATGCAGATTCTAAAATCATTAACAGTAAATATAAATTTGAATATTTTCAATGTAAAATAAAATATTGAACGTACTGCGACGTTCGTCAGTGCAGCGTAAAGAAAGGCAAAAACCGGCCAAGAGCATGTCGGGCCACGCTCAGTGTAGGGTTCCGTAGTTACTCATCCTTCACAAGAGACGGGCTTAAAACAGCGGTTATAAGCCCGAGGTTTAAGTTATGAGAAAGATATCAAGTTCTATAAAAAGGTCGTAAACGCCAAGGTAACTGTAATTACTTATTACCTTCTGGAAGTCAACTTACGTCATTTTCAAGCAAAATTATGAAATTTTGCGATAGCTCAAAAACGAAGAGACCGATTTTGATCAATATAGTTTTCATTGAAAGTACTTATAAGGCCTCATTTTCATGAATTTTTCCATATTTTTTGAACCGTGGTTGAAAAGTTAGAGGGGGGGGACACTATTTTTTTTATTTTCGGAGCGAATATTTACAAAACTACTGACTATCAAAAAGTAATGTTTAAAGACCCCTATTATTTTTAACAGAGCTATTCAACGACAACCCACACACTAGGGTTGAAACGAAAAAAAAAATTCACCGCACTTTAGGTGTTCGAGAGGTACCCGAAAAAAACATTTTTTTTTAGTTTTTATTTTACCGTTTTGTCGGCGTGATACATACACATACTCATACCAAATTTCAGCTTTCTAGTACTAATGATCACGGAGCTAAGCCGCGGACGGACGGACAGACGGACAGACGGACATGGTGAAACTATAAGGGTTCCTAGTTGACTACGGAACCCTAAAAAGACGCGAAAAACAAGTATTACTAAAAAAATATATCAACAAAGTGCGAGTCTGACTCGGGCATTTAAGCGTTCCGTTTTTTACTTAATCCCATCCCATCTGAACTGGTAGGGTCCGGTTAAGTTAAGCTTGCACCTAGTATGTATGGCGCTGCATACAAATGAGGTGCAAAGTTAACCCAACGGGTTCCTCATATAATTTTTGAAAACACATTTTTTTCTAATTTATTTAGAAATGTATTGTTTTCAGATTATTCCCTATATTTGTAGTATGAGACGATATTACTTGCCAAATTTCATAGTTCTAGGTTAACAGAAAGTACCCTACAAACTGTGATTATCTTGAGAGTGGCGAAATATACATAAACAGCCGAATCTTTTTTTTTTGCGTTTACTTCGGAGTTCGATTTTTTCACAGCTTCAAGGGACTGTAGACTTGAATATATGGTTTTTAATTTCAACTCGATTCCTTCACGCGTTCTTAAGATAAATGGTCTTGACAGACAGACTACGGAACCCTACAAAACTGCCATGAGGAATAAATTAGGCATCGTCTAGTATTAAAGGTTCCTTTTTTCTTTTTTAGGTACGGAACCCTAAAAATATTGTAATTCTATCATTCATAACATACCCACAAAAGTCATACGTGATACTGATAATAATCTCCATCGCAACTATAGGAACTTATAGGAATTGCATTATTAGTTGGTAAAGACTGAAACACAATCTTGCAAACATTGATAATTATGTATTTTTATTAATAGGTGCGGATGCAGTTTACAAATCTTCTTGGTTTGCTTACACACACATGTTGTTCCTTCTTGACAAGACCAAGCCACGGGAAAGACTTAGTACCGTAAGTTCAACTGTTTTAATTATTTTTGTTTACAGTTATGACTATAGCTTATTTCACCTACGATGAGTCCTATGACACCTGTCATCTCAGTACATTTTATAACATATAATCGGAAAAATGTACTGAGATGACAAGTGTTATAGTATAGGACTCATCGTAGGTGAAATAAGCTATAAGTATACAGATGAAGGTTTTAAGCAGTTCAAACACTATTTTTAATAATTACATTTCTATCAAGTTATAACATTACTATTTATAACATTGGAATTAAGGAATTGTATTTATTACACGTAGGAATAAATTTATTATCAACATTTTATTAATTGTCATTATTAAATGATGTCTGTAACGCATTAGTGAAAATTAGAATTATAAGAAAAAAAAATAAGTCTGACATTACACTTTCGCGGTTTACGGGTACTTACACATAATTAATTATGAAATCTATTTATATAGAGCGGGCGTCCCAATACTATGCCACGTGGAGGATAAGTATCTTAAATATTATAGATAGACAATTTTACTGAAAGAAGACTTTATTTTTATTTTAAAAATAATTTCAAGTACATGCAGTGATTTTTGAAAAATTCAGTAAAATTAACTACCTATCAACAATATTTCAGATACTTTCACTCCATATTAACTATAACACAATTCATATTAACCAGTGTACAATAATTGTTAGCAACCACAAAAAATTACTCTACATCGATTTGCCATGATAATTTTCCCACATTGAAACAATATTCAGCAATTTGATCTCTCATACGCATTGCCGTTATTTGTGGTCTACGAGCAATTCTAGCAAGAGGCAAAAAGGAACCCATGTTTGTGTCATTATCCCTCCTCCATCGTCCAGGAGTTATTATGCCTTCCGCTTCAGTATCTAATGTACCCGGAGGCATATACAGATCATGGGAATTTGGGCTTTGCCTTAAAAAATTATGAAGATGGCATACGGTCATCACTATCAATTGTGCCCTCTCAGGTTCAAGCAGCATTGGTTTCCTTAAAACTCTAAATAAATTTGAAATGATTCCGAACGCGTTTTCTACAACTCGTCGAGCCCTCGATAGTCTGTAGTTAAATATACGTTTGATTGTCCCTTTAGCATGCTGGCCTGCATAGGGTTTCATGATATTATTGTGCAGAGGAAAGGCACTGTCAGCTACAAAGTAATATGGAACTATGTAATCTGTTCCTGCAAGTGCCTTTGGAGGTGGAAGATTCAACGACTCGCTGTATATTTTTTCCTTCAAAATTGAATTATTGAATACACCAGCATCAGATATTCTTCCTTGACTTCCGATATCGAGATATATAAAATTGTAGTTAGCATCCACAACAGCAAACAAAACAATACTGAAAAATCCTTTGTAGTTATAAAATTCAGATCCAGTATTAAAAGGAGCCTGCAGCACGATATGTTTTCCGTCCATTGCCCCAATCACATTGGGAAGGTTCCACATGTTTAAGAATTCAGCACTCGCTTCTTCCCATTTGTGTGGTGTGGTTGGTAACTGCAAAAAAAAAAACATCTATACTATTATAGGATTCTTAGATTTGTACTTATTGTTAATTAGTTTTCTATGGAGATGATGCAGCTTCGTGTTTTGTTTTGTATGGGCGCGCGCAGTCTGGCTTTATCTGTTGGTCAGAATAAATGATGACCACCTAAATCTGACATTGACCCTTCTAGTTATTTTATTACACAACAAAATTTAAGATTTTAGTGTAGGCTTCGAAATGTTTCAGTCATCGTTTCCATGTGTGTTTTTGTTAAAGTATATTTATGGGTACAAGTGGCAAGTCGCATTTATTTATGCGCTAGGAATATTTATTAATACAAGAAAAAAGGAAAAACAATGAAACAGTAAATAAAAAGCTTAAATTAAAATAAACTAAAACAAATTAAATAAAAACCGGTCAAGTGCGAGTCAGACTCGCGCACCGAGGGTTCCGTGCAAACACTTTCCATCCTTGAGTGGTTAAGTTAAGTTTGCACCTGGTATGTATAGATAGCGCCCCATACATATGAGGTGCAAAGTTAACGCAATCAATCCCGTTTGTTGTATGGGAGCCCCCCTTAAATATTTATTTTATTTTATTTTTAGTATTTGTTATTATAGCGGCATTAGAAATACATCATCTGTGAAAATTTCAACTGTCTAGCTATCACAGTTCTTGAGATACAGCCTGGTGACATACGGACGGACGGACGGAAGGCGCAGTCTCAGTAATAGGGTCCCGTTTTTACCCATTGGGTACGGAACCCTAAAAATTACTCCCCTGCGGCATGGTACCGAAAATGCCGGCAGCATTTCCTCGCTGAATAGCTATGCTGATACGTTGTGCACACGCAAAATAGGCGCATTGTAAGACGTCGAGTTGCGGAAAACTAGCCCGCGATAACCTAAATATTTAACCTATACGTTGTGCGAGGAAGCTGCCAGCTCTTCGGTCCCTAGTGGTCTCTGCAAGCCTTTTGGATAAGTCTTTGTAAAGCTTGCGGGCACTGGGACCCCATGGACCTAGGGTCTCGATCCCAAACGGTACAAAATTGTATTCAAGGCCGAGACCCCTATACTTCTCGGCCGCTTCAGCAGCTGCACCCGCTCTGCCAGATGTTCCGTGAAGGTGGGACAGCGCCAGTGTGTCTACACAAGTGGCATCCCACACAAGCACACGTCCCAGCCTCCACGGAACTAGGGACATCCCGTCTGGTCTCTTGCCATCGTCTCTGGCGATACCCGATGGCTCCAGTAACGCCGGCACGTTGACGGTGGCAAGAGAGCGGCGGATAATGTCGTTCAGAGTAGCATTTCGTTTTTTTTCTCGTTCGTTCGTTCTTTATGCGCTTACATATTCCAGCTAATTTCATGAGAAACTAAATCGAGGATGAAAGTTATACCGGTCAAAAGTTTAAACAAACAGGAAACGTCGACTGATATAGGGAGCATTTCCTTTTTATGCACTTTAAATTGATTTTTTCATTTTACAGGACATGGAAAGTGAGAGCGAGAACTTAACGGCGAGAAACGATCACGAGTCAGAAAATAGGTCTATGAGCCCGTCAAGGTCGGAGCCGGAAACGTCGTTTGCAATTCCGCCAGCATCAAAGAAATCGAAATTGCGCAAGCAAACAAATAAAGACCCCATAATGCTGGAGGCATTAGAAATAATGCGTTCGACAGCCCAAGCTGCTGCTGCCGCCACAACAACCACTGCAGACTCGCACCAAATTTACGCCAACTATTTGGCGACAAAATTCCGCTCATACTCCGCTCGAACTTTTATGATTGTTGAGCACAAGATAAACAATATCTTATTTTGTGCCGATAAGGGGATCTTTGAGTGGCAGAGTAGGAGCCTCGATCTCACTCGGTCATTAACTCCCGATCTCGAGACATCTGAAAATTGTGAACCGAGTGCACAATTTGAAGACGATGATGATGCGGTTTCCGAAGATAGTTCGGTGAATAGAGACTAAAGTACTATGGGTGACCTTACAAACGGTCCGGTAGTTTTGAATTTTTGATATGTTGTCTAGGATGGTTAGTCAGTGTTTAAAATTCAAAATGCACAATTCCCTCCCCCCGCCCCTCCGCGCCTGCCGCCATTTTGAAAAAACCGGCACTCTCTTCATATTTTTGCTCATATCTTCCTTTAGGAGCATTTTAGCTAGAAAAAAAGCGACAATGTTATAGAGCGTTAAATTTACTACATTCTCCATTTTATATTTTGTTTCTAGGACAGATAGTTACGGAGATATGCACATTTTAAAAAACGTTAAACATCGCAATTTCCAACACGAAAACAAACTTCTGGATTATATCGTCGAGCATTTTAGGTAGAACAGAGCTTGGGCAATGTTGTAGAGAATTAAATTTACTATAATTTACATTTCAAATTTTCTTTCAAGGACGGTTAGTTACGAAGATATGCACATTTTAAAAACTAGAAAAGTCGAATTTTCCGGAAATTTCTCAAAATTCTTGGTTTAGAACGCTGTCATTCAGTTACGGATTAGTCTAGGACAAATTAAAACATGTAGGAAATATAATTGCTTATAAAACTCATGTCCATTTTTACATAAATTTTCGGAAAATGTGACTTTATTTTTTACATATCTCCGTAATTATAATTATCTATTGTCGAAGCTTTCTTCTAGCTAAAATACTCCTAAAGGAAGATGTGAGCAAAAATATGAAGAAAGTGCCGGTTTTTTCAATATGGCGGCGGGCGCGGAGGGGTGGGGGGTGGGGGGGGTGTACATTTTCAACACTGACTAACCATCCTAGACAACATATATCAAAAATAATTAACAATTCATAATTAAGTAATTTACACATCATAATAATAACACACACACAAGTAGGTAATTAACAATTTATAATTAAGTAATTTACACATCATAATAATTTCTGTACAAAAAGTAATGATATCCCATCAAAAACATAAATGTTAAATGAGAGCCAAGTTCAATATATCACGTGCACTTCGCCGACAAAAGAATTAAGATCTATATGGGCGCCAAGTTCTTTGCCCTAAAATTAGATACAAGGACATGCGACATACTCAATGCATTTATTTTACTTGGGGTGTAATTCAATATCAAGATTTGACTTGGCTAGTTTTCACAAAGTGACTAAAGTTTATAAAGGTAACAGTATTATTATCAAGCTAACAGTATACCTAAGTAACAGGACGTACACTAACTTGCGTAGTTACTTACTTTTACGAAAATAGGTTAATGATTAGACAAATATAGTATAAATTTATAAGTAAAAACTAGCCAAGTCAAGTCATAGTCAAGTCATACATAAACTTAATTTCTTGATAACGTATGGGCCAGACGGTCCGTTGGACTTATTTACGTTACTCTATGATACAGCCAAGCCGTACTTTTGAAGCCAAGGTGTAGGATTAGTAAACTCAGGGCTTAGGGGCTTGGCTTTTCAAGGGATCGGATAACTTTATTACAGCGAAAGCGTTATGAGCATGTGAGTCTTAGCCGCCAATTTTACATGAAATGTTTTTGGTGGGATATTATTATTACACGATGATTATTTGTTTAACCGATGATCAGGTACCAACTTTTTTAACTCTGTAATTGATGGCGGTCACCTTGAAGTCGTAATTATATGAAAACAAACTTTTATTTTTCTATGATAATTTTTATTTGGAGACCAATTTTGTCTTTAATTCGTTGTCACCTTACTAATCTGTATTTGTGAGCTTACAACATTGTTAATGATTTAATCGCAATGATAATTTAAGCAGTCGTAGAAAATTTATTAAAATTTTCCGCCAAAGCGATGGCACGCTTGTCGTAGTTATCGTACTTCAATAATTTATGCAGGAGGACCATGTTTCTAGTGCTTATTAGTTTTAATTATTTAAACAGTGAGGTTACTGCACTGAGGTTATATTTGTCACATATGAAAGTACCTATTATTCTTCAAAAATAAATACATATATTTATGAAAACAATCCGTATCTCATTTTGTTCCAACGAAAAATGTAGTAACTCTATGGACTTACTACCTTTTTTTAGGGTTCCGTAGTCAACTAGGAACCCTTATAGTCTCGCCATGTCCGTCTGTCCTTCTGTCTGTCTGTCTGTCCGTCCGCGGCTTAGCTCCGTGATCATTAGTACTAGAAAGCTGAAATTTGTCATGAGTATGTGTATTTATCACGCCGACAAAACGGTAAAATAAAAACTAAAAAAATGTTTTTTTCGGGTACCTCCCGTATACCTAAAGTGGGGGTGATTTATTTTTTTCGTTCTAACACTAGTGTGTGGGGTGTCGTTGAATACATTATTTTTTAATAAAATCAGCAGTTTTGTAAATATTCGCTGCGACAATAAAAAAAAATAGTGCTATTTTTTTAAAGTTGCAGAACAAAAGATGCTCAGTTTAGAGAGCACACATTAAATCTTGCACTTAAAGCCCGCCCGCACTTGCCAAAGACACCCTGTAAGTATATTATTACATTTATTTTTTGTATTATACTTATTCCGTTTCATTAAGTACTTAGGTACGCAACACGTACGTAGGTACATAGATAGTACTATGTAGGTACCTACTTAGCTAAAGGTGACGAAAAACCACGCGACTCGGGTCATTCAGCCAAAAGGTATTGTAGGAATGTGAGTATTTTTATTTAGGTACCTTTACATAAGCACATGAAATGTATGAAATGAAACTATGAAATAAGTAGGTATGTAAAAAAAAATATCAGACAACCTCACACAAATCGATCTAGTCCCAAATTAAGCTCAAGAAGGCTTGTGTTATGGGTTAGTACCCATAGATAGGGCCTGCAAATATTCGAACATTTTAATTATTCGAATATTCGTTTTTTTTTTGCAGATATTCGAATTATTCGAATACTATTCGAATAGTTGAAATTATTTTAAAACAGTATTAAAAGTAGCTTTTTTTAAATTCCTGTGGTAAAATTAAACGAGCAGCAAAGCGAAATCGACGATACACCCTGTGTGTCCAATAGTGAAACCTTCTGTATCTTTCCCTTGACCCAGCCAGATGGCTCGAGAACGAGATCCTCTTAAGGTGTTTTAGCGAAACCCTAACAACCCTTACTGCTCCTTGCTCTTCCATACGTCATTGCGGTCACCGGTGCTACGTAGCTCTGGTAGAAGTAAAGGCTTTGTCTACTACCACATATTTTCTACTAATACACTGCGATGAATTCCATACTTGTTGTTTAGGAAATACTTCCTGAGACTGTACATCTTGCGGTTGTGGAGATTCTTGGCGTTTAAAGTCACGGCCTCGACTCTTACGCTGAATGAACAGTCTCATAAATGATGGCTTTAACCCATATGTAGTGAGTAGCACCTTCCTGTCCAAAGCCCCTAGCTTAGTCTGAGTCCACCTCAGTACGCCAAAGGAGTAAGTACTATTTTTATGTACCAAATTATTAATAAATATCAATAATACAATCATTACAAAAGAAAATAGGAAACAATTTAAAGTTGCATTATTCGATGTAAGAGCACATATTTCGATTAGAAATCGTCATCTTATCGTGAAACTGTTTAGAATGTGACTATACCTACCTATAGTTTATAACTATCTAAATAATTAGTTCTTAAATAAAAATATTTTACCTTTATTTGGCCCTTCAATGCAGTAACAACAGCTTGACAGGTTTCAGGAACTATAAGACTTATTGCTTGTTTTGAGACTCTAAACAAATATTGTAAACTTGTATAAGAATCCCCGGTAGCTAAGTATCTCAGAGTAATAAAAAGTCTTGTTTTCGCTGAGATCGCATTTCTCAAGTATGTATCAGGCTTTCGAATCATTGGACCAATCTTATTCAAAATATATTCAAAATCGGTAGGCGACATACGTGTGAAATTTTTATATTTCCCGCTGTGATGTTGAAATTCAAGGTCTCGTATTAATGCCGTACCCGTTGCCCTGTTTTTAAATAATTCCAGCTCCCACCAACGCCGTGGTCGTCTTTTTTTCAATCTTTTAGATATTATTATTATGCAAGCACACATAAACATAATATGTCGGTGAGCGATCTTAATCTCTGCGGGCGACATTTCTAAATGGGACGTAACTCCGCCGTCTGCACAGAACAACGATCACACACGAAATGAAATGATCGGCGAAATCGAAACGCCAAAATGATCGGGGCGGTGATACGGTGCTACGATACGGATAGCGTCCAAACTACTGCACGCCGAAATGATCGGTGCGGCGATACGCGACGAGGATACGATACGGCAAGTGTGGACGCGTTTCTTCGCGCGACGGCGCAAATGATACGGAGTGCCCGCAGTGAGCGTCCAAACAGCACGATACGCGGTGGAGATACGCAACGGGGATCGGATCGGCGAAATGATACAAGTGTGGACGGAGCTTAAGATATCGAACAATATGATAGTTGGGGCCGACTCTAGTTTGGGTGACTTCCGGTTCGTGTCTCAAGTTGGCCGCATGCGTTTAAGTTTCGTTGTTCATTATTTATTCATTTTAGTTGTTCAATGTGTAGTATTGATAGCGTATTGTGCAGTGATCTATCGTATGAGTGAATAGCTAATGAAGAATTCAACTTGAAGCGTTCATAGCCCTTCCTGGGTCAAGGCCCGATAGTCCGCGTGGTTTTTTGTAAATCGCTATCACTTTACAAAAAGCACGATTTTTTCAACTCACCGTACAACGTGGTATCAATCCTCTATCTAGTCGCCTAGTGCGATTGGCAACGAGACATTGGCAGTAATGGTCGCTTAACTGTGACCGGTTGCCATTTTTAAAAAAATAGAATAGAATAGACTCTAGTTTGTCTCTGAATTAAAAATAAACTACACTGACAGCTGCCAGAAAACTTCATTACCCGGAAATATTTGTCATAATGTGTCTCCTGAATGCAATGTGTCTCCTGAATGCATCGTGGAGGCTTATGATATGTGGCTAGATAAAGTAGTGTATGTAACTGTACATAATTAGGCATTAAAACACTCGTGTGATGTTATTATGAAACTTGCCTTCGGCTCGTTTCATAAACCCACACTCGTGTTTAATACCTTTCATTATGTACAGTCACATAGACTACTATTATAACTTTTATCCAGCCGTTTCGGCGTGATGCGTGGACCGCGCCCATACAAAACAAATGACGATCCTGCATTACGCTATCAAGATTTTTTCTAATATCATGATCTCCTTCTATATGAAATTTATTTTCATTACAATTTTAGGATTCTATATTAGTATAGATTAGTATAAAGTATAGATGTAGCATATGATCCAGAGAAAAAAATATCGTTTCGCGTTATTTAAGCTTGAATATACACCGTGGCTGTTAATAACCCGAAAGATTTAAACCACGTATTTTTGACGACAATACGAGTAAATAATGTTATATCAACATGGGTCTAATTATGTGTCTTAATTAAATTACTATTTCAGTACAAATTAAATCATATTAATTGCCCGCTTCTTTGTGAACAAGTCTTTAGTTGAAGAAGAGTGAGCGAGCATGACACTTCACGAATCGCTCCGAAATCATACGACGAACGGCGAATGCCGTGACTTATGTTCTATGACAAGAAGTGTCAAGTTATCGCTGTCTCAATATTACAGGGTTCTATGTTTCACTTTTGACGAGTTCAAATTTGAACATTGGCATAATGACATGAATTAGGGTGTGTTAGACTGGAGATTTTTTAACTTTTGATTTGTTTTAAATAATTTATATCTCCACTGTTTTAAATAACTTATGACTCACTACTCACTTTATATATTCGAGGTATTAATGTATGTACGAAATAATTTGTCAATGTTTGCACGTGTCGAGGTATCGGGCAAACTAATACGTTCTACGGGGAGACTTAGGACAGTCCCGCGTCGCATGGCACTGGCAAAAAAAAAACCCACGCGTCATCGGCCCAACGTTCTATGAACATCTACCCGACGAGTTGCGAACCGAAGCGTCAGACGAGAAGTTCAAACATCAATTGAGAAACTTTTTATTGGATAATCCATTATACTCAGTAAATGAGTACATGGATAAATAATTTATATTTCATTTTATATTGTTTTGGTTTCTTGAATTTGAATTTGAATTATCATTCTATTCTTGTTTTTGACGACGCGGTTGGCGCAGTTTGCAGACACCCGCCTACTGAGCCGGCAGTCCCGGGTCCGAATCCCGGCCGGGGCAAATATTTGTATGATGAACTCGAATATTTGTTCTTGGGTCATGGATGTTATCTATATATGTATTTATATATTACGTACATCGTCGTCTAGTACCCATAGTGCAAGCTTTGCTTAGTTTGGGACTAGGTCGATTTGCGTATGATTGTCCCATAATATTTATATTTATTTATTTATTCTTACTCAAGGAATCCCAAACTCGTCATACAAACTTTCACTTTCCACTTTACCCCATTAGGGGTTGATATTTAAAAAACGGTGAAATCAATATTTTCAGTTTTAGCAAGGAGCCCCACGCTGCACCCCTTACTCAAAAAGGCCACGTTTCTCATACAAGATTTCCTTTCCATTTAATCCCTTTCGGGGGTGAATTTCCTAAAATGCTGAAAGTTGTTTTCTTATTTTGTATAGAAGAAGCTATACACGAAATATTACCATTCTTACTTAAAGAATCCCAAACTCTTCATACAAACTTGCACCTCCCATTTTACCCCATTAGGGGTTGAATTTCAAAAACGCTGAATGCTTGATTCCCAGTTTTAGATGAAGAATCTGCACGCAAAATAATGCGCCCCTTACTTATATAAAAGACCACGTTTATCATACAAAATTCATCTTTCCATTTAACTCCTTTGGGCGATAAATTTCCCAAAATTCTGAATGTTGTTTTGTTATTGTGTATAGAAGAACATATAAACTAAATATTACCATTATTACTCAAGGAACCCCAAACTCTTCATACAAACTTTCTCCTTCCACTTTACCCCATTAGGGGTTGAATTTTTAAAATCGCTGAAATCCATATTCTCAGTTTTTGAAGCAGTGTTCACCGTTGCGCCCCTTACTCAAAAAAGGCCACGCTTCTCATACAAAGTTTCACTTTCCATTTAATCCCTTTCGGGGGTGAATTTCCAAAAATGGTGAAAGTTGTTGCCTTACTTTGTATTGAGAAACCTATACACGAAATATTACCATTTGTTACTCAAGGAGTCCCAAACTCGTCATACAAACTTTCACCTTTTACTTTACCTCATTAGGGGTTGAATTTTTAAAACCGCTAAAATCAATATCCTCAGTTTTGGCCGAAGAGCCCCCCGCTGCACCACTTACTCAAAAAAGGCCACGTTTCTCATATAAAGATTTACTTTCCATTTAATCCCTTTTGATTCTCCTCAAAGAATCCCAGGTTCTTCATACAAACTTTCACCTCCCATTTAACCCCCTTAAAGGATGACTTTTCCAAAATCCTGAAATTAGTTTTCTTGTTTTTAAATGGAAAATCTGTACACGAACTTTTGTATCTGTTACGATTTCCACACAAACTTTCAACCCTAATTTGACCCCCTTAGGGGATGAATTTTGAAATATTCCTTCTTATTCCTTGCCTCCATAGTATACTTGATCTATTTTACAAATTTGAAGTTCCTAGGTTCAGTAGTTTCGGCCCTACGTGATGAGCTGCCGTCGTAACGAAAAAGGGCGTATCTAACATTTTTGTCAAAAATGAGTTCTATACATATTCTGAATCAGCAAAAAAAGACGGATCTACCAGTATTTTTAAATTTACCTAAAAATGAACAGAACCCTGTGAAACCTACAATCAAAGAGGACGTATCTGCGGGATACCGCTAATAATAGGAATTAAAAAAGGCATTTCTGATGTATGCTAAAATAAAAAGACACATCTAAGCAAAAGCGTTTTATTATTTTAGAAAAATATGGACAGTTTCAGGTTTAGGTTTAAAGACATTTATTCTCATTAAAGACATTACATCACTTCCATGAGAACTATAGATAACAATTATATGATATAGGTAACACGATCCGGTAAAAGTTAATACTGAGTAGATAGTGCATCTGTTTATTAATAGGTATTAGTATTCGTCCGTTCAACTCATTTGTTAACATTTTACAATAGCAATTTGTTATTAAGCACATACTGAGCAAGTTGTTTTTAAATAAGTTGAACAAGTGCTCTCTCTTTATACCAAGAGGTATTATACGGGTAGGTAAAACGTGATTTGATTTTTGGAAAATCCTTGTAACTGTCCAATATCTCATATGTGTTTCTGACCTCGGCGCTCAGTATGTAGCTTATTTTCGCCATTGTTTTCTCGCCGTTTGAGTTCATCTCTCAAGGTGTTGAGGTAGTTTTTTTGAGCTGGCGTTTGGTCTGAGTAGATTTTAATGTTTTCCGGTAGCATGTTTTTGTTGCGAAGTAGTGCCTTGGCCAGATCTGGTGTATCAAAACATATTTTGATGACACGGTCCTTGCTCTGGGAGTTTTTTCCAATTCTGAAGATTTTTATTGGCTTTGGGATGTCTTCATTGAACGTGGTTATCATGTGCAGTATATCGCCTTCATCTTTAGCCATGTTTTCTTCGGCGCTAGTTAATTTTGGCTCTGGTCGTCCTACAAGTACGATATTTTTCTCTGTGACTGCGATTCTGTATTTCTGTAATTATTTGCTCTCCAATGTGCGAGTGATTTTCAAACTTAGCAGGCGATATTGTTTCATTAAAAGAAATGGCGCTTCTACACGGTAATAAGAAGAAAAGACGGTTCTGCGTAGTTGCGCCCTTTCATCTTAGTGAAATCACCATTTAAGTCACATTAAGTCAGGCGCAAGTGTCAGTATAGCGTCTTTTCTACGTAGTATAGTTAAGCCTGCTGGGTAAAGGGGGCTCGCGGTTGGATTTAATCAGATGCAATCAGATGCGTCCAGGCAGTTGAAGGAAATTTTAAGTTTTTCTTCATCATCATAAATTTAAGACTCAAACTCCTGTCGGTGTAGCTGATATAGTATGTACTTATACTCTAACAGGGTGTTTTTGAACCCACGCCATAATGCGGATTTTTAGTGGTACTACTTTACTGGCAACGACACATTTTTGGTAACTAACGTTGAAAGTCAGTGAATGTCACTGATATAAACAAAGAGGAACAGTTTTGGCTTTATTATTTTTTTCATAATAAAGCCAAAACTGTTCATAGTGATATGTCAAGATTTTTTCAATATAATTCAGTAATAATTTCGCAAGAAGAACGAAGGATTGAGCAGCATTCAGGTAAGCAATGTTTTCAATTTGGGCTATGACAAATCGCTACTGACGATGACGTTTAATAATTTAAAATATTGTCATATGAAAGCTGTTTGTAGCGCCACTATCCCTGGGCTGGACCGGACTTATGGTGTTCAACCAATTACTGCTAAATGCTACGCCAACACCACTTTTCGAAGGTTGTCAGTACCTTCCTGTCCCTTTGCGTCATGATCGATGTTTACCATCATAGTGCATAGTTTTCTATATTTGTACAGTTTTCGTTTGTTAATTTTTTATTTTCTGGGATATATTTGATTATATGCAGTCATTAAATTATTTTTATTTTTAACAGCCACACAGCCACATTTGCTAAACCTATTCGTGTTTTGATGTCTGGTGTACCTACATTTTAAGTCTGCTGTAATAAATATACATACATATATTAGTTTGCTTTTCTTTAAATTTAAAGGGTTGTCGTATTAAAATATACATTTTCTTCAAAGGAGACGGGTACGAAACTTTTCAAAAAAAACGGCCATATAGAAAAGGCATGTACATAAGCTAAAATCAGTAGCTACGGTTTTTTAGTTGCTTCAAATAGCTCTTGACGTTTTCGGAATAAAAATACACTTGCACTTTTTTATTAAAACAAATAAAAAGTAGTCAATGCAAGAATTCGGTTGTGACATATAGCGGTAAAACTAAAACTTAGTTGTTACCTATCTAAAAAAAATGTTTTTTTTTTGCATTTTTGAGAAATGCACTATATCTGTCTCAGTTGGAAGGACAATTGCTGGCTTCGTATTAAATTATATGGACTCCTAAGGTCGTATCACCCAGCAATTACCTACTTCCTTCGCTTCAACAATAATGCACCTAGTATTAATATTAAGGCTAGTCAAACATCGCCAATAATTGGCCACCGTTCAATAACTGGCCACCTCAAACTAAAAATGAACTCTGTTCACCTACAAACTGAATTCATTTTATTATATCATGGCCAGTTATTGAAGGGCGGCTAGTAATTAACAGCTTATACTAAAATGAATTATATTTATAGGTGAACAGAGTTAATTTTTAGTTTGAGGTGGCCAGTTATTGAACGGTGGCCAATTATTGGCAATTTACCCTATACGGATTTTCATATTTTTTATTGCATAGAGTAAAATACTATAATTGCACACCAGCACCTCTAGCACAACTGTGGCACGCGACTCTTTCTCGCGCGAGAAATATTACCTATCTCTTTCTTCGCTGTGCCGTGAGAGAGTGACGGGCGATGCTATGTCGCGCGACAAGAGTCGCGAAGCCTAGTAATTGTGCTAGACGGGCAGGTACAATTAAGCGACATCTATTGGTATCGGGTCTATATCGGATGGCATACAATTATGCTTTAGGTAGTTGGATTTTAGAGTTATCAATATTAGGACAAACTTGCTTATAGGACTTTAAATGAGTATGTGCAAAAATTATTAGGACAAACGAGTAGTATGCCATTCAACAGTATGCCAAACATTCTCGGCCAAACTTTTTTAGGACAAAAAACGTTATCCGATACGACAGGCACCCGAAATAAACATTAATACAATTTAACATGTGTCAACTAGCCTATTGGTCCATTTTAAATATCTCCGGTCTGCTTCTGTGAATTGGCTTTTCTTTTTATATGTATAGGGTCGAAATGATACTCAGGTTACAATAAACAAATTCTCTATTCATTTATTTCACGGATAAAAAAAAACTAAAAACTACCAACAGTAAAAAAAAGAATAAACCTCCGCTATCCGCTGACGCGGACGTACCGTACAAAAACGCTAACAATGATCGAGCATGACGCGAATTGGCAGTTGATTTCTTTTATATAATATATACAAATATTTAAATTATATAATAATTTACAAAATAGCTCAATGCTTTGCAAGACTCGTTCCACAAGATACCGAAAAGTATGTCACAATTTAATTCGCTATAATTTTTATTTCACATAAATATCTGAAAAAATCAACTTTCCAAGATTATTAGTCAGATTTATAATATAGAAGCCATACTAAATTGTTTGTATAAAATCTTGAAAAATTCACATTTTGAGAAAAGTATTAATGTCAAATGAAAATTAATTATGGCTAATTCGAGTGCCTATGTCAGCTGTAAAAATGTCAAAAACTATTTGTCGGATATTTTTGAACATATTTGCAACGAGTTGTTGTAGAATCGGTGTTGTGAAACGAATGTAGTTTTTTTACTGATCCACTACTAGAAATGTATGCCGAATTAATAAAACTTAGAATAATTAGAAACCAGTTCGAATTAATTTTATTGTGACATTAAATGAGAATTATCAAAAGAGCCAAATTCCTAGTGACTGAAAAAAATACACCATCGCAACTTTTATAATACTTATGCCATTTTTTGAGACTAACGCATTATTTTTAGTGATATTTCAGCACACTACACGAAATCTTGATAAGGATCGAGGTATTTTTAACATACAATTGCATTTAATGTTACTACATAAAAGACTATATTTAGTCTAGAAATTTTCGAGTCGTTTTTTACATGAGAAAAAAATGTGTTTTACATTTAATTTTAAGCTAGTCACATTAAGTTAAACAAATGTCGAAATGTGATTTTGCTGTGATGCGTGAGGACTGACTTTTTCGAAAAAAGCGAATTTGAAAAAAATATATCGCTTTTTTTAAGCGAAGAATAACGAGAAACGGTAAAAAGTCAATCCTCATTTTTTTATTTTTAATCCATGAATTTTTATGGACTGAAAAACATATATCCTCCATAATTTAAAATTCAATGGATATTTATTTTTATTTTTATAATAACCCCGTGCTAAAATAAATAAATCTATTATAGAAGCGACGTTCATCAATTAAAAAACTAAGTTTAATGTTACCTGTTTTATCTCTTAATATTTACACAAATAAATGAATAAATGATTTTAAAGGCGTTTTTGTTTTAATATATATTGCCAGTTTCTATTCGTGTCAGTTTTCACACAAGTTGCGATTTGAGAGTTACTCTTTACATTGTGGTGCCGAGACCAGGATACCGTCAAGAAATAAAACCTTCAAAACTTTCAACTAGGCAATAATCTCCTGGACAACAATTGATTATTTAAATTACAAGTCCTAAACATTGATTTACAGATACGTTCGTATGAAAATTGACACGAATTCTAAATAAAATGTTAAATTACATAAAATATTTTACGATTTCTGTAACGTACTAAACAGTGCGTTTATGTCGTTGAAATCTTAACATTTGGCCTTCTCTGACAATGCTAGAAAGAGAGGGACGAAGGCTAGGACAACGAATAGCCTAAGTGAGAAAACCTTAACCACACTTGTTCACTGGCTACGAAAACACCAATAATAGGTTATTAATACTTTTACGTAAACCAGTCAACAAAGTAACTTAAATTATTGTTTTATTTACGTAACAGTGGATTAAAATAATTACAAGCGAGTAAATAATACAATAATTTAATGTAACGAGCCACAGATACATTATAAGCACGTTTATATCTGCTTTTACAATTATAGGTCGCTATTTCACTGACATACTATCATAGAAATATGATGCAAGGTCTCAATGTCATATGGGATCATAAAAAATAACAAGACCATCTGAATCATGTTGCAATGATACGGTCATACATTTTTTATAGTTCTTTGAATCAGAAGTGTGATAACATTTATTACTTGAATAAGGCGAATCTGCGAGCGTTTGAACCGCGCGGTTATAACGTCATTATTGTCCATGTTATAACCACAATGGAAAAAAGGCGCTATAAATGTTTAATACTAGCATAGGACTTCATAAGAAATCAATGCTTTAACATGACTTTAACCATCAACTAATATAATATTTGTTGAGATAGGAATGACGAAATAAAATCACCGTAAAAACGCTGAGGATTCGTCCAATAGCGGCCTCAATATACGTCACAGATAATCTGCTGAGTGATAATGCGTGATTTACATATATAGACGTGTATTCCCGATTTGTTTTCCCAAAAAAATCCCTTAATATTTTTTCATTTGTCGACATGTTTCTCAAAGAAACAGAAAGTCTCCGATCGTTTTAATCGTTGTATAAACCCTATTCATTAAGTTTGTTTTATAAAGAAATTGAGAAAGGATTACGGTTGCAGATAAAACATTAGAGAAATGGAGCAAATTTGGAAAGATAATAGGGTGGTTTCCTGATTACAAAATAAATTATCACCACTTAAAAATTATGTTCAAAAATATACGCGGAATATTTCTACTGCAGTAATTTTTGCTCATTCGAAAATTTTAAATTAAGCAAACCCCTAATTAAAGGAAGCAATTCAACCGTACAGTACGGTGACGTCTTGTTTTGTTTTTCTTATAATTCACGTAGTATTCCATCATTTTGATATTTCATAAAAACTACCCAAATTGAATTGTCAGGAAACATCCCTATTCAGTGCGTGGAGGGAATAAGATAAAACTAGACAAAATTAATAAATTTAACAATGCGTCCTAATTAGAATTGATATTAGTTGTTATCTCCAGTTTAACTCAATCTGCAGTCTATATGCCAGGTATATGCACGCAAATTAATCTATGACGTGTTTATTTTAGTTGGATGTCTGTTGGAATCTGAATCTGAATCTGGATGTTCTGCCTGCGAAAGTATTTAGTTTAAAAAAAAAATTACGCTCTCAGCGCCTTAGAACAAATTATTATTCTGCAGCAGCAAGCCATATGGGCTGCGTGCGGGACGTTACTTCACTCACAGTGCACCAAGCATGTCCTAGCCACAGCAGGCCATGTGATATTTGTGCAAGCGGGTGAAGTGGGCCGCCGGCGGAGCACACGGCGTGCCAGATAAGGTTGCTACAATAGACATGTTGACTGATGTTGAATTCTACAGCGTAATGTAGTTATATGAATAAAATTAGCTAAATATTTCACGAAACAAAAAAAAAATCCAGAAACATATATCTTTTTTGGAAATATGTGACTTCAAAGGTACGCAAATTTTATGATATTTTTTTAATCCAAAATAAATTTTGAAAATGTTTTCAGAATCCTCATAATTTTACGAAACAATAATTGTATGACAACTATGAACTTAAACGCACTTTTTCACGGTGAAAATGGCAAATTTTTTAATATCTCCATACAATTATTCAATTATTGGTATCTATACCGGCCTGTGACGTCAATAGCCTGGACGCCAATTCTATGGAGCGTTTTTAGCGCTACGTGGGAATGTTGAACTTCGACGGTCATTTCTGACTTTTAGAGCAGTTTAAGTGTATCAGTCCCATATAGACATTTGATCACAATAAAAAATAGAATCGATTGACATCCTCAAAAAAAATTAGTCAACATGCCTATTACAGTTCTAGTGGGCGGCTGGCGGCCCACGTGGCCTGATGGTATGGTAGACAATTTATGGTGGGCTGCCATAGTCGAATATCTGTGAGCCACCAGCGTACCACATGATGCTGATTGTTTGAGACCTTTATCGTATGTCGGGCGCTTTTACATGTTTTGCTAATATCTCACAAATGTAACATGATGTTTAGAAACTCAAAAGTAAATTGTAGGATTATACATACATCAAAATATAGTTACTGTTTTTATTCCCCTAAAACTGTATACTATTTCTGCAAAAATATGCAACATAATCCAAAAAGTACGATTAAGGTTTTTGACGATCACATTATCTGTGAGATATAACTAATACTACGTTTTATTCCGCATATTGATATTATAGCGCATGTATAAATTCCACGAGTCTGTTTCCAAATGGCTGAAATATTAAACCCTCATTAATAGGTTAGACTGAATATCTACGATTTTTACCACTTGGGTAGGTGGTAAAAATCGTAGATATTCAGTCTACCGTACCAATCGTTTCATACTTCTAGGGGCTGGTTTCAAACAGTTTGTGATAATAACGTGAGTTAGATGTTTGTCTATATGTCCGACGAAAGTGGCGCCGCTTTGGTGGCAAATCGTAATCATTCAGCCTACATAATAGTCTCATGCTAAGACCGGATTATTTCAAACCGTAATAAGTTACGTACATTCTGCAGGTTTGACGTTTTGAGTCTATGATATACAGAGGATAAATAAATACAAAATTTTACGCGATCCACTACATGTCAGTGGGGATCGAACCTACGATCTCTTCTTATCCGGATTAGTGCTCTTATCTCTGAGCTACCGCGTGAAATTACGCATTATATTCAGACCTCTGCACTGTTTGTAAAGCGCGTTCACCCTTTAAGGCGTGTTTGAGTTCTAGTCAACGCCTATCGGTTGAGTAAATGTAGCCTGTCCTGTTGCCATAGCAACCGTCTCCGTCCGCCGACGCATGCATTGGGTTCCTGACGCGTTAACGCGTGGTGTTGCCATCAGCACAGGTGCCTGGTGAGCTGTTCGGTGACGTCCGCTTTGGACAGGTCTGCGAATTCGGCGCTTTTACCTAAAATAAAGGTTATTAAATTTTAGACTTAATGTCGTTGTAATCCGTTTAAATTGTTTTATTTATATGTGTGACAGTCGCGGAAACCGAAGAAAATATTACAATAGACTTTTTTTTTTTTAGGACCGTATTAATCCAGTCCTTTTTAGGGGGCATATGTCTATCATTGACTAACTACAGTCATACATTAGCGTTAACCCTTAAATGCATGGTGTAAGATGCAGCTTACATAAACAAAAATGAATTACTGGTTGAAAACAAGAAACATTTATTTGAAATAAAATAATATTTTATAATATATTGTGTTTTTTTAATTCATGCATTTAAGGGTTACAGTTATATTCAGCCAAAAAGAAAGCTGTCTAGATGAACATTTTAAAAACCATGGCGAGGAGAATTTAAAGAGCTGCAGAAAATATGATTGTCTTCCAAAAACTTAACGAAGCTTACTGATTGGCGCTAAATGCTTGGATGGGGACCATTTCGCTGGCTCAATATTACAGGGTTCTATGTATCACTTCTGACGAGCTCAAATTTGAACATTGCCATAATGACATGAAGTCTAATTTTAACTATTCTCAAAATTTAACATAGAACCCTAATATCAGGCCCGGATTTGGTGAGTGGTCGGTTTTAAGATCTACCGTCAGCTGTTTTATTTATTAAGTAAGATAACTAGTCTTACCTCTCTGTAATATCTCTATGGTCGACCTGGACTCTAGCTGTTTCAAATGCAACAGCAGCTTGTTTTCTGGCAGCGGCGCGACTGGCTTGGCGACTGCCAGGCTGGTGGTCTTCAGGGCTCGGGCCAGGGTCTTCAGGAACTTGAACCACTGTCGCTCGTTAGATGTCGCTTCTGGAGTGTTCACTAGAAGCGCCGCTTTCTCGATTAAAGCGCAGACACAGCTGAGGGTTAGCTGAAAAAAATATGGTTGTCTGTAAAGTCGGTTTACGGACGATAATTTTACGTGACAAGTGATAACGTATGAAGGCCAATCGAGTGGAAGAGAGATGGATGCGTCGCAAGCCGAACGCTTAGGCCGATCGTGCCTCTCTCGCTTGCACACTCTGCTCAGGCGGAACGTGACAATGAGTCATGCTTTTTCGTGCGTGCAGCCGATTCAACGATTTATAAGACGTTATCACGTCAAAAATGAGTCTTTGTATCAGTTTTCGTGTCTGATCTTTTGAGCGCCCAAAATGCTAGCAGACGTCAAACTAATTATACTCCACTCTAGTAAAGTCTGAATCAAGCTGAGGTTGAAAAAAAAAAACATTTAAATTTCGAAATAAAGTCATAAAAGTACTCATCACTGCCCCAGTGCCTTAAGTCCAAAGTCTTCGACCAGTGCGTCCTTCCGGTCCTTATTTATGGGGCTGAGACGTGGAAATAACAAAAGGCCTCGTCCACAAATTCCAAGTTGCTCAGCGAGCTATGGAGAGGGCTATGCTCGGAGTTTCTCTGAAGGACAAAATCTCCGGATTTTGTCCTTCAGAGAAACTCCGAGCATAGCCAGGAGATCCGACGGAGAACCAAAGTGACCGACATAGTCCTAAAGATATGCAAGTTGAAGTGGCAGTGGGCGGGGCATATTTGTCGTAGAGCCGATGGTCGATGGGGCAGACGAGTTCTAGAGTGGAGACCACGAGCGACACGCCCTGTAGGACGGCCTCCCGCCAGGTGGACCGACGACCTAAAAAGAGTGGCGGGAAGTGGTTGGATGCGGAAAGCTGAGGACCGGGTATGGTGGCGCGAACTGGGGGAAGGCCTATGTCCAGCAGTGGACGACTCCGGGCTGATGATGATGATGATGATGATGAAAGTACTCACAGGTGATGTAAGCGCGTGCGGCGTCCTCGCCGGGTCCAGCGCCTCGGCGAGTAACCCGCACGATTCCAAGATGGCCGACCAGCCCGTCGCGTTCTGGATGTATCTGTGGGCAAACACGGTATCATAATTAAAGTAGCGATGTAACATAAGCTTTTGACTTCGTTAATTAAGTTGTATTTTAGGTTATTTTATAGTGTTTTGGACCCTTCACTATGCGTTGTGCCGCAAGGTATTATTTTAGGTCCTTTACTTTTCATTATGTGACGTGCCGCAAGGTATTATTTTAGGTCCTTTACTATTCTTTATGTGGTGTGCCGCAAGGTATTATTTTAGATCCTTTACTATTCTGTATGTGGTGTGCCACAGAGTATTATTTTAGGGACTTTGCTGTTCTTTACGTGGTGTGCCGCAAGGTATTATTTTAGATCCTTTACTATTCTTTATGTGGTGTTCCACAAGGCAACATTTTAGGCCCGTTACTATAGTTTGTGACGTGTCGCAATTCGGTATTTTAAACTTTTTACCGTTATTTATCTACGCAGTGTACCACGAGCTAGCCTTTTAGGTCCGTTGCTATCCATCTTTAACACGTCGATAAACATTACTGTCAATTAAATGGTGTCAAGCTTTAAAGTTACACGACGTGTTCAGCAGAATGCTACAAGGTACGGTATTATTCCCCTTTATGTAAAGGTAAAGGCAAAGTGCTCGAGTGGAGACCTCGGACCAGCAAGCGCAGCGCAGGACGTCCACCTACAAGATGGACAGATGACCTTATAAAGGTCGCCGGAAGGCGCTGGATGCAGGTCGCTTCCAACCGGTATATATGGAAGTCCAAAGGGGCCTATGTTCAGCAGTGGACGTCTTATGGCTGAGATGATGATGATGATGTAAAGGCACAGACAACCCCCACTAGACGGAGCATGTAAGGCGACCCGCGCGCACCAACGATATGGTACGGCAGAACATTAAAGTATCAACACGGCGGCCACCGTTTAGTTGCGTCCATGTTTATGAGGTCTCTCTACACCACTTAACACTACAATTTACCATGTTATTTATTTAATTTCTTTTGTCGTTGACGTACGCATGGATCATAAACAAGGACGCAACTAAACGGTGGCCGCCGTGTTGGTACTTTAATGTTCTGCCGTACCATATCGTTGGTGCGCGCGGGTCGCCTCACATGCTCCGTCTAGTGGAGGTTGTCTGTGTGTAAAGGTGTGGCTTCACTGGTACCTGCGGTAGTGCGGCGCGAGCGGCGCGAGGCCGGCGGGGTCGCGGCGCGCGGCGGCGGGCAGCGCGCGCAGCACGCGCGACCACACCGCGCGCACCAGCGCGTGCGAGCCCACGCGCGACAGGAACCGCCCTAGCAACGCCTGCAAATTTAAACAGACCGACATTCGTTAAAAAGAAAAAAAGTCCAGCACGTTATGCCACACCAGAGCAGATATCAAATGAGACTATCACAAACTACCACGCTAATCAGATGCTGAGAAGAGAAAAAATACTTTAAGAAGTAACTGACCGAGCGAGCGAGCGAGCGAAAGGTCTCGTTTTCAGCTTCACTAAAAATAATGAGTGTCACTGGCACAGGAATACAAATTTCGTAGACACATGTAGTGTGACACTGGTTTGGGAGTACATTCTTTGGACAAATATGTCGTGACACTGGGTTCGGAGTGCATTCTTTGAACAAATATGTCATGACACTGGGTTAGGAGTGCATTCTTTGAACAAATATGTCGTGACACTGGGTTAGGAGTGCATTCTTTGAAGAAATATGTCGTGACACTGTGTTAGGAGTACTTCCTTTGAACAAATATGTTGTGACACTGGGTTGGGAGTACATTCTTTGAAGAAATATGTTGTGACACTGGGTTAGGAGTACTTCCTTTGAACAAATATGTTGTGACACTGGGTTGGGAGTACATTCTTTGAAGAAATATGTTGTGACACTGGGTTAGGAGTACTTCCTTTGAACAAATATGTCGTGACACTGGGTTAGGAGTACATTCTTTGAACAAATATGTCGTGACACTGGGTTGGGAGTACATTCTTTGAACTAATGTGTCGTGAAACTGGGTTGGGAGTACATTCTTTGAACAAATGTGTCCTGACACTGGGTTGGGAGTACATTTTTTGAACAAATGTGTCGTGACACTGGGTTGGGAGTACATTCTTTGAACAAATGTGTCCTGACACTGGGTTAGGAGTGCATTCTTTGAACAAATATGTTGTGTCACTGGGTTAGGAGTGCACTCTTTGAACAAATATGTTGTGTCACTGGGTTAGGAGTGCATTCTTTGAACAAATATGTTGTGTCACTGGGTTAGGAGTGCATTCTTTGAACAAATATGTTGTGTCACTGGGTTAGGAGTGCATTCTTTGAACAAATATGTTGTTTCACTGGGTCAGGAGTGCATTCTTTGTACAAATATGTTGTGTCACTGGGTTGGAGTGCATTTTTTGAACAAATATGTTGTGTCACTGGGTTGGGAGTGCATTCTTTGAAGAAATATGTCGTGACACTGGGTTAGGAGTGTATTCTTTGAACAAATATGTTGTGTCACTGGGTTAGGAGTGCATTCTTTGAACAAATATGTTGTGTCACTGGGTTGGGAGTGCATTCTTTGAACAAGTATGTTGTGTCACTGGGTTAGGAGTGCATTCTTTGAACAAATATGTTGTGTCACTGGGTTAGGAGTGCATTCTTTGAACAAATATGTTGTGACGCTGGGTTGGGAGTACATTCTTTGAACAAATATGTTGTGTCACTGGGTTAGGAGTGCATTCTTTGAACAAATATGTTGTGTCACTGGGTTGGGAGTGCATTCTTTGAACAAATATGTTGTGTCACTGGGTTAGGAGTGCATTCTTTGAACAAATATGTTGTGTCACTGGGTTGGGAGTGCATTCTTTGAACAAATATGTTGTGTCACTGGGTTAGGAGTGCATTCTTTGAAGAAATATGTCGTGACACTGGGTTAGGAGTGCATTTTTTGAACACATATGTCATGTCACTGAGACGAACGTGTGAATAAATATTCAGATATAAACTAGCGTATGTCTGCAGGTTATGGGCCCAAAATAACACTCACCCTTCCTTTCCTCACAGTGAGCATCTGCGCGAGTCTGTCCGCGTGCAGCAACCCCGCGAACATCTTGTCCATCAACTCGTCCTTGTTCTCGTCCAGAAGGTTCTTGATCGGCGGCGGCTTCTGATTCACCGCTAGATTCACCACCTGCAAAAAGAAAAGTTTGAGCCGTTTTGATATCTTAGAATTTATAGTGTAAGTGTCTGTAATAAAGAGGAGCGGAGAAAACTGGGTCATTAAATAAATTAAATATCGGACAACCCCACACAAATCAACCTAGTTCTACAGTAAGCTCTAGTAGGCTTGTGTTATGGACTCTAGACGACGATAAACATACTTATATAGATAAATACATACTTAAATACAAATAACATCCATGACCCAGGCACAAATATTCGAGTTCATCACACAAATATTTATGATTATGAAGCCCGAAAAAAGAGCATTTAAATGTGAGAATTAGTACGTTATTGTTGAATCGAGGGAAGTAGGCAATTGCTGGCTGAGTATTAATTTTAAACGATGACCTGTCTGTTCCTTTGCCCCATAAGTTCTTTTTTTGTGTTAGTTTCTGAATGTGATATCTACGAGGGGCGTCTGAAAAGTTCTAAGCCTAAGATAGAAAAAAACAATTTACACAAATGAACTCGTGTTTATTTTTCAATATAGTCTCCTCCTAAATCAATGCATTTTTTACATTTTTTATACAGTGCTTTTAGGCCATTAAAAAAATAATCTTCATTTTGCCCTTCAAAATGCTCCTGTACAGCCGCCTTCATCTCTTCGTCACTTCTAAATCGCTTTCCCCTCAACTCTTTCTTCAAATTATTGAATAGAAAATAATCGCTTGGGGCTAGATCTGGGCTGTAGGGTGGGTGGTCAATTTCGTCAAAACCAACTTCCTTCAGAGCACGCCTCGCAACATTAGCGGTGTGAACGGGTGCGTTGTCTTGCAAAAACAAAATGCCTTTCCTTAGTTTACCCCGCCTTTTCTCAACTATGGCTTGTCGCACCTGTCTTATTAGATTTGCATAATAAGTTCCGTTTATCGTAGAGCCTTTTTCTAAATAATCGATTAAAAGAATGCCATCACAATCCCAAAATACCGTAGCCATTAACTTAGAGGCCGACTTTTGCACTTTAAATTTCTTCGGCGGCCTTTCACCCTTTTCAATCCACTGCATCGACTCAGACTTACACTCCGGATCATACTGTCTGATCCATGTTTCATCAACAGTTACTATTCGGGAACAAACTTCATCTAAATCATCTTCGCACAATTCTAAAAACGCCCGAGAAGTTTCCACACGACGTACTTTATCGAAGGCCGTTAGCATTTTCGGTACCCAACGAGCACTGACTTTACTCATGTACAAATGTTCATGTAAAATTTCTCCGACTCTTTCTTTACTAATACCTAAGACCTCAGCTATTTGCCAAACCTTAATTCTTCTATCTTCTAATACCAGCTTTTTGACTTTTGCTACGTTTTCTTCGGTCACTACCGATATTGGCCGCCCTGAGCGGGGGTCGTCTTCGATCGATTCCCGTCCGAGTTTAAATAAGCGACTCCACTTTTTGACTGTGGCATAAAAAGGCCCAGAATCACCGTAAATAATAGCCATTTCCTCAAAAATACACTGCGGTGATTTGTCACTTTTTGTAAGGAATTTAATTACAGCACGGTGCTCAATTTTCGTAATATTCGTTGGTAATTCACACATGATGTACTTTTCCGTTGAATATCTCGAAACAGAATAATAAAAACGTGACATGTTATTTTTTAATAATTTGTTTTTAAATGGCCTTTCTAGTGGCCAGTATCATAAGCGCATATATAACCTCGAAATACCTTAGGCTTAGAACTTTTCAGACGCCCCTCGTATACGGAAGAACACTCAACTGTGGTTACACTGACCTGTCTTTTGTCAATGCTCTCGCTTTTCGGACTGTCCTGTTTAGGCCTCCGCTGCACCGACTCGATGTTCCTTAAGAAGAGATTAGAGTCTTCCTCTAACTCGTTCTCCAGGGCCTCCTTCTGTGCCGCTTCTAGCTGTTTCTGCTTTTCTTCCCTATCCTGGAAAAAATATCAGGTTGAAGCATATAAAATTAAGTATTATGTCAACGTTTTAGGGTTTCGTACGTAAAGGGTAAAAATTGGGCAAGTGCGAGCCCGACTCGCGCATGAAGGGTTCCGTACCTATACATATATATAATCTATAACAAGTTTGTTGTATGGGAGCCCCCCTTAAATATTTATTTTATTTTATTTTTAGTATTTGTTGTTATAGCAGCAATAGAAATACATCATCTGTGAAAATTTCAACTGTCTAGCTATCACCGTTGTTGAGATACAGCCTGGTGACAGACGGACGGACGGACGGACGGACGGACGGACGCACGGACGGACGGACGGACAGCGAAGTCTCAGTAATAGGGTCCCGTTTTTACCCTTTGGGTACGGAACCCTAAAAACGGGACCCTATCACTGACACTTCGCTGTCCGTCCGTCTGTCACCAGGCTGTATCTCAAGAACGGTGATAGCTAGACAGTTGAAATTTTCACAGATGATGTATTTCTATTGCCGCAATAACAACAAATACTAAAAATAAAATAAAATAAATATTTAAGGGGAGCTCCCATACAACAAACTTGTTATAGATTATGCTATGGTACGGAACCCTTCATGCGCGAGTCGGACTCGCACTTGCCCAATTTTTACGTCACTATTGTCAGAGCACATGTTATTACGATTAAACTTATCTTTTCTGGGCAGTTTTCAACCATGATGTTTGAATTGGCACGTTTGGGAACCACTGCTCTGAAATAAGGACTGTAGATAGATATAGCAGCTTATTTGAACTGTCAAATACCGTATTCAAGTTGATTTCTTTTTATTTCACTGTTTTGCCCGAAACCGTGTACTCTTAGATGAGAAAAAAAATGTTACAAAGTTCAGCCGTACAGGTAGCAGTGATGAAGAGCTCAATACGAATTCGAAATATGTCGGGCCGTTCCTGACAATAGGCATGGCGAAAATATTTTTTGAAGATGTCAATAGATTCTAATTTTTATAGGGATAAAATGTCTATATGGGACTAACTACACTGCTAAAAGGGCCGTAGGAAGGAAATGGGGCCTGAAACCACACATGATACACTGGATTTACAAGGCAGTGATACTACCCAGGATACTATACGGGGCCCTGGTATGGTGGCATAAGGCCAACATAAAAGAATACCAATGAGGACAACGCCCACGCAAGCAATGGAAATCATGCTCGGTCTCAAGTCACTCAAAATAGAGGCGGACAAGAGGAACAATGGTATAGAATGAAAGCATGCATGGAATGGAAGGAAGCTGTGTGGACAAGGGACATGCACTCATTCAGAGGGAAGCATGTTCGAAGATGGGGATGCTTACCCAAAACAACGACCTTATAAAGAGACGAGAAATGTTCGATAAGAAATATAGGATACATATAGCAGACAGGGACAACTGGAAAATAGAGGTAGAACACCCCGTGACTATCTGCTTTACGGATGGTTCTCGGCGGGAATCCACGAAACTAGCAGGAGCCGGCATAGTGATACCGAAGCTGGATAAGAAGGTACACATACCTCTGGGGAGGTACGCTAGCGTATTTCAGGCAGAGGTATGCGGCATAATGAGATGCGCACAAATAATAGATGAATGCTCACAGAAAGTGGGATCAGTCGTTAATATACACAGACAGCCAGGCTGCACTAAAAGTGTTAGACAAACAGACGGTAAGCTCGTCCTTGTAAGCTCGTCGTTCTAAGTATTTATTGTCTCCACCTGGGACCTGGAACCATTACCTTGAGTATGAGCGCGTTGTTTATGGCCAGCGGGTCGTTGAGCTCCTCCAGGCGCAGCAGCACGAGGTACAGGGCCTCGATGTCCAGCAGCAGCTGCTTCGTGCGCCGCATCTCTCGGGGACCTGGAACCATTACCTTGAGTATGAGCACGTTGTTTATGGCCAGCGGGTCGTTGAGCTCCTCCAGGCGCAGCAGCACGAGGTACAGGGCCTCGATGTCCAGCAGCAGCTGCTTCGTGCGCCGCATCTCTCGGGGACCTGGAACCATTACCTTGAGTATGAGCGCGTTGTTTATGGCCAGCGGGTCGTTGAGCTCCTCCAGGCGCAGCAGCACGAGGTACAGGGCCTCGATGTCCAGCAGCAGCTGCTTCGTGCGCCGCATCTCTCGGGGACCTGGAACCATTACCTTGAGTATGAGCGCGTTGTTTATGGCCAGCGGGTCGTTGAGCTCCTCCAGGCGCAGCAGCACGAGGTACAGGGCCTCGATGTCCAGCAGCAGCTGCTTCGTGCGCCGCATCTCTCGGGGACCTGGAACCATTACCTTGAGTATGAGCGCGTTGTTTATGGCCAGCGGGTCGTTGAGCTCCTCCAGGCGCAGCAGCACGAGGTACAGGGCCTCGATGTCCAGCAGCAGCTGCTTCGTGCGCCGCATCTCTCGGGGACCTGGAACCATTACCTTGAGTATGAGCGCGTTGTTTATGGCCAGCGGGTCGTTGAGCTCCTCCAGGCGCAGCAGCACGAGGTACAGGGCCTCGATGTCCAGCAGCAGCTGCTTCGTGCGCCGCATCTCTCGGGGACCTGGAACCATTACCTTGAGTATGAGCGCGTTGTTTATGGCCAGCGGGTCGTTGAGCTCCTCCAGGCGCAGCAGCACGAGGTACAGGGCCTCGATGTCCAGCAGCAGCTGCTTCGTGCGCCGCATCTCTCGGGGACCTGGAACCATTACCTTGAGTATGAGCGCGTTGTTTATGGCCAGCGGGTCGTTGAGCTCCTCCAGGCGCAGCAGCACGAGGTACAGGGCCTCGATGTCCAGCAGCAGCTGCTTCGTGCGCCGCATCTCTCGGGGACCTGGAACCATTACCTTGAGTATGAGCGCGTTGTTTATGGCCAGCGGGTCGTTGAGCTCCTCCAGGCGCAGCAGCACGAGGTACAGGGCCTCGATGTCCAGCAGCAGCTGCTTCGTGCGCCGCATCTCTCGGGGACCTGGAACCATTACCTTGAGTATGAGCGCGTTGTTTATGGCCAGCGGGTCGTTGAGCTCCTCCAGGCGCAGCAGCACGAGGTACAGGGCCTCGATGTCCAGCAGCAGCTGCTTCGTGCGCCGCATCTCGCGCGGGACCTGGAACAACCAGTTTATTTTTAAGTTCTAGCAAAGCTATAGGGAACATACAAGCTGCGATTCCGATTTTAGTAATACCAGATCATGAACACTGATTTAACTCAAAAAGCTAGTGTATTTAATACAATACAATACAATACAATACAACAATACTTTATTACACACCAACAAGAAAAATATTACATGAGAAATCATAAATTAAATAATGGTAGACAAAAGGCGGTCAAAGGTTAATAAAAGGACTTCAAAATATATCACGTCATTCTTGATATTTAATGATAATTAAATCTAATATTTTAAAATCATAAGTAGAAAACTATATGTAAGTCATACGATAAATATTTTTTCATAAAAATGATTGTATGACAACATGGTGGGTTTTATATGGATGGTTGGTCCTATATGGATGTTTGATCCTATGTGGATGGTTGGTCCTATATGGATGATTGGTCCTACATGGATAGTAGGTGCTATATGGATGAACAAACTACATTGATGGTTGGTGCTATATGGATGGATTGTCCTCTATGGATGATTGGTCCTACATGGATAGTAGGTGTTATATGGATGGTTGATCCTATATGGATGATTGGTCCTACATTGATAGTTGGTGCTATATAGATGGATTGTCCTATATGGATGGTTGGTGCTATATGGATGTTAGGTGCTACATGGATGATTGGTCCTACATTGATAGTTGGTGCTATATAGATGGATCGTCCTTTATGGATGGTTGGTGCTATATGCATGGTAGGTGCTACATGGATGGTTGGTGCTATATGGATGGTTGGTCCTATCTATGTGGATAGTTAGTGCTACATGGATGGTTGGTGCTTTATGGATGGTTGGTCCTATCTATGTGGATAGTTAGTGCTACATGGATGGTTGATCCTATATGGATGATTGGTCCTACATTGATAGTTGGTGCTATATAGATGGATTGTCCTATATGGATGGTTGGTGCTATATGGATGGTTGGTCCAATCTATGTGGATAGTTAGTGCTACATGGATGGTTGGTGCTATATGGATGGTTGGTCCTATCTATGTGGATAGTAAGTGCTACATGGATGGTTGATCCTATATGGATGATTGGTCCTACATTGATAGTTGGTGCTATATAGATGGATTGTCCTATATGGATGGTTGGTGCTATATGGATGGTTGGTGCTACATGGATGGTTGGTGCTACATGGATGGTTGGTGCTATATGGATGGTTGGTCCTATCTATATGGATAGTTTTTGCTATATAGTTCGAATTCTATTTCTTAAGCGAATCCCATTAGCTTTGTACCCGATGAACACAATTCGTAAGTGAAAGAGCAGTGAAGTTCGTATCGATGCTTAGGATGACGATGAAGTGACCAACATCTGTGTTCTCTTTGTTTAAGAGTAAACCTTATTTCGTTTGACTTAAGACTAATTTATTGTAAAAGTAATTTGCACTTATAACGCCTTACATTTCGAAGTGGCAGTTGTGGCCACAGTCAACAATACAGATAATGAGTATTTTTCATCGGGTACAAAGCTAATGGGATTCGCTTTCAGAAAAAGATTTTTTTCTATACATGGATGGCGGCTATAGGGCGGCTCACCTCGGCCGGGTTGGCGGTGCTGGCGACGCTGGACGCGCGCGAGGGCCGCGCGGACGCGGGCTCGTTGCCCGCCACCAATTCCACGTCGATGATCTTCCTTGGAGCCGTAACGCTGCCGCACTGAAACGAGGACGAACATATTTATACTACCTGAAAGCGCTCAACATCGTTGGTACTTATACTACGATTTCTAATTCAAGACCAAAAAAACTACCACAAGGTTGTCTACAATAAAATATTTTTACAATAGTAAATTCCTTTTTCTTTTTTAAACCTTTACCGCATACGAAGCCATATATGGCAGATATGAACTTGGACCTTATAAGCACAGGTCAAGGTTTAAATTCAAACAACTTTTTTTTTTCTATATGCGGTAAAGGGTTAAACACGCTAAGATAATTTATTTATTGGTAACTTTAACTATGTTTTAACAAAATAACTAGAAATATTTATTATTACGAGAGGAAATAATAAAAACTTAAACATCGGAGATTTTTGGTACGAAATCTGGTATTGTACTTGTAACATTGTGCATTTGGTGCAAGCCAAGAAACAAACTCAGATGTCATTTAAATATTGTCAATTTTGACAGTGACGTATCTGTCGTAGTTTTTTTGGTCTTGAATTAGAAATCCGAGTTTAGTGTAGGCCTCGTCACCAGGGCCTGGTGACTGGGCGGTTTCTCTGAGATCAGATCGTGAAAAGAGTTCACCAGAAAATCTGCAATTCTCTACCCGACCTCGCGTTGCAAGGCAAGCAGATTCCTGCGATTGTCGGGAGAAGGGTACCAAGAAGAGTGCCTCAGAAAGGCATTTTTCCTTCTCAATAGAGCCTGCATTTCCATCCCATCCAACCATCTTTGAATGTCCATCTATCCCTGTACCAAAATTGGTTAACCCTTAAATGCACGATGATGTATATATATACGGTACTAAAATGTCGAATGAATAGTGTCAATAAAAACTGTCTTGATTGTCCCAAAACCACATTCATACTGACGTTGATTTCATAGTTATTTAAATCATTTCAGAAATAAAATGAGTGTAATTGTAAGCATTTAAGGGTTAAAATTTGACCATACATTTTAGCTTGACGAGCGGACTAAGTTATTATGAACAACAGATGGTGCCAGAAAAAAAACGACCCTGCATCACGCTATTTATCTGAAATAATAACTTCATGCCTCAGAAAATTGATTCTAAAAACAATTTTTCTCAAACATGCAATGAAATATCGACATAACGTATTTTTTATTTCATTGTATATGTTTGAGAAAAGCACTATACATGACTTGGCCGTGAAAAGGACTTGTCAACTTCGTCTACCAACGGTCGGCCGTCTATACCTACTCACCCAGCAAGCCCTTATTTCCCGGAGTCTGCAGTAATGTACTATTTCTCAAACATGCAATGAAATATTGTCTTTACGTTCCTTATAATAGGCTCGGAAGTATCGCTTTTTGGGCGCAACAACTCGAGACGACTGTAAAGGGATTTCATACTGCTTTTCAGGCCTAGGCCTGCAAAGTAACGTTTTTTTGGTTTCAACAACAAGGTTATTCACACAGCTGGCTGGTTTGACAAAAAGCAGGTTTTGTTTTTAAAGGTTGGTTGTTAGACTAAAATGTCCTATTTGTCAATTAATAAAATGTTGTTCTTTGGAGTATATTTTTTTATTTCATTGTATGTTTGAGAAAAGCACTATACATGCCTCGTCGTGAAAACGGATTCACAGCCTCGTATCACTATCCCTACTTGGCCGGATCTCCTCATTTTCCCGGCCTCTGATGTAATGTACTATTGTTACCTGCAGCTTGCCGAGCGAGTTCTCGAACTGTGTGGGCACGTACGCTCGCGGCGCGTCCTCGCTGGTCGAATTGTGGCGGTTGGAGTTGTGTCGCTCGCGCGTGTGCGACTCCTGTTTCACACCTGTGGACAAAAGTTTATGTTACAAGTTCAATTTTCAACCCATGACGAAATAAGTTTGTTATAATTTAAATAAATTATTTTAACCCTTTGACCGCCAAAGACGGCAAATCACGTCATCGGGAATTCGTGCCAGTGACGCCAACGACGCCTATTGACGTGAAAAATTTCTATGGTCAAAAATATGCTAATTCAAACCACTATCTGTGTTTTTCAATCTCTGTTGATTTTGGAGCACTTTTTTTTTGGTTTTGCGTCAGTGGCACGGTGAATTGCTTTGCCGCTTGGCGCTCAAAGGGTTAAAGGGATTATATCGCGTATATTAATTATTTGAGCCTCTCTGACGTTTTTTCTAGTTAGTGAACGCGCGTCATCGGACGTTGTCAAAGGTTGACTAAGAAAAACTACCCATTTTATAAATTTAAAGTAAAAATAAAGGTACATACATGCCAGATGGGCCTAATGAGTAAAGACAGTTACACATGTGCCATTAAAGTGCCGGCTCACCCACACAGAGCCAATGTGCATGTACATTACTCACACAAACATGGCTCACCCGCGCTCGTGAGATAAAAGTACTGTACGCGATATAATCCGTTTAAATTGTTAGAGTTAAAAAATGTCGCACGTTATGCCGACATTTCATTGCATGTTTAAGAAAAGAGTATTTGTTATATTCTAAGAGTCCGCATACGGCAATGCGGCTTGAAACTAACCTCCACTGTAGAAGGGATGATTCTGCTGGTTCGCCTTGTGGGCTTCCTTCACTCCCTCTTTCTCCTTCTGGGATTGTCTTTCCAAGAACACCTGTTGAAAAACACGAATTAAATTACAATACAATCACACTGATATTATAAAGGCGAAAGTTTGTGTTTGTGTGCATGTTTGTTAGTTCTTCACGCTCAAACGGCTGGACCAATTTTGATAAATGTTGGTATGAAGGTAGCTGACACCCTGGATTAACACAGGCTACTTTTGATCCAGAAAAATGTAGTGTTCCCGTGGGATGAGTGGGTAACACCGCGCGGCGCAACTAGTAAATTAAGAGGCCTTATTCCCTTTAATAAATATTTTTTTCATATTATGGCAAATATATTGATAATTTCAACTAACCTTTTGAAGTGAATACTTTTCCCTGAGTTCTAGAAAGTAACACAGCTATTTCATGCTTTCATTGCGTGCAGTCGAAAATAAGTAAAAAGAAAAACGTTGTCTGCGTGAATTTTGTCAAATTCGAGTAGATTGTGAAACAATAATTATCAATGTAAAATTAAGTAGTAACATTGATAAATGTTAAGAAACATATTTGATCATAGAGAAAAATGTCTAAAACAATCAGCATTTTTAAACGGATAAGAAATTTGTATACATATTAAGTTATAAATGATTTTTATGTATTATGTATTTGTATATTTTTGAAGATATTATAAATAAATGAATATGAATATGAATATAAGGGAGCCGTTACTCACCGTGTAATAAAAGTCGTGAATGTAAGGTGTCCCAGTATTGAGCTGGAGCATTTGAATGTTGATCAGCCATTGTTTCTCGCGCTGCGTCATCAGGCCTCCATACTCGTCAGAGTCACTGAGAGACGCGACATCGTCGCCGTTCATATGTCTGAAATAGGATAATACAGTATTTGTGTATTGGCTTTTTAGGGTTCCGTACCTCAAAACTTCAAAAGGAAAAAACGGAACCCTTATAGGATCACTTTGTTGTCCGTCTGTCTGTCTGTCAAGACCCTTTTTCCCTTTTTTCAAGCTGAAATTCATATCAAATACTCAGATCGACTGTCCCTTGGAGATGTGAAAAAATGAAACTTCTAAGCCCACGCAATCAAAAGATACAGCCGTTTATGCTGCAAATTTTCGACACTCGCAAGGGAATCAAAACCTACAGTGTACTTCCTGTGAATTCAGAATCTTGAAATTTGGTACGAATCTACGTCTTATAGCACAGATAAAGGAAAAATTGCGAAAAGCATATATTTTTACTTTTACTTAATAAGTAAAAGTAAAAATATATGCTTTTCGCAATTTTTCCTGTAGATATATATAACCTGTAGATATATAATACATATCTACAGGTTTGCACGGAACCCTCGGTGCGCGAGTCCGACTCACACTTGGCCGGTTTTTTTTAAACATGACTTGAACTGTGTCATTATCATTACGTTTTAGCCCTCTGACTACCAGAGAGTCGGACTTGACAATAATGTAAGGAATACCTTTATCTGTCGAGGTACAAACTTTAAAAAAAGATAAAACAACCATATAAAAAATAAGGCATAGGCCCTAAACAGCCAAAACGGAAGATCAGTAGCTACGGCTTATCGCGACTTTTTAGATGTCTCAAATAGCTTATGGCGTTTTTGGAAACAAAGAAACTTTCACACAAAAAAAAGGCGGCAATGCAAGAATTCACTTTTAACATATAAAACTTATCTGTACTTATTTTGTTTTCTTGCACCATGTTTGAGAAAAGCACTATATTTGTAGGGCAATTGCTTTGTATTAAATTAAACAGCCTCCCAAGGTCATCCATTTAAAATTAATACCCGACCAGCAATTGTCTACTTCCCTCCCTTCCACAACAATGTACTATTATAACTCACCTATTATTATTATTGTACGTCCCATTAGGCCTCTGTCCAAACACCATATTATTCGTGAACTGATTATTCCCAAACCCTCTATTCAGCATCGGATGGTGGCTCGCATTATGAAAGCTATTATTAAACTGCAACATAGGGTGCGTATTCTGTATAAGTTGAACTAAGTTCTGCGAGGTCATATTCTGTGGTGGGGCCGTTTTGGAATTGTTGTAGACGCGACTTTTCTGCAGTTTCGGTGGCGTTTTCCCGTTTTTTGGTGGCGATTGGTTCGGTTGAGGCTTTTGGATGTGCATCATTGGCTCGGGTTTTGACTGTTGGATGGATGGGCCCTGGAAAGAGACAAAACAGGTTACTTACTCTGGCTATATCACCTAGTGACAACCAAAACTGACTAGAATTACTGTGACTGCTCTTCAAAATCTCGTATCGAGACGTGGTTTCGGAACGCACCCGGACCAAACGTCAAACTCAGACGTCGTATTTAGAAATTGTATATTAAATATTAAATCACTTATTAACTACATATTTTTAGATGTAAAGTGATTCTCGGTGTACAAATATCCTGTGAGAATATTATTCAAGGTGTTGGTGTCCAAGAAACAGTTATTTAGTGCCGGAACAATTTACACAAAGGAACCAACTGTCACTGTTATACTTACCGTCTAACAGTTTGAATTTTTTATTCAATTTGCATAAAAATTGGAACCAGGGAGTATATTTTTCTCATTACTTATTGCCTTCTCTCGACTTGTATTTGTTTTGTCATACATTTAAACCATATAAACTGGTTTCTTTTGATTGGTTAGGTAGTATTGTTTTATTTCTTTTTGGACAAATGAATATAAATATAAAGTGTGTACATACAATAAAATAGTGTCTTAAAGCTATTAAACATTGCATAGAATACTAAAAAGACACATAATATTTCATTTAAGAACCTTTATCATATATAACTTAGTTAGGATTTGTAGTAAATAAATAGTTGTATTACACTACATTAACTTCCTTTTATTTTATATATATTTACTAGGTACTTACAAGTTGTCTTGCATACAAGTTTTTAGTCCAAATATATACATATTCACAATGTTTTCAGTTCAAGCCTCAAAACCAACCACTAGGAGGGATGTTTTGGCTGCTAGACTGCGGCAAACACAGTTGGAGCTCAAAGAGGCCAAGGAGCTTAATGAGAGACTTCTACAGGAACGTGAGGAAAGCGAAGAGGAGGTGGAGCGGATTATAAGATCCAATACATCCCTCAAAACTAAGCTTGCAGAACAGGATGCACAATTCGAGGACCTACGGGGACAGCATGATGGCCTCCAAAGAACCCTGGAGCAGTTCCAAGAGTGTTTTACTACTCATGAACATGCACTTCAACGTATTCGGGACCTTGAACAACAGCTTGAGGAGCTGGAAAGAAAGTCAAATACATCTGTTACCTGTAAAATTTGCTCCGAACAAGCAGACAATAATTTAAGTATATATGCAGAAATGAATAGCTGTGAGAATATAGACATATTAAATGATACTATAATAAATGCACCGGAAATTGAAACCATAGATTTGACAAATTCTATGTATTACCGCAGCAATGAAAATAAAACCATGCAAGGATCGAATAAAATTAAGAAATATCTTAAATTGAGAAGATTTATTAGAAGATCAAAGATATTATTAAAAAGACACAAATCACTATTTAAATCAGTTTCTTTCAAACAAAACAATGTCGCTTTGATGAATGATCTCTTAAGCGGTCAAAATGAACTGGACCATGCTCTCGAAGCCCTAAATAATAGGAACGAAGAGCTCAAAACTCTAGAATCAAATTTGAAAGACGTCAACGATAAGTACGAGTTGTCGTGCAACCAAATGCGGGAATACATCGGGTTTATGAACTGCATCATAGACCTGGGGAACAGCAACGCGGACCGCATCGACTCCCTGGTGAGTGCCGTCGACTCGGGCCGGGGCGACGCCGCCTGCCGCTGCGGGTCGGCCTCGCCCGCGTCGCGTCGCGACGTCTGCGCGACCCCCTCGCGCCGCACGCCCCGCGTGCCGCGCCTGCCCGCGCCCACGCCGCGCGCCGCCGGCCGCACACCCGGGGCCGAGCCGACCCGGGGCCCGCGTCGCGCACTCCCGGTGCCGGCGCCGCGCCGCGTCTCGTTCGCGCCGCCCACGCCCCGCGCCCGATGCGCCGACACCGCCGCCGCGCCACACTCCGAGCCCCCCGTGCTGCGCGCCCGCGCCGGCCCCGCCGCGGCGCTCGCCCGCGCCCCGCGCCGCCCCATGCGCTGGCGCGCCCCGCACGGTGCTGTACACGGACCAGGTCGGTGTCGGGCTCGGCGCGCTGCTAGCCGGGCGCCTGCAGCAGCCGGTCACCAACAACTGTCTGCCGGGCGCTCCCCTCGGCCGCGTCGCCTCGTGTATTTCTGCCGACGCGTTCGACCGACACACCACCGTCGCGATCATGCTGGGAGACAGTTTGGGTTATACCAAGCGTGACGTGGTCGACTTCTGCGATACTCTCGCCGGTGTTGTCGACCGAGGTGTGGGTAAAATCATTGTGTGTGCGTTACCGTTTCCGGACAAAACGTCTGAAAAAATGTATAATAAGATAGAATATTTCAATTCCCTATTCTATAGACTCAGTCTGTATACCTCCACGATTTCGTATTTTGATACGAATAAATTTATTAAAAAATTTGTCCTGACTCGAAATCGTATGTATCTTTCGAAAAAATGCTTACGTGATTGTGCTAATCTGTTAGCATATAATATTGTAGACGCCGTCATGACTAGCATGACTTGTGATAGTAGTGCTAGGGTGAATCTTGCGTTGCGTTGTAGCAACGCGGGATCTCCTGGGACGGAGTCTTCGGGTGATTTAAACTGATTTCTTCGACAACGTGTGTCCCCGCCGGCTCTGCGCCCCCCGACGATTTTAACACTAGTAGTAATTTTGATAATAATGCGATTAATATAGTTCACCAAAATATACAAGGTTTTACTAGTAAAGAACTTGAAATTGGTTTATTTATAGATAATCATAATATTCATATCTTGTGTATAACTGAACACTGGCTTAAAGGTCATGAATTTATGTTCAATTTTAACAATCATAGTATAGTAAGTTCTTTCTCTAGAGAAGTTCACATCCGCGGCGGATCTTTGATTATGGTAAAACATGATTTAAAGCATAAAGAACGCAAAGATATTGTTAACATGTCCATTGAGCGTCAGATTGAACTTTCGTGTATTGAATTGGAACAATTTATAATTATATGCGTATACAGACCCCCACCAGCGGACTATAGTTTATTTGAGTCAACTATGGATGAAGTGCTCAATAGTATATTCTCTAGTAATAAGTGTATTATTGTGTGTGGTGATTTTAATGTTAATTTGTGTGAAGAATCATCTATGAGTGTGAGTTTATTGAACACTTTTAATTCTTTTGGCTTAGTGAATTTGTTTTCTGAGTCTACCAGAATCACAGCTACCAGTTCAACGTGTATTGATAACATATTTAGTAGTGTTGATGCGATTGATAAATCTATCATAAACAAACTAAGCTCTGACCATTGCGGACAATATGCCTCCTTCAACTTCAGTGGAAATATTGAGAGTGATCCACAAGACGCCATGTGCAGACCTATCTCTGAAAATCGCTTAGATTTGTTTAACCATAACATTCAGAGGAGACTATGTTATCTTACATTGACTCAAGAGGATGCTAACTGTATGTGTTCGGCCTTGTTTAACTGCATCAAAAAAGAATTTGATGCCTGTTTCAATTTAAAGAAAGTACAAGACAGGGTTAAAACTAAATTCAGCGACTGGGCTACACCTGATATTCATGAAAAAAGACGTCGTCTCTACGATCTTTATGAACAAAGGACAATCGATAAGAGACCGGAGTTCCTAGAGTACGTGAAAATGTTTTCCAAATCCTTTAAGCAAATGTGTGCCGCCGCTAAAGCTGATTACTTGTCTAAAAAGATCACAAATTCCTGTGATAAGGTAAAAACTATTTGGAAGGTAATCTATGATGAAACTGGGAAAACGAAACCAAAAGATCGCCATTACAGTCTTCGAATCGACGATACTGTAATAAGTTCCGATGTTGAAATTGCCCATCACTTTGAGCAATTCTTCTGCAATATACCTGTAGAGACAACAAAGTCTTTAAATTCATCGCCCGATGTTGCTGAATTACTATTGAAAACGAATGTAACAGAATGTACAACTATCTTTAAATTCATTTATGTAACCCCTACCACTATTATTAAAGCGTTTAAATCGCTAAATTTAAAGAAGACTGAGGATCTGTGGGGCCTATCTGTGAAAGTGTTACATTCAATTGTTGAATCTATTGCACCATATTTAGCTGATATCTTTAATAAATGTATTGATACTGGAGTATTTCCTGATTTGATGAAGCATAGCAAAATTATTCCCTTATTCAAATCAGGTACAAAATCAGACCCCACAAATTTTAGACCAATATCAATACTACCAGCATTAAGCAAAGTTTTTGAGAAGATTATTCTAAATCAACTGATATCTCATTTCAATCGGAATAACCTACTCCACAGCAATCAATTTGGGTTCACTAAAGGTCGCTCTACCACTGACGCTGGCGTGGTACTAGTTAAACATATCTTTGATGCCTGGGAGAAGGCTCAAGATGCTATTGGAGTTTTTTGTGATCTATCCAAAGCATTTGATTGCGTTGATCATGAGAATTTAATACGTAAGCTAGAACACTACGGAGTCAAAAATAATGCCCTTGACCTTGTCTCGTCATATCTTTCAGGCAGAACGCAACGGGTAGATATCAATGGGACTCAATCGACTGGGTCAGCTGTTGCTATGGGGGTACCTCAGGGTTCAATTCTGGGTCCCTTTCTTTTTCTAGTATATATTAACGATTTACCAAACCTTGTGCGAGATAAACATGATATAGTACTATTTGCAGATGACACATCTCTTCTTTTTAAAGTAAAAAGGCAAGAAAACAACTTCGATGTGATTAATGATGCACTGTCCTCTATTGTGGATTGGTTTACTGCAAATAATTTACTTTTAAATGCCAAGAAAACTAAGTGCATTAAATTTACATTACCAAATGTGAAACAAGTCAATTGTGCCAAGGTAAAACTGAAAGGCGAAGTACTGGAATTTGAAGAAAAAACAGTATTCCTGGGTGTTACTTTAGACTCTAAACTGCAATGGAGTGCGCATATAGCCACTCTTGCAGGTAAGCTTAGCTCCGCGGCCTATGCAGTTAGGCGAATCAGGCAGCTGACAAACGTCGAGACGGCAAAGATTGTATATTTCAGTTATTTCCATAGTGTTATGTCATATGGAATTTTATTATGGGGAAGAGCGGCGGACATCCAAACCATCTTTGTGGTACAAAAACGAGCTGTACGCGCAATTTATGCACTAGGAGGTCGTACGTCACTAAGAGAGAAATTCAAGGAAACAAACATTCTCACCGTAGCATCTCAATACATTCTTGAGAATATCATGTATGTGCGGAAAAATCTCCATGAATTCAAGCTCAACAGTGACATACACCACTACAATACGAGAAGTAAGGACAAGCTCGCAATACCTGCCCACCGTCTCCGTAAGGTTAGTTCGTCGTTCGTGGGGAACTGTGTACGCTTCTACAATAAAATACCTATTGATGTAGTAAAATTGACCTGTAGCAAATTTAAAGCGCAAATAAAACGTCACTTATTGAATAAAGCTTATTATACTGTTAATGACTTTCTAAACGACGGTGATGCCTTTAAGCCAGTAGTTTAGTGTTTTGTGTCAATAGTAAATTTTTAAATAAGCATTATTTTGGTGGGAAATTTTTAATGTAACATGAGAGCACAATTTGTTGTTTCTCACCGGGCAAATAGTATTAGTCAAGTATGCCCGGCAGCTTGAGCATGTCATGCTCGCTTAAAGGTCTTTGCTTACGGTGGCGTCGTTGATCGGGTCGCAGCCTTCCCTATAATATGGTTGAGGGAGGCGATGGCTGAGATATGCGTCATACTCGTGAACGGGTGCCGTTTGTGGGGTCCGGTCTGTTCATGCTAGCAAGGGCCAAATTAAATATGTAGCAACCGCATACTAGTGTTAAATTAAGCAAACGTGAGAAACTTCACCTGTACTCGATTGAAGTTATTCAATGTTGATTTTAACTTTTTGAACTCTTAGAGACTGTATACATCTCTAAGAAACAGCTTAGTGTAGTATGACACTCAGAGACTTTATACATCTCTGAGGAAATTAAATAATTTTAAAATATTTTATTGCATGTTTTGACGCCTAGAGACCATATACATCTCTAAGAAATTTAGGTTTAATAATTATTTTCTAAATTATTCACGTTGACGCCTAGAGACCTTATACATCTCTATGGAATTAAATTAATTAAGTAATTATATTTTATTGCATGTTGTGACACCCAGAGACTTTATACATCTCTGGGTATATTTAATATTTTCAATTTATTACATTTTAATTTTAATGTTACTTAACATTGATTTGGAGTATCTAACATCTCCATTACGTGTACCAGTGTAATTAGTTATAACACAAATGTATCATGTAATTGTTTTAAGTATTATTTTCGAAAAAATGACTTACTGTTGAGTTTCTTTCGGCTTTCTTCTCAACAGCGGTCTCCTCTTGCGAAATGCCGGTAGATTCACAATCCGACTTGTAAAAGTGCCCCTGTGGCCTACTTACTGAATAAATTATTTCATTTCATATCTAGTAAGCAAATCGACAGTAAGATAGTTTTGTTTTAAGTATGTATTTGTTACTTTGAGTTTTGGATGTCTATGGACGATATTCTTGTATGACTGACTCGATTGGCGCAATCATAGTGCAGCTGCCTTCTGAGCTGGCGGTTTTGGGTTCGAATCCCGGCAAGGGCAAATATATTTGTGAGATGAACTCGAATATTTGTGCCTGGGTCATGGATGTTCTATGTATTTAAATATATTTATCTATATAATTATTTACATCGTCGTCCTCCTGTGCAGGAAAGCTTTCTAGGAGACCGAGCCGAGTTTTCTCAACCGATTCTCATGAAATTTTGTATTTCAATAAGTGTATAATAATTCTTTGGTCGATTCAATTCGAAACTTTTCAAAATGGCGGACATATGGAGGATGAAATAATAATTAGACTCATTTTGAAACTAGCTCGCATTGCCGAGGTCCCCGGGGGCTAGAACATGCGGTTCTTCAAGAGGGGAGTAAATAGGTTCCTAAAGGGTCGGCAACGCGTGTGATGCTCCTGGCGTCGCAAGCGTCCATAGGCGGCGGTAACTGCTTAACATCAGGCGGGCCGCATGCTTGTTAACCACCGCCGTAGTATTAAAAAAAAAAAAAAAGTAGTACTATACTTACACGAAAATTATGATTAAACTGGCCCACGTTTGGGTTAAAATTCTGCCTCGGCATGCTCATTCCCGGCGGCGGCATCATCCTCGGCTGCCCCATCATGTGCGGGAACTGGTTCATTCCCGGCCCGAACTGGTTCCCGTTCGGCACCATCTGGTTCTGGTGGTTTTGGTGGTTTTGGTGGCTCTGCATGTTGCCCATGCTCGGATGGTTCTGTCCCATCTGATTCATATTCGGAGCCATGTTATTCGGATGGGTGTTAGGCCCTATGTGCATATTGGGCATTTGGTGCATGTTGTTTTGATAATTCATCTGGTTGGCGTTCTGCATGAACTGGTTCACGTTCTGGCCCATCTGGTTGCCACCCATTTGGTTGCCCATGCCCATCTGGCTGTTGGGACCCATCTGGTTTCCTGGTCCCATTTGGTTGCCCATTCCCAGCTGGTTGTTGCCCATCTGGTTGCCACCCATCTGGTTGCCGCCCATCTGGTTGCCGCCCATCTGGTTGCCACCCATTTGGTTGTTCATCCCCATCTGGCCGGGGCCGACCTGGTTGGGCATGAGATGGTTGCCGGGCAGCATGGCTTGGTTCATGTTCTGTGGTGCGAAGGGCAGTGGTACAGGTGCTTGGAGCCCAGGTGGCCGTTGTAGTATGACTGGAGGGAATCTTGGCTGGAACAAAATATAAAGGTTACACTTTAACATTGCTCCGTGACAAAAGCCCGGTCATTGAAGGTCAAGTAAAAAAATTGGGTAGTATTTTTTTTTTTGAAATTTTTGTAATTTATTTTAATAACCAGAAATGGTTCAGAAAGAATCCAGCTCGTCAGTCATAATCGAATTATCGGTTTTGAATAAAAACGGTACACCCCAACTTTACAATTAGATTTCTGATTTGTATCTACATGCAACGTCTAGTATCTCTGTTTGGCCCTATGGTTGACTGGTAGATAATGCCATTTGAATCCCATTTGCCAATCGCCATTTGTACTGACTTTTGTTTTGTGCAATATATAAATAAATAAACGTTTTAGGGAAACTATTTGTCGATTCTATTTTAATGTAGAAATACCACATCTCTCTCGCGGTCCTTGGACTAGCCGTAAAGCAATAGGGACTGGATATCGTGCGTGTATACGCACATCCTAAGGTATGGCTAATGCACATAAGCATTCAAAACACATATGACGCACAGGGCGCTCAAAGATTTGGTGTGATTGAAGTAACGATATAATAGCTCAGTTGGGAGAGCACTACGCCGGAAACATAGGGTCGTAGGTTCGTGCATGCATTACCAGAGATCAGACGAGCCGTGGATGGGTGCGCTAACCACACAGCTAAACGACTAAAATAAACTAATAAAATTATAGCTTTATTATGAATGCCCTTCTGTTTAAGGAAAAATTTAGACCCTTTTAGACCTATCAGCAGGCATCGGATATTCGGATCGATATTTACCTAGTTATCAAAATCATATTGCTATCTCACTCATACGTCAAACAAGCCGCCTATACCTACGCCCGAATAACAAAGCCGCCGCCAAAGTTTAGGTAAATATCGATCCGAATATCCGATGCCTGCCTATCTAAAAAACTAACTAACTATTTTGGCTCAGTGACCCAAAGAGGATCCTGGCCTCCGAAACGAGAGCACGCCACTTGTCCCGATCCTGCGCAGTTTCTCGCCAGTTTTCGGCTTGAAGCTTACGCAGATCCACCTCCACCACGTCTCCCCAGCGGTACCTGCACCTCTAGCATAACTGTCATACGCGACTATTTGTCGCGCGTGATAATTATACGTCTCTCTCTGTGCAGTACTGTGAGAGAGTGACGGGTAGCGCTATCTCGCGCGACAAGAGTCGCGAAGCATAGTTCTGCTACACGGGCTGGGACGATCAACTGGTCGTCGACCGGTTGTTTGCTCCAAGTATGCTCTTTTTGCCGCGCGATTCTCTTCCATTCTTTGTAGGTGACCGAGCCAACGAAGTCTATGGGGCTTTGTCTCTCCGATAATATTCGGCTCGGCCACCAGCTCCTCAATCTCGGCGTTAGTTCGGATGCGCCACGTACCATCATTCCTTTTTTCTACTCCAGTACTTTTTTCTGCCATTTATATAGTTACTAACTCTAATACAAAGACATAAATTATGAAAGTCTGTAAAAGTCTATACTCTACTGCCCAAAAACACACTGCTAACCGATGTTATAATGTCGCCAAAAAAGCATCACTTAGTACCACAGATTACAAGATGAACAGGTGCATTCACACAATTTGCAAATAAAAAAAAAAACTTATTGTACTAAGGCATTGCTGCCAACTTAAAAAAAAAGTTTTATCTTCAGTGCATGGATGTTTAGTATAGTGAACGTATACCTTTATGTATAAGTTTAATTTTTTTTGACAGATGTTTAGTATGGTGAACGTATACCTTTATGAATAAGTTAATATTTTTTTGACAGATGGATGTCAATAAAAAAAAAGTTTATCAGAGACAATTTTTCTTTTTAATTTTGTTGATTCCGAGCGGGAACATGTAATTATTTTCTTTGTTGTTTATTTGCATTTTATTTATGAAATGTCGAGTCGTAGAAAAAGTATTGTATGCAACCGTTGTATAAGTAGGTCAAAAAACGCTCGTGGCATCTTTCTTACGATGTTCGCTACGCTCACATCGTAACCCATGCCACTCGCGTTTTTTGCCCCCTCTTATACAACGGTTGCATAAAATACTATTATCAGTCATCCTTTATCAAAATATCAGACGGCCGCTTCCACATGAACTCACCTGGTAGTAGTTCTGAGTGGGATACGGCGCCTGCTTCTGTCGCAGCTGTCTCTCAATCTCCTCCACTGTGCACACGTTCTTGAGTGCCGGCGGCGCGGGCTGGGACAAACACGTTTTATTTATTTCTCATCACACTTTGCTTGCAAACAGGGGCTTACATGCTAGAAAAGCGGGCGGTAAGTCGTAAGTTACGCCCTAGGGCGGTAAGTAATTTTTATCACACTAAGTGATTACATACTAGAAAACCGGTCGGTAAATCGTATAGACCGCCCTAGGGCGGTAAGTAATTTTGGTATTGACTACTGCTACTTTTGTTTTATTTCCTCCAAAGTGTGATGAAAAACGTCGTACGTGACTTTGGTGTTAAAGGAATTCCAAACTCGTGTCATTAAAGCCCTCGCCTTGGGCTTCGGGCTTCTAATATACACTCGTTTGTAATTCCTCGTTTACCACACTATAATACTACTAAACGTAATGTACTATAATACTACTAAAAAGGTTACAACTTCATACGCTTAAATTTGTTTATACAGTAGTCGGGTAAAAAGTATCCTATAACCATATTTAGATGTCCAGCTATCTCTGTACCGAAATTGGTTAAAATCAGTCCAGCCGTTTCGGCGTGATGCGAGGACAAAGGAAATTATGACCAACAGATGGCGCCAGGCTGGCATGATGCCGCCGCCCATACAAAATAAAAGACGTTCCTGCATCACGCTATTAAGATTTTTCCTGAAATCATGACCCCTCTCCTTAGAAAACTGATTTTCAATCCAAATCTAGAATTTTATTATTTTGTCAAAATTGCAATGAAGTTTTGTCATAACGTGCATTATAACAGGCTTCGAAGTATCACGTTTCGGCCGGAACAACTTTACAAGATAACTGTAAAGGAACTTCATACAAAATTGAAGGCCTAAGCCGGGAATTATTTTTTTATAAACATGGCGTCTGTGTTCATGAACAGGCTAAACAGCTGCATTATATTTATTGAGCGGTGTATTTTTTTATTTCATTGAATATGTTTGAGAAAAGCACTTATACATGCCTAGCCGTGAAAGAGCTTGCCGGCTCCCTACGGTCGTCCGTGTCTACCTACTCTACCTCTTGTATTGTATGAGTCTACTCACTTGTGGTGTGGGGTATACGGCGTCATGACGCCACACGCTGGATCCTAGAGCTGATGTGTGTTCGCTCTCGTCCAGGACTAGCTGGGAGAGCGAGGCTTCTGAAATGACAAATAAACAATAATTAATATCGGACAACCTCACACAAATCGATTAGTCTCAAAGTAAGCTAGCAGGCTTGTGTTGTGGGTTGTGGGCACTAGACAACGATATACATACTTGTTTAAACTTATTTATTTTATGTCACCTTCGCTTTGGTTCGGGCCACAAACACCTGCGGTCTTGGACATCAATGGGCCTCATGAGAAGGCTCAAAGTTACTCAAAGGGCAATGGAGCAAGCTATGCCCGGAGTTTCCTTGCGGGATCGATGAGATACGCAATAGAATCAAATTTGTAGATATAGCTCAGACAGTCGCCAAACTTAAGTGGCAGATCACCGTTAGGGCTGAAAGGTTCTTGAGTGGCGACCGCGGACCGGAAGACTTGGAAGGTCCCCCCGGACGGCCTCCAAACTAGAACAAATGCGGGGACACCCGGACGGGTGGCAACTCAACCTGAAGAGCACTTGTGGCGCGGAGACACTCCCAAATGTCCCAAGACTTACCCAGTTGCATGTTGGCATCGTCCAGGGTGCTGTGATGCCAGCTGCTCTCAAACTACGAGGCCATCTGCTAATGGTCTAAGTCGGAGCCAATGCTTAGAAACAACTGGCCTAGAGGTGCGTACGCATTTGAGCGGCTCGGCCCGAAGCATGCTCGCCCTGAGCTGCTGCTCGGGAGCATTTTGCACATTCTATACCCCGGTGTGGCAAAATGGCGCCAGACGAGATAACAGCTGTTGCTGCGTTTATTGTAATACATCTAATAATAAACAAAAAGAAGAAAAAATGTCCTGTGATGGTGGATGGAATAGTTATAATAAAAATCGTGATCACCAGCAAACATAGTCAAGCTAGTACCTAGGCGCCGTGCGCAATGACAAGTCAGAACGTGTCGATTTGAGCAAATGGGCGAGCCGTGCGTGCCTCAAATCCGTACGCACCTTAACACGTTGGACGCCACGGGGGGCACCAGTTGAGCCACACTCAAATAGCTTTGAGGGCCAGTAAAAAAATCATAAAGTCGACAAAAATGAGATTTTGGTATTTATCGACAAATGGTTTCTAAAATGCATAAAAACTATGGTACACGTTGAGATAAATGTTTATTGCTGTCTATTTAAGAAATATCCAAGTGTCGTTCAACTGGTGTCCCCCACGGCCTCAGCGGAAGAAAAAGCGCTATTCCGTCGGCGGGGGCCGTGGGGGTCCCGCCGTCGCACACCTCGCCCGCCACCCGCGCGCCACGGTTCCTGGGCCCGCGTGAATAGGTTTTAGTTTTTCTTTTACTATGCCGAATGTTAGGTTTAAAATAGTTACTTCTGATACAAATGTGGAAAGTAGGATTATTTCCTTGGCAAGAAGACTACATTTCAACACGTGTATAATACAGCATTTTACAATGCATTATGCGAGGAAAGATTCAACAATTATTAGCGATAGTGTACAGTGCTACTATATTGTGCTGTTTATAAGGGTAATTTAATGCATAAAAAAATATGAAAATGATCCAAACTCGCGCAATCCGCACCGCACGGGAATGGACTTGCCTGCGGAGCGCAGTACTTCGTCGTGCCGGGAAGAAGGTATTATGGACAACCATTCCCACAGGGGCCGTACGCACTATGCCGGTCGTTCAGGATTGGATTGCTTTGAATTCATTAGATTACCCTTAGAAAAGGTGCTTTCCGAGCATATGCATTGTAAACTACATGAAATTCATAGTAGGTGCGTGCCACAAAATTCGTGGGTTGCACATGATTTTCTTTGAAGTCGGTTAAAAAATCAAAATACTAAATACATCATTTAAAAATATCTTATTTTTCATTCTAATGTAAATCAAAACTTGTAAAATATGCATATAAATTGCGTAATATTTATATACGTTTTATATATCTTTGAACATTCTACCATCGATTGTGGAAAATCACTCATAATTTTCTAAGTCGTTATTGAATTGAAAAACCAACAACTCTTGGACCTTCTACAGGGGTCCCCTCAGGTACAAATAACCGAGATATAATTGAGCGACGGCCCAGCAAAGGAGTTTGAAATTAGGTGTGATTCGCGGTCATATGGTGCCCCCCACGGCGCGAATGGAAAGTGTATGTGTCGCTCAACAGGTGGCCCCCATGGCCTAAATGAAAATGCATATTATATCTACTTATGCTCCTCGAAGCCAGTGGATTGAAACAACCGGCCTAAGACTCGCCCAGTTGCATGTTGGCATCGTCCAGGGTGCTGTGATGCCGGCTGCTCTCCTACTGCGAGGCCATCTACTTATGCTCCTTGAAGCCAGTGGATTGAAACAACCGGCCTAAGACTCACCCAGTTGCATGTTGGCATCGTCCAGGGTGCTGTGATGCCGGCGGCTGCTCTCCTACTACGAGGCCATCTACTTATGCTCCTCGAAGCCAATGGTTTGAAACGACCAGCCTAAGACTTACCCAGTTGCATGTTGGCATCGTCCAGGGTGCTGTGATACCAGCTCCTCTCCAAGTGCGAGGCCATCTACTTATGCTCCTCGAAGCCAATGGTTTGAAACAACCGTCCTAAGACTTACCCAGCTGCATGTTGGCATCGTCCAGGGTGCTGTGATGCCGGCGGCTGCTCTCCAACTGCGAGGCCATCTGCTCATGCTCCTCGAAGTCGAAGCCATCCGCTGTATAAAAAAAATAGAATAGCTGTATGGTACAAATGTAAGTGGTGCCAGATCAAGAATTTGGAGAACATTTTCGATTTTGCAGGGTTCGAAATTATCAAGGTAATTACGCTTCTTGATAATCCTCTGATAATTAACGGAAAATTATCACCAGTGTATGACAAATTGTAACAAAAAATAAATAAACTTTATAATTTTTGATTAATTCAATATTTAACTTAAACAAACCAATGGCACTCGAGTTCACTCAACTTTGCATAATCCATAATTTTATAATGCACAAATCACGCGAGGTTCTTTCGGCTACTTTATTGCAAAGAGGTCGGTTTACCCGACGTCCGAAGCATGTACTATCTGACCCGGACGATGAGATCACGGAAAAAATCCAAGCGATTGTCACCGCGAACTCTTCGAATGGCGCCTCGTTAAGACATCTCTGGCCATTTTGACCTTCCCTACCCCCATGTATGAGGACTCTCACAAGATGGTTATGCTGACAGGATTTTACGAACGCTCTAGGGACTCATACGTCATTGAAGAACAGTTCTTTATGCATTATTTGAAAGGAATAATAATAATAATAGCCTTTATTTCCCTAAATGAGTGATTACATGATAAATATTTCATGTTGTGTTTAATTTGTTAAATTAAATCCCTCACTTCGGTGTGCCTCTTGGCATAGGCCTCCTCCAACGATCTCCATTGAGCTCTGTCGTTTGCGACTCTTGTCCAGTATGGTCTGAGGGTAAGACGATTGTCATCCTCCCATCTTCTTATTGGTCTCTCGGGTACCATAAGGTGACCTGTTTGCTCCACTTATTTGTTTGGCAGCGAAGCATGTGTCCTGCCCATCCCCATTTTTGGTGATCAATGCGAAAGTCAGTTTGAAAGGAATACCTCAGATTAACTTACCCTGGCCAAAGGTCTCATCGTTGAGGGCATCATATTCGTCCTCCGAGGGCTCCCCCCCTCCTTCATCATCATTTAAGTTCTGAAACAAGTTTTTTTTGTTTTAGGCTGAAGCATCTTATCACGAAATATTAGCCCAACAGGATTTTCAGCCAACGCCATATTGCGGATTTTTCGTGGTACAATTTTTTTTACTGGCATTGACTAAGTTTTGGTACCTGACGTTGAAAGTCAGTTCACTGTAAAAGCTTTACAGCGGTTAATTAAAAGTAGTGTCCATCAACATGGTAATAATAATATAAATAGGTTGCTTCTATCACTTTCTATGATCATGTGATAAGTCAACATGTCAACATTGGCGAAATACCTCATGCTATAGTCACCAAGAACTGAAAGTCCCAAAGGAAAAATTACACTATCCAAGTTTAACTGAAATCTACAAATTTTTCCTAGTTCAGTAAACATAAAGCTATTTTAAAAAACAAATACAATTTCACTAATAAAATTAAGAATTAATCATCACTTTTCAAGAACTAAACTAGAAAAGTTCAAAATAGTCTCCTACGTGCCATTGTACTTATCATGTGTCATTAAGGTAGATAAGTACTTGTAATATACAGGCATTGATAATAATGTTCTACTACTCCCTTTTATCTGTCCCTTATATAGTCACCAACTCTAATATAAAGATACATTACTAATGCCTTGTAAAAGTCTAAAATCTATTGCTAAACAATATTGTACTGTTTTAATTTATGAAACATGTAATTTATTTACACCAAAAACATTTCATGTAAAATTGACGGCCAAGACTCACATTCTCATAACGCTTTCGCTGTAAAAAAGTTATCAGATCCCAGGAAAAGCCAAGCCCCTAAGCCCCGACTTTACTAACCCCACCACCTTGGTTTAAAAAGTATGGCATCAACTGGCTTCAAGCCCCTAAACCCGGAGTTTACTAACCCTACACCTTTGTTTCAAAAGTATGGCTTGGCCGTTTCATAGACTACCGTAAATAAGTCCAACGGACCGTCTGGCCCATATGGTATCAACAAACTAAGTTTATGTCTTTGATAATATATACTTATAAACTTAATTCCTTACGATATAGGCCGGACAGTCCGCTAGACTTATTTACGGTAGTCTATGAAACGGCCAAGCCATACTTTTGAAACAAAGGTGTAGGGTTAGTAAACTCCGGGTTTAGGGGCTTGAAGCCAGTTGATGCCATACTTTTTAAACCAAGGTGGTGGGGTTAGTAAAGTCGGGGCTTAGGGGCTTGGCTTTTCCTGGGATCTGATAACTTTTTTACAGCGAAAGCGTTATGAGAATGTGAGTCTTGGCCGTCAATTTTACATGAAATGTTTTTGGTGGGATCTCATTTCTTTTTGTAAGGTGCTTTAGTTTTTTTAATTTTTTTGGGCTGTAGGGTTTCTTGAGCGTCAACTGAAGTAGACAATTGTGTATTTAAGAAATACTTAAGTTTAGCCCCATATATATATACACTTTTATCCCCTATTATGTGAAACCCATACAAACTTCCATCCCCTTATTTAAAGGGTGGGGGGTGATTTTTTAAAAGTCCTACAATATGTATTTGATTTATAACAATGAGTCCCTATAGGTTTCAATTTTCAGACCTCTAGTATCAAAATTTGCGGAAGTTTCATACAAACTTCCATCCCCTAGTTTAAGGGGTTGGGGGATAAAAGTTCCAAGTTTTAGAATTATTTTGTTGTTTGTGTACTAATACTAGCTTACATACCAAATTTCAGCTTTCTAGGTCATCGGGAAGTACCCCAGAGGTTTTGATACGTCAGTGAGTGAGTGGCAAAATCGGCGTATTTTAGGTACATATAAAACCTAAAGTATAAAAGCTAGATCAATTAAATTTTGTACATTTTATATGTTTGCTAACTGCATCTTAACCTGAGAATTTGGGCGCTCTAGTGTTAACTGGGACGAAACTATGAGGGTTTGAATATGAGACGAAACGGTTCGAGAAAAGGTAGGTAGTGCCCCCTTCTTTTTTGTTCGTCTTGGCGGGGGCACTACCGTGCCCCCAGATTTATTTAGGAGAACCAACAGCTTTAACAATTTGAGTAAACTTAAATATAATAGAAAGCAGGGAAGCCAATTACAGGATCTCACGGATAGAAACAATTTAACTAATCTTAAAGTAAAGTGCCACACTCATCACTTCACATCATCTTGTATAGAAAAAGTATAAAGAAGAAGAAAATAGTAAACAATACACTACACTATACGAGCTCTAAAAATTGCAAAGTATATTTTAAACCCAGGCGGGTGAACGACTATGTAACACACCTAGTTAAAGCACCTTGTCACCAAACTTTGTCTCACGGAAGGAATTTTACAGTTAAATAATGCCCCATTATTTCCAATGTGTGTAACCACAATTTTAATATGAGGCATAAGGAAAAATTCGAAAAGTTATCTGGGCATTAGGGTGTCTGGGCTGGGTTTCATAGAGTAACGTAAATAAGTCCAACAGACCATCTGGCCCATACAGTATCAAGAAATTAAGTTTATGGTCTTCATGATAAAATATATAAACTTAATTCCTTACTATATAGGTAGTGCCCCGCTTATTTTTGGCTCGTCTTGGCGGGGGCACTACCGTTGCACATCTGGCAATTTATCTTTGTATCAATGATTTAATGTTGCCAAAAAATAAAAGGAATTTCCAGGAGTCTCACACACCCGAAGTTGCACACCCTAATCTGAAAACTCTGGTCACTAAAAATCAAAATTGAGATAATATTCCCAAAACTAATGCATTATACAATAACTTCGTACACCAAAGCACTCAAGTCAGCAAGATGAAAATAGCTACACACAGGATGTACTATGTTATGCATTTCTCAGATGAAATCACGTTTTAAAAGTATTTATCATTAGAAACAACACAAATATTCCGTCGAAATCGAGACTATCGATGTTGGATCGAAAAACATTGTTAAAATGTTGTTTGAAGATATTTTTAAAGATTCCAAGGATGACAGACGAGCGGGGACATACGAAACCCATATTTATGACGAATATGTTTGCAGCTTGGATGTAAACAAGTAACAGAGCTACTTAGTACGTATATGTCATACACTACACAGCATTTTAGTATTTTGTTCCAGTACGTATTAAAATAGTGCGATATAAAGTTTAGGACCGCAATAAATCAAGTATAATACAATTAACTGACGTGTGGAAAGGCTAGAAAGTTGGGAAAACTGGCTCGAATCGAGTCATAAGTTTGCAATAGCACGCTGGCACGATCACTATGTTAGTGAGAAACTTCTCGTATCCTCCAGATTTTATTGTCTTAACGGATGGAAGGGTAAACAAGCTTACCGATGACGAAGTATTGAACCCGTAGAAATAATCTGCCATTGGATTTTCTCATATATCATGGACAAAAATGACATGACTTGTCACACAAATTAACGTTGCAACGGTGATGGCGGCGGCCATTATAGCTGTGCTGCCAGCTATAATATAAAAATCCTACTAAACATGGTAGAAAGTATTCTTAAACAAAAAAAAACATAAAAGCAAGAATAACAGTTTGTAAAACTTATCCCTAAATCTACTCATGCTTATACAGATAAATAAACGTTTCACAACGAATAAAAAGTTATAAATGCTTTGTGTAAGTATTTTTTCCACCAAATGTGGCAAAAACTCGTTTCTGGTAACTTTTGTTTGTGTCATTGACAGTTAGATTTTTTAATGGTGTAGCAAGCTTTAAAATTATTTGTGATTGTGACTATATTTTCGTGTTGGTTTATTAATATTTTCTATCAGAATACTTAACAGTAAAAAAAAAAAATATTTGATTATTCATTATGAAACCATTCTGAACACAGACAACTTAAGTGGTCTGTGATTCTGAAAATGTCGAATTTACATACTTTGTTATATTATCTGTGGCCCGTAAAATAAGCGGGAAAATGTAAAACTTTTGACATTATTGACAGTGCTTTAACATAAAAGTGCACGTTAAATAATAATAAACATTTATAATTAGGCTTCCGGTTCGTGTCTTAAGATGGCCGCATGCGTTCAAGTTTTGCTGTTCATTATTTATTCATTTTTGTTGTTCAATGTGTAGTATTGATAGCGTATTGTGCAGTGAACTAACGTATGAGTGAATGGTTAATGAAGAATTCAACTTGAAGCGTACATAGCCCTTCTTGGGTCAAGGCCCGGTAGACCGCGTGGTTTTTTGTAAATCGCTATCAATTTACAAAAAGCAAAACCTCACCGAACAACGGCATGCTCTACGAGCAAACTTGAAATTGGCGAAATCATCATTAACCTGATGGAAGCCATATTTTAAAATTAGTAGAATTAGATTTATAATTATGATTTATATACCAAAGCACGTAAGTACGGTCGTATCACTATCGTCTTGGTTTTGTAGTTGAAAAATAATTAAATTAAAGAGATTTTAAGTCCAATTTTACTTTAAATGTATATCTGCAGTAAACTAGTAAGTACCTACTGGGCAGGGCTTGTAACTGGTTAATTTTATTTTCCGGTTACCGAAATCAAACGGTAAATTATTAGGGATAGGTTAACGTTTACACGCCCTAGTACTGAGAAGATTTTCTACTTAATTTAGATCTAGAAATAGATTAAAATATACTTCCTAGATTTGACTATATTGTTTGTTAGCTACATAAAAGTGAAGCTAAATAAATCATCTGACACGCTCGACCATTTGTAACTTTTTCATTTTTTGCTTTAAGGGTCGGTATATGTCTTAAACACGGAAGCATTTCATTAGGTTAGGTTAGGTTTGTTTTATGGTGGTTTTATGAAAATCCCGAAAAGTTTCAGCTACAAAGAAAAATCAATTTATGGCAAATGAATATTATGGCAAGTAATAGATTATGGCATATAAAATTCAGCAAACAATAGATAACCCTTATACACCCTACCCGGTACACAGATGTGCAAGTTGCGGAAGTTTCCATAAAGTTGAGCAATTTTCCAGATATTTCAGGAAACTTTCATAAGAATTTAATTGGAAATTTTGAGAAGTTATCAAGATGTTTGCTTTTTCCAGCAGAATACGGACAGTTTGAATTGCATCTTATGTGCTCTTCCCTGGCACGAAGCCACATTGATTTGGTGTGAGTGTAATGAGGTGTTTTAGTCTGTTATTTATTTATTATTGTTTCTTAGATGGTACGGCCACGTCCAGAGACGCGAAGAAGATCACGCAGTAAGACTGGCACTGACCTAACCTACCTGTAACCCAACCACGTGCCCGTGGACGACCACCCGCTATTTGGCTGACGACGGTCTAAAAAGAAGCTCGAATTGACACCAACGCCGCACAAAATCGTGCTCAGTGAAGGATGCGGACTGCCATTTTTACCCATACAAAAATGCCTTGGTATCCCAGTGGATCAGGGGGACTTATGAAAACAAAGTGACTTTCATTATTTATTTACTAATTAATTAGATATATATAAAAATACACATTATTTCGTAAACTATTGTATAACAATTATCTTTAAGTCAATACTAATCAAAGTAATCAATTAGTAGGAATATGCTTATATACATCAAAATAATACAATTTGGAATGTTTCAATACAGTAAATTTGTTCAATAATATGTTGAAAAAAAAAGGTTGTTAATAACATGCTCATGAAATGAAACTGTAGGTACTTAACAATGATTTTAAAAAAAATAAGAACAGTACATTGCATACCTAAGGTAGTGAATTTGCGAATGCACTAGACTGGAGGTGTTTGTGGCCCGAACCGAAGGCGAGGGCCATAAATTTCCGATATGAGGCTTTACTTTTAATAATACCGTAATATACATTTTAATGGCGTTCTTAACGATACTTATGAAAACTGCCTAAAAATAATCACATAACTAGACTAAGAGACTAGTTTGAAAAATATACGTTATGGCGTAAAATTCACCTGTAATGCAGTTAATTTACTGGAATGTTCCATTAATCATTTATAAGAATATCCGTATATTTGTCTAATATAGCAAACAAGATTTTAACCTTCAATACCCCAAAGTAGGACCTTTTTTGGTCGAAAACTGCCATTTCCTAATAAAGTAACATGAATCACTATTTTGAATATCGAGCTGCCTATTTTATAAATGAATAAACATTTATTTGGGAGAAAACAGCTACCTACTTTTGAAATAATATTTCATTTGACGTTAGTAAGTATCTTGTTTACTCATAAAGGACATGTTAAAACGAATAGAATTCACCTACTTTACTCTCAAACTACGCTCATTCCCAATATTCAAACAACCTTAAATCCTATACATCCAATTACCTAAGCCAATAAATACACAACCTATAAATTAAAAATTAAAAAATATATAACATTACAAACCGAATTCAAAAATATAAATTAAGAAGATATAAAATAGGTATGGCATCACTTTTTGCCTCCAAGTGACTCGAAGAAATTCACAAATTTATTAACTCCAATGTTTTTAGGCAAGTCGTCTTCAGGAGGGTCATTCGCTCGAATAACATCCTTAGGGACGCCATTGCCGTTTTGAACCATTTTAATCTCATTAGATGTCCTCTTTTGTGGCCTCTCGACATCACCGTTACCATTAACATGATTACCGTTCTGTTGCGGCGTTTCAACTTCAACTAAAGTTTCGACAACCGTTTCAACTTCTTGCGCCACTACTTCTCCTGTTTCTGGTTCTGGTTCAACAGGTTCGGGTTCAACCGGTTCAGCGACCGGTTCTGGTTCTGGTTCAGCGACCGGTTCTGGTTCAGCAACCACTGGTTCAACAATTTGCGTTTTTTGAGCTTTAACCGGCGTTTCCTCGTTGTTTACCTGAGGGTGTTCCCAGATTTTGAAGTATTTGCTGTAAAGCTCGTCCCAGAACGCCATCTTTTCTTTGTTCGGGTTCGTGTTGAGCGACAGCTCGTTGCTAATGTTCAGGTAGTACAGGTTGTCCTTTGTGACCGGTTGCCAGGTCACCGTGATGTAGTGGTTCTCGTCTGGAGTCGGGTTACTGTGGAGAATTAAACAATATATGTCAGAAATAAAGGTATTATACATGCCAGAAGAGCCTAATGTGTAATGACAGTTACACATGAGCCGGAAGGGCATTGAATACTTTTAAAAAATATCTTTCAGCGGTTCACTTTAAAATGTCTGCTGAAAAAGAACCGCTAAAAGAAAAGTCCCAGACTATCAAACTCTTATTAATTACTAATATATACTTTTAAAAACAAAAGGTAACTTTTACAATACTTCCGTATATACACCGTTCTAAGTCAAGGTTTTAATGATGACAAACCCAATTTTGCATCTCAATAGCCTCGTGCCAAATTCTAGGAATATACAGCTAACTTTTGAAAATTATTGAAAACCAGAATTCAGACTTCTAGTTACGAAGAAGTAAATTTTCTCCATTGTTAACGAAGTTATCATTGGGGATTTGTTATTCCAATTTGATAACCAGATTAGCAAAGAAGTATAATTTTCCCTCCCAGATAGCCAGATATCCAACTCAGTTATCTACAGAGGACAAGTGACAAGAAGTCGTAAGCGAGATTAAAAAAAAAGTGCTTACCCAGATTTAGCAAAGTTGGTCCAAAGTCGCAGCATTCGCTCCCTCATCTTGATATCCTGAGCCGTCAATTCCACTTCAGCCTGAGAATCGTTCTTGAAAAGATATCCCAACTCATCTGTATGCCCCGCATGATGCACATTTAGGGATTCCATCATCTTCTTGGTAAGATTCAATTCGCCAACATAATCAAATTTGTAATAGTACACCGGCTTAGTCGTCGCATGTACCAAATACTGAACATACCTATGGGTGTCAACGTTTATAATTTTATCAGAAATCAGTTCGAAATATCCATTTAGATTCTCAACAGCGGTATGGTTTCCTTTGAAATATAGCGTTTTGAATTGGTTTGCTATCTGCACAGCTTCCTCAGAATTCGTCTTAATGTTCAACTCCTCAGGAATGAATACTTGCAAATCTTCCGTGTCTACTTTCCGCAGAAATTCCAAAGTGTTTGATCCGATCATGACTGGGATCTCCGCAACTCTTCCAGAAGTGAGCAGGTCTATAAAAGACTCCATTATGACTGCTTCTACATCAGGGAATTCCTTCTCAACAACCATGTTAAAACCTGCCTGTTTGCCTTCGAAAAATGAGGCAACAGGGAACAGCTTGTGAGTTGCCTCTACTATCTCCTTAGCTGGTGTTGCTCTTAAGAATTCCAAGATATCATCAGCCTCATCCGATTCGCAACCCAGCAGATGCGCTAGCTTCGTTGCGTTTTCCATTGGGCGCTTCTGCCATGCCCAACTTGAAAGACCGCAACCTGATTGGATAATCGCTTTGCTGATCAAGTTTTTGGTCAAAGGACTAGCAGTTAACACAGATACAGCAGTTCCGCCAGCGCTTTCACCAAACAGGGTTATATTCCCTGAATTCCCGCCAAATCTCTTAATATTCTCCTTCACCCAACGGATAGCTTGCACCATGTCTTTTAAGCCAGCGTTTCCAGGGACATCAGGGGTGTTTAAACTCAGGAACCCAAGTGCCCCACAGCGGTAGTTGATCACAACAACAACCACATCTTTCTCTACTAGATAGTCACCTCCGTGTAAACTGGCGCTGCCTGAACCAAACTGCAGGCCTCCGCCGTGGATGTAGACCATCACGGGAAGGAACTCTCCGTCTATGCTAGGAGTGTACACGTTGAGGTACAGACAGTTCTCGTCGCCTTCGTATGTGTTGGTGGTAAATGGATGGATTTGCGCGGAGATGCTTCCCTCTGTTGTCGCGTCGCGGACTCCCTCCCATGACTCCGCTGGTTGAGGTGCCTGAAACACACGTTTTTCCATTAGGAATCATTTCATACCAGAACTAGCTGCACCGCGCGGTGTTACTCGCTCATCACACGGGAACACTACATTTTTCGGGATAAAAAGTAGCCTGTGTATTAATCCAGGGTGTCAGCTACCTTTATACCAAAATTTATCAAAGTTGGTTCAGCCGTTTGAGCGTGAAGAACTAACAAACATACAATAAACTCACAAACTTTCGCCTTTATGATATTAGTGTGAAGTGTGATTAATTACACAGATTATCGCAGATTCACTAAGTAAACTGTAGTTAGCAAAGTTTACGAAGTGTTCTTTCGTTTCTTTTTATTCTTCGGTGAAATACCTAAGTTATGAAAATGTCTCTGCAATGGATACTGCATACATGTTCGAAGAAATCATAACAAGAAGAACGATAATTCCGATTAACATTGCATTTTCATTTCTTTCGTGTGGTAAGTATTCTTTGAACAGTAATAGTTAAAGTTCAAAGATTTTTGGAAAGGGACAAAGAAAATGAATGTGAGGCCTGGCTTGCCGGTGAGTGTTGAGGGTGAGTCAGATTGCGGGGAGATTGCTAACATGTTTAGAGAGCACTTTAATGTTAAATCATTGCTTCATGTAAAATCTACCACCCAGCTAAATGTAAATTTGGGGGATATCGGGGGCGGGCGTACTACCATTTTTACCTCTAAGCAAATTAAGCAGGTCATCAATAATATGCAGAGAGGGAAGTCGCCTGGCCACGATGGCCTTAGTATAGAGCACTACAAATATGCAGGGGTACACCTACCTCGAGTGCTCTCTTTGTTATTAAACTTGTGTATTGGTCACTCATCTCCCTGCTGCGCTCATGAGGACGATTGTTGTACCAGTGATTAAAAATAAAACGGGTGACCTATCTGATAAGACGAACTATCGGCCTATCTCACTCGCCACAACTACAGCTAAGATTGACCGTGTGCTTGACAATGTTTTAGACAATTACTTAAATGTACACGACGGCCAATTCGGTTTTAGAGCGGGGCTGTCTACAGATAGTGCAATTCTGTGTCTCAAGCACACGGTCAGGTATTACACTAATAGAAAAACCCCCGTCTATGCCTGTTTCCTCGATTTGTCCAAGGCATTTGATCGAGTCAATTATGATCTGCTTTGGCAAAAATTAAGTGAGACGGGCATACCGGCGGAGTGCGTGAGTCTATTTAGGCACTGGTACAGCAATCAGTTAAACCAGGTTAGATGGGCGAGCAGTTTTTTCCAGTGAGTACAGGCTTGAATGCGGTGTAAGACAGGGCGGTATCACCTCACCGAAGCTCTTCAACCTGTACATCAACAAGCTGATAGAGGGGCTCAGTGGTATGCATGCGGGATGTTATGTGGGTAGCATTTGTGTCAACAGCCTAAGCTATGCCGATGACATGGTGCTACTGAGCCCGTCTGTCAGCGCGCTGGAGCAGCTGCTAGCCCGTTGCGAGTCCTATGCCTTGGCCCATGGACTAGAGTACAACACTAAAAAGAGTGAAGTGCTGATATTTAAGGCAGGTAAAGTTAAGCCATACTATGTACCACCTATCTTGTTGAACTCTAGTCCATTACTTGTAATAGATAAGGTCAAGTACCTAGGACACATCCTCACGAGTGACCTAAAAGATGATTTGGATGTAGAAAGAGGGCGTTGGCGGTTCGGAGTAACATGATTACCCGCAGGTTTGCTCGTTGCTCACGTGATATAAAAATCACATTGTTTAAATCGTACTGCCAATCTTTGTACACGAGCAGCCTGTGGGTCCGGTACACGAAACGAGCCTACAACGCCTTGCGTATACAATACAACAATGCTTTCAGAATGCTGATGGGACTACCTAGCAGGTGCTCTGCATCGGGCATGTTTGTGGCAGCTCGCACGGATAGTTTTCAGGCTATAATTCGTAAAAATATAGTCTCATTACTAAGTCGTGTGAGATGTAGTCCCAACAGCATTCTAAAGGAAATGGCTGAGAGGTTTGATTGTCCAATCCTCAAGCATTGGACCGAGCAAATTAAAAGTGTGGCACAACTTATAATATAGATACCAACATGTATATATATTGTAAATTGATTCTGTAAATACTAACACTAGATTAAGATATTGCTTGTTTACTGACACTCTATGGATACCTTGATTGTCCGAAATAAAGAAATTATTATTATTATATATTATAGTGACCGCGTAATCAAAACTCACCAGTGTAAAAATATGCACGAATTTATGTATAACTTGTTTAATATTACAAAATAGATTGTGCGTGATGAGACCTTCAAATGTCATTAAAACGTTAATTGCTAGTGTCTCCATATTTATTTCTGACATACATTTTTCTTAAGATTTTTTCATAGAGTATCGAAAAATTCATTACAAACTTTTATTACAATATATCCAGATAAAGATAAGTATTTTTTTATGAATTGGTTAAAGGTCAATTTAAAATGAATTTTTGAAATAAATTGTGGTTTTCTTAGGGCTCCTTATCCGTTCGAAAATGCCGATTGTTGTAGACATTTTTCTTTACGATCAAACATGTTTCTTAATATATCCTCAATGTTACTACTTAGAACAGGGCTTGTTACGATATATTGGTATACTAGCTGTTGCCCGCGACTTCGACCGCGTGGAACCTTTATCTTGAAAATTTTACATTTTTATTATTTTCAGATCTATAAGTAATGTTGAAATTGCTTAACGTGCTTTTTTTGCAGTTGTTTACGAAATACATAGTAACGAACCCTTCGTACGCGAGTCCGACTCGCTCTTGGCCTTTTTTAATTTTTTTTCATAAGTCATAAGTATTTATTCATTTAACAATTTACATTGAAATGAAATGAAATGAAATAATTTATTCAGTAAGTAGGCCACAGGGGCACTTTTACAAGTCAGATTGTGAATCTACCGGCATTTCGCAAGAGGAGACCGCTGTTGAGAAGAAAGCCGAAAGAAACTCAACAGTAAGTCATTTTTTCGTAAATAATACTTAAAACAATTACATGATACATTTGTGTTATAACTAATTACACTGGTACACGTAATGGAGATGTTACTCGTAGATACTACAAATCAATGTTAAGTAGGAACATTAAAATAAAAATTTAATAAGTTTTAAATATTAAATATACCCAGAGATGTATAAAGTCTCTGGGTGTCACAACATGCAATAAAATATAATTACTTAATTAATTTAATTCCATAGAGATGTATAAGGTCTCTAGGCGTCAACGTGAATAATTTAGAAATTAATTATTAAACCTAAATTTCTTAGAGATGTATATGGTCTCTAGGCGTCATAACATGCAATAAAATATTTAAAATTATTTAATTTCCTCAGAGATGTATAAAGTCTCTGAGTGTCATACTACACCAAGCTGTTTCTTAGAGATGTATACAGTCTCTAAGAGTTCAAAAAGTTAAAATCAACATTGAATAACTTCAATCGAGTACAGGATGAAGTTTCTCACGTTTGCTTAATTTAACACTAGTATGCGGTTGCTACATATTTAATTTGGCCCTTGCTAGCATGAACAGACCGGACCCCACAAACGGCACCCGTTCACGAGTATGACGCATATCTCAGCCATCGCCTCCCTCAACCATATTATAGGGAAGGCTGCGACCCGATCAACGACGCCACCGTAAGCAAAGACCTTTAAGCGAGCATGACATGCTCAAGCTGCCGGGCATACTTGACTAATACTATTTTCCCGGTGAGAAACAACAAATTGTGCTCTCATGTTACATTAAAAAATTCCCACCAAAATAATGCTTATTTAAAAATTTACTATTGACACAAAACACTAAACTACTGGCTTAAAGGCATCACCGTCGTTTAGAAAGTCATTAACAGTATAATAAGCTTTATTCAATAAGTGACGTTTTATTTGCGCTTTAAATTTGCTACAGGGCAATTTTACTACATCAATAGGTATTTTATTGTAGAAGCGTACACAGTTCCCCACGAACGACGAGCTAACCTTACGGAGACGGTGGGCAGGTATTGCGAGCTTGTCCTTACTTCTCGTATTGTAGTGGTGAATGTCACTGTTGAGCTTGAATTCATGGAGATTTTTCCGCACATACATTATATTCTCAAGAATGTATTGAGATGCTACGGTGAGAATGTTTGTTTCCTTGAATTTCTCTCTTAGTGACGTACGACCTCCTAGTGCATAAATTGCGCGTACAGCTCGTTTTTGTAGCACAAAGATGGTTTGGATGTCCGCCGCTCTTCCCCATAATAAAATTCCATATGACATAACACTATGGAAATAACTGAAATATACAATCTTTGCCGTCTCGACGTTTGTCAGCTGCCTGATTCGCCTAACTGCATAGGCCGCGGAGCTAAGCTTACCTGCAAGAGTGGCTATATGCGCACTCCATTGCAGTTTAGAGTCTAAAGTAACGCCCAGGAATACTGTTTTTTCTTCAAATTCCAGTACTTCGCCTTTCAGTTTTACCTTGGCACAATTGACTTGTTTCACATTTGGTAATGTAAATTTAATGCACTTAGTTTTCTTGGCATTTAAAAGTAAATTATTTGCAGTAAACCAATCCACAATAGAGGACAGTGCATCATTAATCACATCGAAGTTGTTTTCTTGCCTTTTTACTTTAAAAAGAAGAGATGTGTCATCTGCAAATAGTACTATATCATGTGTATCTCGCACAAGGTTTGGTAAATCGTTAATATACACTAGAAAAAGAAAGGGACCCAGAATTGAACCCTGAGGTACCCCCATAGCAACAGCTGACCCAGTCGATTGAGTCCCATTGATATCCACCCGTTGCGTTCTGCCTGAAAGATATGACGAGACAAGGTCAAGGGCATTGTTTTTGACTCCGTAGTGTTCTAGCTTACGTATTAAATTCTCATGATCAACGCAATCAAATGCTTTGGATAGATCACAAAAAACTCCAATAGCATCTTGAGCCTTCTCCCAGGCATCAAAGATATGTTTAACTAGTACCACGCCAGCGTCAGTGGTAGAGCGACCTTTAGTGAACCCGAATTGATTGCTGTGGAGTAGGTTATTCCGATTGAAATGAGATATCAGTTGATTTAGAATAATCTTCTCAAAAACTTTGCTTAATGCTGGTAGTATTGATATTGGTCTAAAATTTGTGGGGTCTGATTTTGTACCTGATTTGAATAAGGGAATAATTTTGCTATGCTTCATCAAATCAGGAAATACTCCAGTATCAATACATTTATTAAAGATATCAGCTAAATATGGTGAAATAGATTCAACAATTGAATGTAACACTTTCACAGATAGGCCCCACAGATCCTCAGTCTTCTTTAAATTTAGCGATTTAAACGCTTTAATAATAGTGGTAGGGGTTACATAAATGAATTTAAAGATAGTTGTACATTCTGTTACATTCGTTTTCAATAGTAATTCAGCAACATCGGGCGATGAATTTAAAGACTTTGTTGTCTCTACAGGTATATTGCAGAAGAATTGCTCAAAGTGATGGGCAATTTCAACATCGGAACTTATTACAGTATCGTCGATTCGAAGACTGTAATGGCGATCTTTTGGTTTCGTTTTCCCAGTTTCATCATAGATTACCTTCCAAATAGTTTTCACCTTATCACAGGAATTTGTGATCTTTTTAGACAAGTAATCAGCTTTAGCGGCGGCACACATTTGCTTAAAGGATTTGGAAAACATTTTCACGTACTCTAGGAACTCCGATCTCTTATCGATTGTCCTTTGTTCATAAAGATCGTAGAGACGACGCCTTTTTTCATGAATATCAGGTGTAGCCCAGTCGCTGAATTTAGTTTTAACCCTGTCTTGTACTTTCTTTAAATTGAAACAGGCATCAAATTCTTTTTTGATGCAGTTAAACAAGGCCGAACACATACAGTTAGCATCCTCTTGAGTAAATGTAAGATAACATAGTCTCCTCTGAATGTTATGGTTAAAGAAATCTAAGCGATTTTCAGAGATAGGTCTGCACATGGCGTCTTGTGGATCACTCTCAATATTTCCACTGAAGTTGAAGGAGGCATATTGTCCGCAATGGTCAGAGCTTAGTTTGTTTATGATAGATTTATCAATCGCATCAACACTACTAAATATGTTATCAATACACGTTGAACTGGTAGCTGTGATTCTGGTAGACTCAGAAAACAAATTCACTAAGCCAAAAGAATTAAAAGTGTTCAATAAACTCACACTCATAGATGATTCTTCACACAAATTAACATTAAAATCACCACACACAATAATACACTTATTACTTGAGAATATACTATTGAGCACTTCATCCATAGTTGACTCAAATAAACTATAGTCCGCTGATGGGGGTCTGTATACGCATATAATTATAAATTGTTCCAATTCAATACACGAAAGTTCAATCTGACGCTCAATGGACATGTTAACAATATCTTTGCGTTCTTTATGCTTTAAATCATGTTTTACCATAATCAAAGATCCGCCGCGGATGTGAACTTCTCTAGAGAAAGAACTTACTATACTATGATTGTTAAAATTAAACATAAATTCATGACCTTTAAGCCAGTGTTCAGTTATACACAAGATATGAATATTATGATTATCTATAAATAAACCAATTTCAAGTTCTTTACTAGTAAAACCTTGTATATTTTGGTGAACTATATTAATCGCATTATTATCAAAATTACTACTAGTGTTAAAATCGTCGGGGGGCGCAGAGCCGGCGGGGACACACGTTGTCGAAGAAATCAGTTTAAATCACCCGAAGACTCCGTCCCAGGAGATCCCGCGTTGCTACAACGCAACGCAAGATTCACCCTAGCACTACCATCACAAGTCATGCTAGTCATGACGGCGTCTACAATATTATATGCCAACAGATTAGCACAATCACGTAAGCATCTTTTCGAAAGATACATACGATTTCGAGTCAGGACAAAGTTTTTAATAAATTTATTCGTATCAAAATACGAAATCGTGGAGGTATACAGACTGAGTCTATAGAATAGGGAATTGAAATATTCTATCTTATTATACATTTTTTCAGACGTTTTGTCCGGAAACGGCAACGCACACACAATGATTTTAACCACACCTCGGTCGACAACACCGGCGAGAGTCTCGCAGAAGTCGACCACGTCACGCTTGGTATAGCCCAAACTGTCTCCCAGCATGATCGCGACGGTGGTGTGTCGGTCGAACGCGTCGGCAGAAATACACGAGGCGATGCGGCCGAGAGGAGCGCCCGGCAGACAGTTGTTGGTGACCGGCTGCTGCAGGCGCCCGGCCAGCAGCGCGCCGAGCCCGACACCCACCCGGTCCGTGTACAGCACCGTGCGGGGCGCGCCGGCGCGGGGCGCGGGCGAGCGCCGCGGCGGGGCCGGCGCGGGCGCGCAGCACGGGGGGCTCGGAGTGTGGCGCGGCGGCGGTGTCGGCGCATCGGGCGCGCGCGGCGGGCGGCGGGTGCGGGGCGTGGGCGGCGCGAACGAGACGCGGCGCGGCGCCGGCACCGGGAGTGCGCGGCGCGGGCCCCGGGTCGGCTCGGCCCCGGGTGTGCTGCCGGCGGCGCGCGGCGTGGGCGCGGCACGCGGGGCGTGCGGCGCGAGGGGGTCGCGCAGACGTCGCGACGCTAATTAGCTCTAATTACGCGGTATCACTATAAAATCAGGTACATCTAAGAACGAATAACTTTACTAAATTCGAAGAGTTTAAAAAAAAAAATCTTATCTTTTAAATTACCTAGTTTTACAAAGTTTCTAATTCCTAACTTAAAATACAACTTATACCCCATACAACCTTTCATCCTCTTTTTTACCACCTTAGGGTGTGAATTTTCAAAAACGCTGTAATTAGTTTTCTTACATTTTATTTTAATACCTTTTTACAAAGTTTCAAGTTCCTAGATTAAAAAAAAACTTGTACCCCATACAAACTTTGCACCCCTTTTTAAACCTCTTAGGGGAGATTTCCAAAAATCCCTTCTTATCCCTAGCCCACGTTATAAAAGTAACCTACTGTGCAACAATCAACTCTCTACCAGTGGTAGTTTCGGCTGTGCGTTGATGAGTCAGTCAGGACTTCTTCTTTTATATACAGTTTGAATTTTTCATTGATAATTTTTGTTTCAAAAACTAAGTACCTACTCGAAATGGACAAAATTCATGCAGAAAATTGTTTTTTTTTTCAACTTATTTTCGATTGCTTACAATTAAAGCATGAAATAGCTTTAACCATTGATACGAAGTTCAAAGCTCAAACAAAAATTGAAATGCGTGGTAAAAGAGACCGGGAGTCGAACCCGGTACTTACCCTACCTCTGGATTACCGGTCCAGCCCGTTAACCACGTCGCTACCCTTACGCTAAGAAAACGCAAAAAGGTTACGCATTTTAGTTTTTCTTTGAGCTTTGAACTTTGTATCAATATGGTTATTATAAAATTGTCGTGTTAAAAAAAATAGACATTACATCTTCCATAAAAAAATATGAAATTGCTTTGTTACTATCTAGAACACAGGGAAAAGTATTATTCACTTCAAAAAGTTGGTTGAAATTTTATTATAAATATACGTGTCATAATAAGATTTTTTTTTTAAAAGGATTATAGCCTCTTAAATACAAAATATATCTAAAGGCAAATGCCTTTGTTCCGCTCTTGGCTACAACTTTCTCGTATAAGTTTTGTCTGTGCCGAAGCATGCAATTTTCAAAATGGTCCTTTGTCCGTTAACATGTTAAACTATCTACAGTTGAAGATATCTAGAAAGAAACTCACAAAAGTTACAATGTGCTAGCACTCGGTTTCCCCAAGATGCTGTCGGCTTATCACTATCACTCTTATCGGAGTATTTGCCGAGATATAGTTATCATTTCTCGAGCATTCGACAAATATTTGTTTTGCTGAAATCGTCTACAAACTGCAGTTGTTGCGTCACTTGTTTTAAGTCCATGATCGTGTTTGTTAACTTTATGGTTTGCAACAATATGTTACCTTTCACTGGAGACAGTTTTGCAACCACTTATTATCTCCAAGGAAAAGTAAGAAATTAGGGAGGGAATAGTTATCATCTCTACTATTATACAAATCTAGATTGGTATTAAGAATCAGTACTCTATGTAGAGCGGTCATGCTTTCAGGAAAAATCTTAATATCGTGATGCAGGATCGTCATTTGTTTCTTATGGGCGCGCGGAGCCGTGACAAACTGGCGCCATCTGTTTTTATAATGAACTTTGTCCTCGCATCACGCCAAAACGGCTGGACGGATTTTAACAAATTTTGGTACAGGGATAGTCGGACATTCAAAGCTTTTTTTTATGTCATAGGGGGCAAACGAGCAAACGTATCGCCTGATGGAAAGCGATTACCGTCGCCCATAAACACCTGTGCAACACCAGAGGAGTCACAAGTGCTTGCCTACCCGGAGGACGAAGATAGAATGCCTCTATGCTAGTAATTTCACCGGCTATCTTACCCCCCCACCGGAACACAACAATGCGAACATTGCTGTTTGGCGGTGGGTTAGCAGGCAAGATGGTAGTAACAATCCGGACGGACCCTGCACGAGGCCCTACTACTCCAAATAAGCTGGCTATAAGATACTTTTTACCAACTTACGGTATAAAAAAATTACACGTATGAAGTTGCGGGTACCGAAGAATGTACCGGCCCCGTGGTACATACTAGTAGAAGAATTTAATAAACACTATACTCCCCAGTCCCCAAATGAATAAATCTCTTACCCGAAATCTTAAAGATCCCAGCGGCGGCTTGGCATAAGGGATGCCTTGGAAGCTGTAGAAGGCCTTCCCACTGGGGCTCTCCACGACGCGGCCCTGCAGCTGCCCTTGCTCCACCTGGACTATCGGTGCTTCTGTCATTCTGCCACCCCTGGAAAAAACAGTATAAACTTCAGTGGATGTTACTGAGGTTCGTTTTTTTTTTTATGTCTAGTGGTTAGGGCATGCGACTTTCAATCCGGAGGTCGCGGGTTCGAACCCGGCCCGTACCAATGAGTTTTTTCGGAACTTATGTACGGAATGTCATTTGATATTTACCACTCGCTTTTCGGTGAAGGAAAACATCGTGAGGAAACCACCTAAGCCCAATAAGGCCTAGTTTCCCCTCTGGGTTGGAAGGTCAGATGGCAGTCGCTTGCGTAAAAACTAGTGCCTACGCCACATCTTGGGATTTAGGTAGCCGACCCCGATTGAGAATTTATTCTCAAAAAATGAGACAAAGGCTAGGAGGATGAGGAGGGGCCAAACTATAGGATGATTTCATCGTATAGTAGTATTAAGCACATAGATATATGTTCATGTTCTACAGCCTCATTTAAAAGTAAGCTTAAACTTAGTTTATTATAGTTTTTCTTTTTGTGACTTTCGTACCTATAGTTTTTAAATTCAAACTTAATTTAATATTGTATTAAGTATTTAGTATTGTTTAAAACACTGAACTGTTTTCTTTATTTAAGCATGCTATGTCTACTATTTTAGGGTGTACAAAAATGTAACCGATACATCATAAATTATGTTATGATAATTTTGTATTATTTGGTGAGTGTGCACTAGGACTGCATGAATTAATTCCACCGTCTCCGTTCAGACAATACAGTACTCGGCGCGGACTTGGATTCCACCCTTATGTTGTCGTTATACCACTGATTCGTACGAAACGCTTTGCGTCTACTTTCCTTATGAGGACAGCTAAGGAATGGAACTCTATTCCTGCGCACCTGTTTCCTGAAAAATATAACTTGGATCTCTTCAAGTCGAGAGTGAATAGGCATCTTCTAGCCAAGCATGCTCCATCTTAGGCCTTATTGTCACTTAACATCAGGTGCAATCGAGGTTAAATGCATGGCTATTTTGAATAAAAAAAAAATCCAATTGCGGACCAAAAAAATAAATAAAAAACTAGCAAACGGATCGCCTGATGGGAAGCTATTACCGTCGCCCATAGACACAACCTGCAACACCAGAGGAGTCACAAGTGCGTTGACGGTCTTTCAGGAGGGAGTAGGTACGCTATTTTGTTGAAAGTTTGAAGGTCGTATCGATCCGGTAATACCGCAAGCGATAATTCATTCCACAATGCAGTCGTGCGAGGCAGGAAATTTATAGGAAAACGCACAGCTGTGGACGCACAGGTGTGTGTTGAATTTGAAGTTCGTATCGTGCTGTCTTGCTCATTCAAATATAGTTGGACACGGAATCGAGAGGAATGGCACAGGAGAAACTTCGAATTTCGATCTTCGGAGTAGCCCTTCAGGAGAGCAAGAGAACTGGTGCTTACGACCTTCTATTCGAAGTTCAGAATAACGACTCATTTTATATCTGGTGGAGTAACTGAGACGTTGGACCGGTAACCTAGAGGTACCGGGTTCGATTCCCGGTCCCTTCCGCCAGGTTACGCATTCCAATTTATCTTTATGCTTTGATCTTTGTATCATTGGTTTGGTCCAGTAAAAAAATGTTGTGTTGTGTGTGCATTTATGGGTCAATTAACTTTTTTCTGTTGCTTGTTCCCATGGTGATGTCCCCTGGGTTACTTTTTAAAATACGATTTTCGGCGGCAATATTCAACAAAAATGTTGTAATTGCAGCAGTTATAAGCCCATTCTTATTTAGAATCTCTTGAAAATAGTAATATTATAAATTATCAACAATTTTCTAAGAAGTTCAATCACCATTGTCTCCTGGGTGACCGGACAGAATAACAACAAGAAAAAGTTGATCCACCCTTATATCATAAAACATGTCATGTTTTACAAATTTTAAATAAAACATTAGAGCTTGTGCACAAATCACGCGAGGTTCGATTGGGGGGTCAGGAAAAATCATGATAGATCACGTTGGGGGAGGGAGGGGTATAAAAAGACCTCACGTGAGGAGGGGTCAAAAAGTAGCCGAAAAAACCTCGCGTAATTTGTGCACAAGCCTTTACTGTAAATCACATTAACTATTTTTTTCATGTTTTAACTTTGTATCACCACATATTTATTAAACAAAGTCGCTTCCTTTTGTCTGTCCCTATGTATGCTTAGATCTTTAAAACTACGCAACGGATTTTGATGCGGTGCGAAGCCGGGGCGGGTCGCTAGTTATTAAAATAAGACTTTACAAGCATAAGCTCCGATAATGCATTTTTATCATTTGCTACCAATAATAAGTGAGTGCAGATTTCACGATTACGCATGAGGTTATGTAAAAAGAACGCACTAATGCGGTAATCAGATCGATAACTCAATCGGTTAATAGCCCAGAAGTAATGGATGATGATAGATTAGCGCAATTTATATTCAAATTTGGTGCATTTGATAATTATTGTAATAAAAAAATGAGTGATATAGAAAATGCTACTATACTGAACATACTACAAAGTTTGGAATTCTTAGCTTCAATTTTGGCTAAGAACAAGTTCTAAGATCTCGGGAGCGTAGCTCTCAAACAGATGGACCAATAAGAGTGCGTTTTAGGGTTCCGTACCTAAAGGGAAAAAAACGGGACCCTATTACTGAGACTTCGCTGTCCGTCTATCCGTCCGTCCGTCCGTCTGTAACCAGTCTGTATCTCAAGAACGGTGATAGCTAGACAGTTGAAATTTTCACAGATGATGTATTTCTATTGCCGCTATAACAACAAAAACTAAAAATAAAATAAAATAAATATTTAAGGAGGCTCCCAATTCCCATACAACAAACTTGTTATAGATTATGGTACGGAACCCTTCATGCGCGAGTCGGACTCGCACTTGCCCAATTTTTTTTAATCGAGACTTGTCCGTCGAGATGGTTCTTAGCTATGTTGGAAATAGGACCAGTAGTTTCCTAAATATTCACCTTTAATTAGAACAAGTGACAAGATCTCAGCCAATGCTAAGAATTCAATATTTCGTAGTTATGTTTATTTTTAGCAGCATTTTTTATATCACTCATTGAATTGACGTGGGACTAGAACAATTTGTGTAAGATTGTCCCTTAAATATATATAATTTTTTAAGGGCATCATGATGAACAGCTATTACTTGTATCTGGGACGTTTTACATTTTTAATTAAGGTTATTACAAGCAGGTACGAAAAAAATATATACCTGATCATTGTTTGACAAAGTGCCACGCTGTCGCAACGTACAGTCGCCATCAGATTTATCGCATCATATAAGGCGTTCATAAATATCTGAACATGTACTGTAACCCAGTCAATAAGAGTCGTGTTCAGGTATTTATGAACGCCTTACCTATATGCTGCGGTATATCTGATGGCGACTGTACAAGTCACGTCATCGTAAAGTTAACAATACATGCAATAATTTCTTAAGAACGACTGATAAACGATAAATTTAATTAATTTATTAATTTAATTTAATATAATTTAATATATTATAAATGCGAAAGTGTGTCTGTCTGTCTGTCTGTCTGTCTGTTACCTCTTCACGCTTAAACCGCTGAACCGATTTAGATGAAATTTGGTATATAGATAGTTTCAGTCCCGGGGAAGGACATAGGATACCTTTCATCCCGAATAAATTTTGTGTTCCCGTGGGATGAGCGGGTAACACCGCGGGGCACAGCTAGTTTAATATATAAGAAGAAATCAAGAACTCCATTGAATCTAAATTACCGAATTATACAGCGCTTACTAGCTATTTAATTTTATAAGTCAGTAAATAAAATTAAATCTTTCATTAGATTAGATGCGTGTTTTTTATAAAGGTTAGGTTTTCTAAAATATCATAAAGTTTTAAAAATGAAATCCTTTCATCACACCTAACCGGCTGGACCAATTTCGTAATTTTTGTTCATCCCCTGATGGGTATAGAATACTTATTCTTACCCGACTACGGAGAAGCAAAAAATAGGGTAATGACTTTTTCTTCCACGCGGACTTAGTTATTAAATAGCATTGCGGTATGTGCCGATACCAGAGCTATATATTCATGTAATGTTCCATTACCTTCAATGTACATATATGAGATGTGTCTTTTTGTGAAAATTAATATACACAAGTATAAAGTCATGGCATCCAACCCAAGGTCGACGTCCAAACACCATGGATTTAATCTTTGTTACCCTAGCCATAACTCTGCTCACTTCAAAAAGAGTATATCATATATGTCAGTAAAAATTTACAATCATTTGCCAGAGGATATAAAAGTACTCGATTTTCCAGAATTTAAAAATAAATTATATGATTGGTGTATAAATAAAATGTATTATAGTGTAAATGAACATTTCGAAATTCCCAATGCTCTTTATTAATTTTATTGAATATCTGGACATTTGTAATAATTTTTTAATCCTCTCGACATATTAGTTTATTTTTTGTGTTTGTTTATTTTGTATAGGTAGGTGCTTAATTAATTGATAATCATTATATTCTGACATTTATTACCATTAGTTAGCATGAAACTGAAACTGATGTCATTCATTTATCGTAATTTATTATTGAGAGTAATTTTAGCAATTGTAGATGCATAGAAGCAAAAGTAAAATATTGTACGCCAACTCTGGCTGATTGTGACGGACATAGAATTTTGTAACACCTTATTGTAACCACTCACTTTCTGACAATAAATCATTCTATTCTATTCTATTCATAGTTCCACCGTTTTTTTCTTTATTCATATTTTTTTTATTTGCATTATTGTCCGACATTGCAATGCTTTGATTATCAATATGTATTTACAGGGAAATGAATATCACTAAACTGTACAGAATAAAAAACTCACCAGAAATATCTGCAACACAGTCACACCAAACTCGGGTGTATGGCACACTAAATTTCGTGTTAAAGATAGTCATTGATATGATAAGATAAATGATAATATAACATATTGTACTTATGTTCTTACGAAATGATGAATCACTATTTTTTTTGTATGTATTTTTAAGAATTGAGATTTTGTTAGTCAAGGCTATACATGTGACGTTATAAGTATGTTTTATGTCGCTTGTTTTAACTCGACATTTCAGACATTTCATCCGACTACGAAGAAACAAACAAGAGGGTTACGACTTTTTGATTTGTACGGACGAAGTCGCGAACACCTGCTAATCCATACTTCCATACTTAATATTATAGATTCAGATTCAGATTCAGATTCATTTATTTCATGTGAAAATAACTGTATACATTTGCATTAAATATTCAAAAATATAAGTACCTATTCACATCATGATCGTCAAAATAAAAACATAATAATAAAACTAACTATAACAATGTCAAGCACACGAAATGTTAACCATAATAATAATAATCAATATAATCTCCCAATAAGGATCGTCATCACAACTTTAAGTCATTAAACTAAAACAAAGCAAACTATCTATATACACAGAAAATAATAATCAGATGACATCTAATAATACAAAATAAAATCATCGTCGCAATACAAAATAAAATAAAATAGGTACTAAATCAAATGTCAATAACAAATATACAAATAATAATTAGAAGTTTAGTTCCATGTACTCACTCACGGAGTACAGAGGGTTTTCCAACAAAATGTCTCTCAGTCATAAATGCGAAAGTGTGTCTGTCTGTCTGTTACCTCTTCACGCTTAAACCGCTGTATCGATTTTGATGAAATTTGGCATGGAGATTGTTAAGATCCGAGGAAGGACATAGGATAGTTTTCATACTGGAAATTATCCCTAAAAAGATTGAAAAGTGAGTAAGTAATTCATGATGACATTGATGACCCTGTAGGAAATGTAATGATAAGACCAAAAACACAATTGCTCTTACATTTGCTTAGGCGCTTTTAATAATCCCTTTTATTAATTAAGATTATACATATTAGGTGGATATCTATCATGTTGTCTGTTGTACGACGTTGCTTCCATACTTCCAAGTTCCACGCGGACGTAGTCGCGGGCAAAAGCTAGTTATAAATAAATGCGAAAGTGTGTCTGTCTGTCTGTTACCTCTTCACGCTTAAACCGCTGAACCGACTTAGATGAAATCTGGTATGGAGATAGTTTGAGACCCGGGAAAAGACATAGGATACTTTTCATCCCGAATAAATTTAGTGTTCCCGTGGGATGAGCGGGTAACACCGCGGGGCACAGCTAGTCACATAAAGGTGAAAGTTTGTTAGTGTGTTTAGATATGTTTATGTTTGTTACTTTTTTACGCTCAAACGGCTACGGCTACGACGGGTATAAAGGTAGCTGACATCCTGCATTAACACATAGGCTACTTTTTATCCCGAAAAAAAATTGTGTTCCTGTGGGATGAGCGGGTAACACCGCGCGCCGCAGCTAGTTAGCTATAATTATGTAAATTTGAACCAATAATCCTACACCATTTATGTAAAAACCTTGACTTAATCATCAGTTAAATTGAGATAATTTCGTTCCGCCATTTAAAGTAACTTTTAAGTTAAGTCTATCTTAATATGGAGTATTTGAATGCAAGGCAATATTGACAATTATTACATGGCCATATATAATTATGTGCCTATTAATTAAATGCTTACTAATTCTTTTAGAGACGATACATGACATCAAAACAATCAACCTTGGCGAAACATTACAGATGGGGAAACAATGTATCGGTGTTGTGATTAGGATACCTGCCGAAACGTAGGCTCAAAAGTCAAATAATGAATATACGCGATATATCATCATCCTCCTAGACTTTGTCCCATTTTTTTGAGAATAAATTCTCAATCGGGGTCGGCTACCTAAATCCCAAGATGTGGCGTATGGAAGTAGTTTTTACGCAAGCGACTGCCATCTGACCTTCCAACCCAGAGGGGAAACTAGGCCTTATTGGGCTTAGGTGGTTTCCTTACGATGTTTTCCTTCACCGAAAAGCGAGTAGTAAATATCAAATGACATTCCGTACATAAGTCCCGAAAAACTCATTGGTACGGGCCGGGTTCCAACCCGCGACCTCCGGATTGAAAGTCGCATGCCCTAACCACTAGGCTGCCACCACTTCGCGGTAATATGTTACGCGATATAATCCGTTGAAATTGTTTTATTCAACAGATGATAACACTTTCTGTCAAGTAAAAATTGTATTACAGACTTTACTATCGCCAGTAGCCACCATCTGGCTCCATCATCAGAGATAATTAGGTAAAAACCAATATATAACTGATATTTTTGACGACGCGGTTGGCTCGGTAGGTAGACACCTGCCTACTGAGCCGGTGGTCCTGGGTTCAAATCCCGGCCGGGGCAAATATTTGTTTGATGAACTCGAATGTTTGTTCCTGGGTCATGGATGTTATCTATATACCTTTGTATTTATATATATTATTTATATCATCGTCTAATACCCATAGTACAAGCTTTGCTTAGTTTGGGACTAGGTCGATTTGTGTATGATTGTCCCTTAATATTTATTTATTTATTGCTTGTTGCTATTGCTATTGTCCGTGTATTGTGTATTGTGGCTATTGTCTGTGTGTATATTATTTTCCTTCGTTTGTATAAATTTATTGTAGAATAATAAAAGTGTTAGCTTAATAGTCTCTTCTCTGACTAGCTTAGATTTTTCGCTTTGACGCCTGAGTCTGACAGAGACCCTTTACATCTCTGAAAGTATAGGTTAAGTTTATTGTAATTTAATAGACCCGGAGAAAATATACATCTCCCTGTAAAATATGCCCAATGATTTGTCTGTTGCATTCATTACTTACTACTTTGATGTTATTATTATTGTAAATTGTATTTTTTTATATGTCATAATATTTTATCTCTTATTATTAATCTACGTGACGATCATAGTATAAGTGCATATAAATTGACTTAGTGTAATTTATATTGACAATTTATATTATGAAATAGGTACATAAATAAATCTCTCAAAAATCATCAGAGAAAATATCACGCAAGTTTTGTAGCGGATCCTATAATAACCTCGTCAGCAATGTTTAACGGACAATGGATGAACATTATCGTGATCGCTATAAATTGCAATTCATGGGAAACTGGAAAACGTAATTTAATATTTGTAAAACACGCCATCTTTCAAGCAAGTTGGGTAGGTTAGTCTGTAAGGTACTAAGCGAAAAATACTTTTACGCCTGATTTTTTTTACCATTAAAATATTAGAATACCTACTATTCAGTGCCTCCGTGAGTTTAATCGAAATTGCCGAAATTTTAAAATTTTTAAGTATCGAATTTACCAACCCGCCATTTTGTAAAATTTCTAAAAACAGAATCGGAAAATGAAAACGATATTACATAATGTACCTAAAAACCTGGGAGATAGGATCAGTGGCTGTATTTAGTGTAATTAAAACCTTTTTAGTAAGCAATTTTTTTAATTTACCGCATACCTATCTCATTTTCAGTACTTTTTATGAGGGCATAAATTTATAGTTCTTTTTTGCATAAGTGAATTTTAAACTTGGTAACACTGATCTGAGTCGGTGAAACAGATGAAGTCATACAACTTGATTTATTATTAAAATCGGAAGCTAGATCAATGAAACTCATATGTTCCCTTACCACATATTATTCTGTGAAATTAGGTTCTTTGATGTTATCTGGGACTAGATAAAGCTACGAGTGTTTCAAAATACGAAAAAGCGGTTCAAGACAAGGCCCTCGCTTTCTTTCTTCGTCTTGGCGGGGACACTACCGTGTTCCCAAATTTGAGGAAGATTTGTGGAGTGAAGAATGAACAATGATAAAAATTAAGACAGGTATAGTATAATGAATTGATGAGATACCTGAAACATTTCGGACATATTAGGTACATAAAACATTGGATTGAAAAAGTAATCTGCGCCGTTTTTATTTCAGGACACTATCTATTGACCTGGTTTGATTTCTAATTAAGGCCGTCACAATTTTTCGATGAATTACAGAAAAAGGGCACGAAATTATTAAAATACATATAATTTGGATGCGTTCAGTAATGCCAATAAGGCAATAACTTACCAGAAACCCATGTCGTAATGCACCAAAATATCCTTCGAAGCTGAATCCAATCTACAATACTTCCTAGTAACACTTTTATGTTCTTCTATCACTTTCCATTCATACACATTTATGTTCCGAGACAGATCATCACCCAAAGAATCCAGAAAATTACTCCACACGTTATTTTCCTGATGGGTTTTTATAAAATTTGAGATTTTTTTATTCACCGGCCTTTTACCTAACGCTAGCAATCTCGATTCTCTAGCAAATAAATATCGCAGCGCACTTCTTTTTAACACAAATAATTCTTCCAAAGTTCTGGCCATAAACTAGGGCAACACTGATATTCGAAATTCAAAAAGTCACTTCTTATTTGGAACACGGGTAAAACAGACGACGGTTAAGCGCTGAATGTTCGTGTTTTTCCTGATCAATTATCACGCTATGAAACCGGCATGATAGATTGGTGCAAATTGTGTTAGAAAATAGAACGACAAGTTGTTCACAGCATCCTTAGTACTACGCCTTAGAGGCTCATGTTGATGTCGCTGAAAATGACTTATCACAGTATGTTTGCACAAGTTACATAACTTGAACGTCACGCACTCGATGGAAATTATGGCGCAAATGTTTTATTATTAAGGTTAGCTAATTTGAAAATGCTTAAGGAATATATCTCTTTTTATGGTACGTTTGCTCGTTTGCCCCCTGACATAAAAAAAAAAAAAAAAAGTAATTTTGTGGCATGAAGCTTGTCCTTTTGATGTTATTTGAGAAAATATAAGAAAACTACGCAAACGTTCATGTATAAGGTTGGCCACTATTTTTGCTCAGCGAATAAACATTGCAAACATTGAGAGTGATTTAGGGCAAATCTTTTATTTGTAAATATTTTAGGTTTTTAGCATAGCTTATATAACCTAGTTTTAGTTTATTGATTATTGTTTTTATCAATATCTTATTATGTTTTTATAAAATAAAGTACCCAATTTGATGTAGTTACAGAAGTCGTCATATATCGCAATAATAATACAATAAATTGGTTAAAATGTGTCCAGCCGTTTCGGCGTGAAGAGAGGATAATTTTTTTCACGTACAGATGACCCTCTGTGCGGAGTTTTCGGAAATTCAGAATCAGAATCAGAAATTTCTTTATTGCCACAACTTATACTAATAATTACATGCACATAATTTATACTTACAAAAACAGAAAAAAGACAGAACGAATGGTATACCTAACATAATAACAATAAATATAAAAAACGATTTCTTAGAAAAGTATGAGGCAAAGGGTCTCAGTCTCAGCGTGTGCTGGGCAAAAGTGTCCAGCGCTGGTTTTCAGACTGAGCCCTTTGATGGCGTCGGTTGCAATACAACGAAAAATATAAATACTTACTAAAAACATCAAGTTCAACTAAAACTAACGATAAACGATACAAACAAAATAGAAAATTTTGCTTTTGGGACAAGACTACATGAAAAAATAGAATAAAAACCGGCCAAGTGCGAGTCGGACTCGCGCACCGAGGGTTCCGTACAAACACTTTCCATCCCTAAGTGGTTAAGTTAAGTTTGCACCTGGTATGTATAGCGCCCCATATAAATTAGGTGCAAAGTTAGGTATTAAAATATTAAAAAAAAACTACTTACTAGATCTCGTTCAAAACAATTTTCGTTGGTAGTTTTTATAGTAATGTACATCATATGTTTTTTTTAGATTTTTCATTTTCTTATTTTAGAAGTTAGAGGGGGGGGACCAACTTTTTTCCACTTTGGAAGCGTCTGTCACGCAAACTATTCGGTTTAGAAAAAAAATGTTTTAGAAACCTCGATATCATTTTTGAAGACCTATCCATAGATACCCCACACGTATGTTTGATGAAAAAAAAATTTTTGAGTTTCTAAGTATGGGGAGCCCCCAACATTTATTATTATTTTTTTATTTTTGCATCAAAATCTTAATGCGGTTCACAGAATACATCTACCTACCAAGTTTCAACAGTATAGCTCTTATAGTTTCGGAAAAAAATGGCTGTGACATACGGACGGACAGACAGACGGACAGACGGACAGACGGACAGACGGACAGACAGACATGACGAATCTATAAGGGTTCCGTTTTTTGCCATTTGGCTACGGAACCCTAAAAATGAACATAGTTAATGTAAATTAACAATGCTGCAAAAGTGCCACTTTGTGTGTGTGCGTGTCATGCGTGTGTGTGTGTCTCCGTGTGTGTATGCGAAAAAAGGGGGAGCGGAAAACCTGCCTTGCATGTCTATTAAATGGCCTTGGACTAACCGCTTGTACTTAGATAACGCCATGGGTTCTCGCAGGGGTGGAGGCAGATCGTTCCAGACTTTTGCAGCTGCAAATTTAAAACTCCCCCTGAAGAATGCCGTCCTGTGCTTAGGTACCCTGAGTTTAGTGCATCTTCTAAGAGACTTGCCGCGTGTATCCTTAACCCATATAATCTTTTCGAACAAGTAGCTGGGTTTCTCAAACTCGATAAGTTTTCTTACTGCGCATGCCAGGTGCAGTCTTCTCCTGTACTCCATATTCAGAGTAGACCTATCATTTAAAAATGGAGTTATATGCGCTCGCCTGGGAATTTCGTAGTAGAACCGAACACATGCATTTTGGACCCGCTTTATTGACTTTTTTGTTTCTGCTAGAGTCTTGGCCCATATACTATATCTGCATAATTAAATTGTCTAGTGTGTATTAGAGATTCTACAAGTTTCCCTTACCTTAATAGTAAGATATTTACGAATCCTATATAGCACTTTAAGCCGGTAGAAGCCGTTTCTAATCTTTATAAATTATGACCCCTCCAAAGATAACTGATGTTGAATACAATTTTATAATTATAATAGTATAGAAGTGATTAATAAATACACTTTTAAATTTAGAATATACTAGTGAAAATCGCAAGTCATTCCAAGTCGTGACAGCCATGAAGTGTTATTTAAAATTCAATTTGCTCGTAATTTGTATGTACCGCGGTGCTAACTATCGCTAACCACGACCTTGCTGATTGGTTATGGCGTGCGAGGAATGACAACTGTGACCTGGATATCCTGCCATGATAATCTTAGGACCAAAACATTATATTTTCTTCGGTTTCATCGACTGACAGTCAGTCGATGAAACCGAAAAATCTACCACTACTACTGCCCGGTAGATTTGGGTATTTACCCTGTATTTATCGGGTATTTACCCATGAGCGCCCATCTCTTAACTGTCACACATTTAAACTTTGACGACACGGTTGGCTAGTTTGTAAGCACTTGCCTACTGAGCCGGCGGTCCTGGGTTCGAATCCCGGCCAGGGCAAATATTTGTGTGATGAACTCAAATATTTGTGCTTGGGTCATGGATGTTATCTATATATTATGTATTTTTATATTTCGTTTATAGATGTGACATAGGCTAAGTGCCTAAAATTTTCGTGAAAATCTGATATGAAGATCAAATTACTAAGCCTAAAAATTCGTGTAAATAGATAAAATCGAACATGAACCTCCTCGGTTCTTTGAAGTACTTAGGTAAAGAATTTGATTTTTAAAGCCTGACCAGAAATATATGAGGATTGTCAAGAGGGCGCTATTTATAAGATTAATATGGCAACAATTTTGCAGCCGATCGCAACCCACTATAATGACATTAGTTCAAAGACCTGTCAGTTCCACTATGTTAACCTCATAATGTAATTTAATGGAATGCACTATTTTCCTGACTGTTTTTCGTGTAGTAAACACGTGTAGACTTTAATTGTAATCTCACGTTCACGACTGTGAATGGTTTTCGTCATTTTCTTTGGATAATTTTAAATATTTGTCTTAAAAGCACCACGAATGACATTGACATTGTTGACAAACCATCATAACATCATTGCCAGTGTAAGAAATTTATTCCAGTGAAATTCCGCAATATGGCGCATCCTCATATATTTCTGGTCAGGCTTTAACTGTCTTGTTATTTTTTTATTCGTTAAATAACTCAATTAATTTGTTTGACACCATTCACCTAACAACGCGACGGCGTCTATTTTAGTCCATAAAAACATAATTTAAATATACGAAAACAGTTAACTATGCAAATTAATGCGTGTGAAATAGATATTATCTGATACAAGCTGCGCCGCGCGGTGTTGCCCGGTCATACCACAGGAACACTACATTTTATCGGGATTAAAAGTAGCCTATGTGTTGATTCAGAGTGTCAGCTACCTTCATACCAAATTTTACCCAAATTGGTCCAGCCGTTTGAGCGTGAAGAAGTAACAAACGAACACATAAACACAGTCACACACAAACATTCGCCTTTACATATAATATTAGAGTGATTTATTATAGTCATGGGCATTTTAGAAATTAAAATTCAATTCAGGTACCAGCTGACCGAGCGAGCGGTCTTTCCTTCATTTCAGCTTGGGCAAAAAATCTTTCTTATGTTTTTTTTTTTATTCAAAATAGCCATGCATTTAACCTCGATTGCACCTGATGTCCGGTTTGGATGTCCGTTTGTCCAGATTTCCGGCTGTTCTCGCCTACAAACCGCATTTCTCAAATTTTGTGAGCTGGTTCTATAATTAAATATAGGTTTTCGTCATACGATGGTGTTATGATAAAGGTTGTTCTGCTCGCCCGATTGCACTGCGCCCTTTTCCAAAAATAGTTCTCACACGTCCATATTGTGCGTTGACCCGTGACAAAGTGACAGAAATAGTTTTTTATACGTCGGTGATAAACAAGCATGCGGCCTGATGTTAATTAGTAGCTGATCGTTTGATTATCGACAACATTTTAAAGTATCTAAATACTTATTTTTATTATTAAAGCAGTAACGTCTGCTAACGTAAACCATATGTTTGTGGTTTACAATGAAGCGAATAATTGAAAAAAGTAACCGTTCAGGCAGGGTTCAAACCTGCGTCTCTAACGGCTTTCCGGGCCAACACGGGCGTCCTACCTATTGGACCACCGAAACTGATGCGAGAAGTGTAATACCTATAAAGACTCTGCTAAGTACATCCTGGGAACGCGCACCAACTGAAACACCTACTAGCTAACGTACTTCAACTCTAAAGTTATCCTGAGTCACGGGACCACCAATCGTAATGTATGCTAAGCCCTAACTAAAGGTACAGGTCCTTCGTCTGCTTCACCCTCCTCACTAAACTCCACTCCTACAACGAAGCCCTAAGGAAACCCTTCAACGACTACCTAGCCTTCCAGAACCTACAACTAACCAAACCTAGATATGAAAGGATCTTTATACAGTTGAGCTGAACATTTCTTATAACTAATGGCCAAAAAAGTGATCGGTTTAACCGTTGTGAACGTCTAGATGACAGGAACCCACGTTGAAGTAGTAACTCAAGCTCTTTTAAGAGAAATCTAACCGTGATGTGTCGCCAAGTGCTTCCGTACCCATATACTGTGCTATGCTACCATGTATTACCAAATAAATGTGTATTCTCTTACTTATTTAATGCAAGCTTCTCCTATCCTACTGCTACCTTGGTTCTTTGTACTAAATTAAATTTCTAACTTAACTTAATGCTATTTATCCTCAAAATATAAACTGTTACTTCCTATGTAGTCCAGCCTTCAAAAATATCTACAGCTCTTATAACATGATTCAGTATGGGGTATTCTACTTTTATTAAATATTAGTTATATCATTTCTAAATGAAATATAAAACTCATTCAGTCCACAAGTAAGTTATAGATATATTAGAAAATATATGAATCAAAACCAAATATTATTAGATTTCTGAGATGAAATATAATTTAGACTGTTTTCTTGGAATTGCATGTCTGTTCAAAAATGTTTGGTGGACAAGCAACTATGTACAATTTGAAAATACACTTCATAACCAATTTATAAGTAGATTGAAGTTACTGAAAATATAAAGTTTTATTACAAATTTAATGAATCTTAAGTTTTTATGTTCGACTAAATTAAATAGTTTTATTCTGATAATTTAATATGGAATAAAGGTAGGGAATTCATACTTTTAGTAAGTTTTAGTATGATGTTTCTAAAATAGATTCTGGATCTAAACAAGAGATAATTGTTTGGTGAATAGAATTCTGAGTATTATTGAAATCCTTCGACCGCATACTAAATACTATCATTAGACTGTGTTATATTGTAATGCTATCATCTCATTCTCCCAAAAATATTTAGTTTTGTTAAATAATGGCGGCTACCATCATGTCTAATGACATGGGCAATCGGGTAAAAAACATGGTTACTTCATGTGTACATATTGAGGGAAAATCGTTCCTCGGAAAATAAAACAAATTTCTGTTAAATCTGTTTGGTGTGTTATTTTAAATATCACCAAACCCATGTTCTCTGGATGCCGTATGATTGCCAGATTTGATCTTTTATTGGCCTTCGGGCTCTTTTAGAGTAAAGACCTCTCCCGGATCTATCTAGAATCTATGAATCTTTACTATCTATATTTGTTATTAAACAACACGAATTTTCTTCACTCGTGAACTAAATTGAATTCTCACTTCATTCATTACAAACAATAGATTTGTATAACTTGGGTTTTCGTTTAACCATACTCAAAAATAATGTCATTCGTCCTTGAAACATAAAGACTATTGTGTCCATTCGAAGTATCTTTCAACTCTCGATTGACTCATTTTGATAAAGGAATTCTTCTACGCCTCTGTGATATAAATTAATTCAGTTCTGAGGTCTGTGATGTAAATACGGGAACGAATAACTTTCATTATTGTCATTCATAAGTCCCCGGCTTCTTTTAGCAATTTACACTTCAGATACTCCAAATCCAGCCATAGGAATGCTTTGTTTTTCATACTATACACAATACTATACACAATTTCCTTATCAAAATTATAACATAGTTTAATATTATTTCTGTTCATTGAAAGGGCGAATGTCATCTGTCAGCTGATTCGACCTAACTTTAATGTTGCCATCTTACACTACCGATGTCTGTTATAAGTACATTACTTTACCAAATTTTAAATCATAATCGGTAAAAAATATCTGATTGTTTCTACAAATATCTATGTAAAATTAAAGGTTTTAAATATCTGAAAGGTATAAATAACAGATTTCTCTATTCCACTCCTTATAAACTGTCACAAGATTTTGTTTTTTTACTACAGGCAACCCGAGCCATAAACACTAATAAAACAGTAGGTTAACATCTGCATTTACTGTATCTGACGAGATTAAAATAATTTGAATAGATGTTATGTTAGTTAATGATGAATGGCCGATTGCTCGGAAGATAAAGAACCCCGTTCTAATATTCCTATTAAAGTGTACCTAACACTATACCCCTGTTTGCCCTAGCGAGCACCAATACTAGAGGCCTAAACCTCATATTTACATTTAAACGTGTATGGAACCTAGGTAAGCTTAACTATAAATTCGGGAGATTAACCCGAGGTTGGACTAGAATCCGTGTAATTGGGTCCCCCCTACGCGGCTGAAGAAACGCCGGAAGCGCAGAGTAACCCGCCCTAATATGTGTAGATAATGCAAATATATAATTATATATGTATATGAGACCAAACCTGGAGGTCCATCTGATTTCAACAAGTGTGGATATCCCACATGTCCAACTTCGTGGTCCTTGAATTCATCAGATAGATTACTCCAGATCTGTAGGCTTATCACTGCGCTTGTAAATGGCAAGTGTCCGGGTCGCCTAGCCCAGATAAAATCTAAAGAGTCTGAAAGATATTCGTTTAACAGCCGCAAGGTTAAATATCTTTCATCTGGCAACCATGTACCAAAACACTATTTCTGGCATGTAAATAAGTTTAATAGCTTTCAAAAAAACAACAAAATCCCACAACATTTCAATAAATAATTATAAATCAGAAAAATAATGTAATCCCAACAGAAATTCCCCTTAGAATTAAATTTAATACCTTATTGCCAAACAATAGTGTTACCCAGTCGAAGTCGCAAGTAAGAATGAATGAAATCTATAAAATCCGTCCCCTTTTATACTAATATTCCCCGACCTTCGTAACTATCCCCGTAAACAACCCTACTGTCTGTTTCATGACTGCCTACCTACTGTACTGTTAAACCACTGTGTCCCCTTCCTGGTCATTCTGGACATTTCAGATGACGCGCACGTGACCGATGAGATTCCTCCCACTAAGCGCTGTATATGAAATTTTGATCCTTATTCAGTCTAAAATAAAGGTCAATCCTTTTGTTGGCAACTTTTGTGAATAGCAGCTTGCTATTTTTAAAGTGGTAGAATGTTTAGTTATAGGAATATTTTTACTTGCTTTCGTAAACATTCATACTGTTACTTCTGTTAGGCATTTGTATTGTATTATAATTATTAAGTGATGATTTTAGTATTAGCTGGCGGAATGTGATGCTAATGTGTTGGAAATTTGTTGATGATAATGATGATGTGAGTCTTACGATGGTGATATATGTTTATATGATGGCGTACACATGACGTGAACATGTGAATCGCTACAACCGCCCCCCTGCGAAAGTTTGAAGTGGATTGACATCGTCAAATAACGTAGAACTTCGCATTCCCTTATTAAATTGTAAAAACAATTAAATATATATATATATATATATGACAAATTATTCTTAAAGCAAATAACATTTTGTGATAATCTTGGATATTCTAATTCCGTCAGTATTCGTACCCTTAAGTGTGTGTGTATTTAAACCAATACTTGGAAAGTCACTTGTGTAATAAATCAGAATTCAAACCATAGAATAATATCATTGAATCGTGAATATATTTCTCCAAATCTCGACCACATCGTAAGAAGTGTTTGGTTGTGAGTCAAACAAGCCCTATTAGCTCGATTTTGCCTAAACACCTCAAACTTGACCTGCCCATTGCTCAGCCTCATTTGCGAATTCACATTGTACGAATTCTTCGATGAATTGACAAAACTCTCCTCAGACAACATAGCAAGATCTTTGGTATAGATACTGAATATTCATCCTCACTTCAATACAATAACTGATTCCGATTTCAAATTCTTCTCCAAAATCACATGTGACTCTCCTTATTGGTGCGTGTATCACATCAAGAATAAACAAGCCAATTTCAGCTCTATAATCATACAATTGTGTTCTTTTTTTTTCTTGTAAGACTATAGACTTACTAGTCGAATTGTGTAAAAATGTTTCATTTCAAAATTATGCTGAAACAATATTATACCAGAAACTCTTACAAATATACCAATTTAGTTTTATCCTGGACAAAACTACCCACAATTCCTTTTCCTTTAAAAATATACAGTTGGCCTATCTATTCGTCGACATGGGTGTGTGTGAAACCTGCACGTTCCTGCCCGCGCTCGAAGAAGGTTAGCCCGTAGGCACTGTAGAGTATTGTTTCGCACAAACTACCGCACATCGGTCTTAAATCGAACCTTCGATTTACTAAGCCTAACTTCTAAGTATGTGCAACCCAATTGATGTCTTTAGAAAATACTCCCGTTCGTACCTCTAAAGATAGTAGACCCCCCGTTTTCGGATCCGAATACTTTCGAACTTAGCTTGAATACATACAAACAACATTCAACTCAAAAAGTCCACTCATTCATCCTCTCATACATCGCACTACAGGCTCCTACATTCGTTTTTCCGCATCGACTTAGTCAGAAGAACATCACCCATTATGTATTCAAAATCCATACTACTTTATCTTTCTAAAATATCCCAAGTTCCCCTTTACTTCTTTCATTAAAATCAAAATAAAGACTTTCTCTAATACAAATAATAAAATCGTCTATCCACTTCACACATTTCGTTTTTTTTTTTTTTATATTCTAATAAAATTCTTAATTATTTTATCCACCCAATTCAATTTACCTCTCACTACCCTTTTGAAAATTATCGAATTTCAACTTATTAAAGGAACTCAAAATACGTATTAATGGAATCGAACCATTACGTAATCATCCATGTAACTTATCAAATTTCGACTTATTAAAGAACCTCAGAATACGTATTAATGGAATCGAACCATTACGCAAATCATTCGATGAAATATACTACTAACGACCTCTAGTGAAATTTGCGTACAACCATATTCGAACCTTAACTTACAATACTTATACTGCGGTACGACTTATACTATGACATCACTATTGCCTTTTAAAACAAATCGACTGTAATCGATACCTTAATCGATCTTATCTTAATATCCCTATTGAATATTAGATTTTGATAAATAAATTACGGAAATACTTGTACGTTGTCTAATTAAATAACATATAGGTAAATATATATTTAACTATTCTTTATATATGCTACGTAAATCTTACGAACTAGGTAAGTGAATCTACACCTTAATGATAGTCTGCTATTTATGTCATCGTATCCCTTTAACCTGGCAACACTGTCTTATGACATGTCAAATGTCAAAAAAAAAATTCATAACCTTAATGTATTCTACGCACTGGAAATTAAATTACTAACTGATGAATAATGAACAAGAAAATGAATTGTTATGAAGAAAACTGTGATAAAATGGTTCTATGATAATAAGGTAACTATTTTCTACGCTTGTTACTATGATCTGACTAAAATATTGAGTAAAGAAAATTCGTGTTGTATGTTTACAATCAAAATTTGTTTTTGTTACAGAATCAAAACAGTTACGTTAACCTTCGCGCAACGGTTATAAGTTATATCTCAAAATTCATGCAATTACGGATAATTAAACAAGCAATGAAGTCGAACTCTGCGCCACCTGAAACAGACTAACAGAATGTAAGTTAACAAGAGTTTTAACTGCGTTTGTTTATAAAATAAGTTTTGAATCTTCTGTGCGTAAATTTTTGCTCTTTTCTTGATTCTAATATCTTCTATTTTCTATTTTCAGACTGCTCGTAAATCTTGACATCTTCAATGCAAATTAATCTTGAATGAACAAAATTAATGAAGAATGACTTGAACTCCCTACATCTACTGCTGCAACTTATTGAACTTCTTTACAAGGTAATATTATTTATCTTACTCTACTATCGTTTCAATTTTGAAGAACATAGTTGTTTAAAAATATCCTTATGATAATGTTCATGGAAATGACTTTGATCAAAAAAAACAGTAGGTACTTCTTCAGGGTCGACATTTGATTGATTTCCTCCTATAATTACTGCTAATTCTTTTCTTGTCTTCATACTATTGTTTTCTCAAACCTGTTTTCATCATCTGATTACAATTTTCATTCCAGTTGAAGTCGAGCAGTTTACTTATGAACTAAATTTATTTTCCTCAAACAACTGTTATAAATGTTTATATCTCAAAGTAGGTAAATGTACTGTATAACCTTCTAACTTTGTTTAATAACAAATAATATTTAATCTTACTTGTTTCAATAATTATTTATTTTACTTTCCAGATTTTTGGATTTCAACGGCAACCTCCACACAAAGTCTACTATAAATCTAAAATGTAACCTGAGTATCATGACTAATGCATAATAAGAACTTGATTGAAGATGTATCTACTTATTTATAAGAATACTTAACAGAACTGAATACCTTAAGAAATCTAATGGTAACAATACAGACATACTTACTTCGCTTCAAAAATAAATTAAATTTAAGTCAATTGGTTTTCTTGTCTGATTCTATGATTATTCTCTTATACTACATGTGAACATATATGTAAGTCATTGTAATGATAAACTATAAGCCATAAATGTACCAAAATTATTGTAATAAAATTACTTTCATTTCATTTGTTTCATTAGGTGTTAAATGAAAACTCAAAGGAGATCGCCCCCCGAGTTATGTAATCACTAACACTCCTATTTTCCCTTATAAAGATTACATTTAATGTTTCTAATAAGCCTTATAATAAGCTAAAAGATTAATAACTTAATATTGTAGTTAGAAGCCTTATACAAAGGTTAACATTGTAGCTAGGATCATATTTATCAGATCTCATTGTGAAACATTTCCTACACTGAACTAAAGTCTATAAATAAACCCTCGCCCCCCCAAATAATAAATCCTTAGTACTCTCATGACTTAACTTTAGTTTCATAATTAATTTTCAACACAACTTGAACTAATAACTGATGTAAAAATAAATCTTCACAAACTCATATTTCCTGTAGTCAAGAACAATGACATCTCTATTCTACCTCACTTAACTAATTTCCTACAACATTCCGACTTTATACCTATATTAAAATAAAATTTATTTAAATAATCATCCCATCTCGATATAATCATTTACTAATAAGCGATTAAAGCGATGACACCTGTCACTTGTCAAATCAACCTGCTCAGAAGGCGTTTTGTTCACTCGGCCTTGATTATGTTTTTACTTTAAAAATGAATTACCTATTATTATTTTTCCCAATTATGTAAATAATGCATAAATAATATTAAATGTATCCCTAAATATCTAAATCTTATGTTATATTAATAATACGAACATATTGAGTAAAGTTGTCTACGTATCTGATTGAAACTAAAGTAAGTAAATGATTACTTGATATTATTATTTTATGTAACGTAAATTATTATCTAAAACTTAAATAATACACCTATTTAATTATTAATCAATATTAAAATTAGCTTTGTGAACCATAAAACCAATCGCAACGAATTTAATCATATCTCAAATAATCCAGTATAGAACCACAGATAAAATAATAAAATGCCTCAATGAATGAACTGTCAATTGATTACTGTTTGCAAAATATTGATTGATAAAATAATCACGTTGTTCTAATATAAGTCTTTTGTTTCAGGTACTATTACTATGTGAAATAAGAAAAATATCGTGGTGTTATAACAAGAAGCTACTCTATTCACTATAATTTGTGTATAAATGCAACAAAAAGTGTCTCTTGACGACGTGCACAACACCCATCACGGCTAAATTCTCCTTTCCACTCTCACGTCAGCAATTGTGCCTGTAAGGGCAGCTAGTTCAAGGCTCAAGTGTTCAAAGATCCCTTCAGTAAAACCGTCAGTAACAACTCCACTAAAATTCCAAAACGAATAACAATTGTCGATCTACAAAACACAAGAAAACAGCAAAACATGGACCCACACGACGAACAACGATGCAACGAATATTCTGATTACTCCAGCAATTACACAGATCCACGGTCACTGCACCAATTGTAATACCTATAAAGACTCTGCTAAGTACATCCTGGGAACGCGCACCAACTGAAACACCTACTAGCTAACGTACTTCAACTCTAAAGTTATCCTGAGTCACGGGACCACCAATCGTAATGTATGCTAAGCCCTAACTAAAGGTACAGGTCCTTCGTCTGCTTCACCCTCCTCACTAAACTCCACTCCTACAACGAAGCCCTAAGGAAACCCTTCAACGACTACCTAGCCTTCCAGAACCTACAACTAACCAAACCTAGATATGAAAGGATCTTTATACAGTTGAGCTGAACATTTCTTATAACTAATGGCCAAAAAAGTGATCGGTTTAACCGTTGTGAACGTCTAGATGACAGGAACCCACGTTGAAGTAGTAACTCAAGCTCTTTTAAGAGAAATCTAACCGTGATGTGTCGCCAAGTGCTTCCGTACCCATATACTGTGCTATGCTACCATGTATTACCAAATAAATGTGTATTCTCTTACTTATTTAATGCAAGCTTCTCCTATCCTACTGCTACCTTGGTTCTTTGTACTAAATTAAATTTCTAACTTAACTTAATGCTATTTATCCTCAAAATATAAACTGTTACTTCCTATGTAGTCCAGCCTTCAAAAATATCTACAGCTCTTATAACATGATTCAGTATGGGGTATTCTACTTTTATTAAATATTAGTTATATCATTTCTAAATGAAATATAAAACTCATTCAGTCCACAAGTAAGTTATAGATATATTAGAAAATATATGAATCAAAACCAAATATTATTAGATTTCTGAGATGAAATATAATTTAGACTGTTTTCTTGGAATTGCATGTCTGTTCAAAAATGTTTGGTGGACAAGCAACTATGTACAATTTGAAAATACACTTCATAACCAATTTATAAGTAGATTGAAGTTACTGAAAATATAAAGTTTTATTACAAATTTAATGAATCTTAAGTTTTTATGTTCGACTAAATTAAATAGTTTTATTCTGATAATTTAATATGGAATAAAGGTAGGGAATTCATACTTTTAGTAAGTTTTAGTATGATGTTTCTAAAATAGATTCTGGATCTAAACAAGAGATAATTGTTTGGTGAATAGAATTCTGAGTATTATTGAAATCCTTCGACCGCATACTAAATACTATCATTAGACTGTGTTATATTGTAATGCTATCATCTCATTCTCCCAAAAATATTTAGTTTTGTTAAATAATGGCGGCTACCATCATGTCTAATGACATGGGCAATCGGGTAAAAAACATGGTTACTTCATGTGTACATATTGAGGGAAAATCGTTCCTCGGAAAATAAAACAAATTTCTGTTAAATCTGTTTGGTGTGTTATTTTAAATATCACCAAACCCATGTTCTCTGGATGCCGTATGATTGCCAGATTTGATCTTTTATTGGCCTTCGGGCTCTTTTAGAGTAAAGACCTCTCCCGGATCTATCTAGAATCTATGAATCTTTACTATCTATATTTGTTATTAAACAACACGAATTTTCTTCACTCGTGAACTAAATTGAATTCTCACTTCATTCATTACAAACAATAGATTTGTATAACTTGGGTTTTCGTTTAACCATACTCAAAAATAATGTCATTCGTCCTTGAAACATAAAGACTATTGTGTCCATTCGAAGTATCTTTCAACTCTCGATTGACTCATTTTGATAAAGGAATTCTTCTACGCCTCTGTGATATAAATTAATTCAGTTCTGAGGTCTGTGATGTAAATACGGGAACGAATAACTTTCATTATTGTCATTCATAAGTCCCCGGCTTCTTTTAGCAATTTACACTTCAGATACTCCAAATCCAGCCATAGGAATGCTTTGTTTTTCATACTATACACAATACTATACACAATTTCCTTATCAAAATTATAACATAGTTTAATATTATTTCTGTTCATTGAAAGGGCGAATGTCAGCTGATTCGACCTAACTTTAATGTTGCCATCTTACACTACCGATGTCTGTTATAAGTACATTACTTTACCAAATTTTAAATCATAATCGGTAAAAAATATCTGATTGTTTCTACAAATATCTATGTAAAATTAAAGGTTTTAAATATCTGAAAGGTATAAATAACAGATTTCTCTATTCCACTCCTTATAAACTGTCACAAGATTTTGTTTTTTTACTACAGGCAACCCGAGCCATAAACACTAATAAAACAGTAGGTTAACATCTGCATTTACTGTATCTGACGAGATTAAAATAATTTGAATAGATGTTATGTTAGTTAATGATGAATGGCCGATTGCTCGGAAGATAAAGAACCCCGTTCTAATATTCCTATTAAAGTGTACCTAACACTATACCCCTGTTTGCCCTAGCGAGCACCAATACTAGAGGCCTAAACCTCATATTTACATTTAAACGTGTATGGAACCTAGGTAAGCTTAACTATAAATTCGGGAGATTAACCCGAGGTTGGACTAGAATCCGTGTAATTGGGTCCCCCCTACGCGGCTGAAGAAACGCCGGAAGCGCAGAGTAACCCGCCCTAATATGTGTAGATAATGCAAATATATAATTATATATGTATATGAGACCAAACCTGGAGGTCCATCTGATTTCAACAAGTGTGGATATCCCACATGTCCAACTTCGTGGTCCTTGAATTCATCAGATAGATTACTCCAGATCTGTAGGCTTATCACTGCGCTTGTAAATGGCAAGTGTCCGGGTCGCCTAGCCCAGATAAAATCTAAAGAGTCTGAAAGATATTCGTTTAACAGCCGCAAGGTTAAATATCTTTCATCTGGCAACCATGTACCAAAACACTATTTCTGGCATGTAAATAAGTTTAATAGCTTTCAAAAAAACAACAAAATCCCACAACATTTCAATAAATAATTATAAATCAGAAAAATAATGTAATCCCAACAGAAATTCCCCTTAGAATTAAATTTAATACCTTATTGCCAAACAATAGTGTTACCCAGTCGAAGTCGCAAGTAAGAATGAATGAAATCTATAAAATCCGTCCCCTTTTATACTAATATTCCCCGACCTTCGTAACTATCCCCGTAAACAACCCTACTGTCTGTTTCATGACTGCCTACCTACTGTACTGTTAAACCACTGTGTCCCCTTCCTGGTCATTCTGGACATTTCAGATGACGCGCACGTGACCGATGAGATTCCTCCCACTAAGCGCTGTATATGAAATTTTGATCCTTATTCAGTCTAAAATAAAGGTCAATCCTTTTGTTGGCAACTTTTGTGAATAGCAGCTTGCTATTTTTAAAGTGGTAGAATGTTTAGTTATAGGAATATTTTTACTTGCTTTCGTAAACATTCATACTGTTACTTCTGTTAGGCATTTGTATTGTATTATAATTATTAAGTGATGATTTTAGTATTAGCTGGCGGAATGTGATGCTAATGTGTTGGAAATTTGTTGATGATAATGATGATGTGAGTCTTACGATGGTGATATATGTTTATATGATGGCGTACACATGACGTGAACATGTGAATCGCTACAGAAGTTCAACGACTCTCGCATCAGGTGCCTTCTGCCTGTCGAGCCAGTCTAGCACAACTATGCTTCGCGACTCTTGTCGCGCGACATAGCGCTACCCGTCACCCTCTCACATTACTGCATAGAAAGAGACGGGCAATTATCTCGCGCGAAAAATAGTAGCTTGTAACAGTTAGGTGCTGGTGTTAAAAAAAATCCACTCATCACGCCGAAACGGAAAATTTTAACCAATTTCGGCACAGGGATAGCTGGACATCCAAAGATGGTTATAGGATACTTTTAACCCTTTGACCGCCAAAGACGGCAAATCACGTCATCGGGAATTCGTGCCACTGACGCCAACGACGCCTATTGACGTCAAAAATGTCAATGGTCAAAAACATGCTAATTCAAACCACTGTCTGCGTTTTTCAATCTCTGTTGATTTCGGAGCACTTTTTTTTTGGTTTGGCGTCAGTGGCACGGTGAATTGCTTTGCCGCTTGGCGCTCGAAAGGTTAACAGACTACGGTAAAGAAAAATAAGTTTCTGTCAAAAATGACATTTTAGTGGCATTGCCACTAAAATGTCATTTTTGACGCTTAAGCTTTTATAGCCGACTGTACTTTTCTTTGGATATCCATCAAATGCTCACTGGGACGATTCTAAAGAGCCCAAGCTCGGTAGGATTGCTTTTTCTATTATAGAGTTCCTATGGCCACCTTCCGGCTCCATCATCAGATCAGCCCCATGGTACCATATTATTGTATTGTCATCAAAGTTAAGTAAGTATGCAAAATTTCAGCTCAATCGGTTGACGATATCTGCTTCAAAATTGAGTTGCAAGATTTCACCCGAACAAACATACTTTAAACATACCATGCAAGCTAAATAAAAGCTTGTAAAATACGCGGAAGATGTTTCGGAGAAAATTATTTTCCCGAACGTTATCGCATAATGCTCATTTTGCATAATCGTTATTCTACGGACACCATTTACTTCTCAAGAAGTTATAAAATAAAGCTAACCTACACTAATCCACAAAGATACACCGAAACATTTTTAAATTTATTTCCCGTTTCAGCTAAACAAAATATCTACCAAATCAGCATTATGCGAAACATTACGTTCGGTTAAACAATTTTCTGCCAGATGAGGGTAACCCCACTAAATATTATAAAGGCGAAAGTTTGAGTGTGTTTGTATGTTAGCTCTTTACGCTCAAACGGGTGGAGCAATATTCTTAAAATTCGGCATGGAGGTAGCTGACACTCTGTTGTAACACACAGGCTACTTTTCATCCCGAAAAATGTAGTGTTCCCGTGGGATAAGCGAGTAACACAGCGGGGCGCAGCTAGTAAATATATTGTAAAGGTTATTCTCCTAACCTAACCTAACCTAACCGCCTGATTGCACTGCGCCCCTTTCTAAAAATAAGGTTTGCCACACGTCCATATTGTGCGTTGTCCCGTGACAAAGTGACAGAAATAGCTCGTGTTAGTCATGCACAATTATTGACCACATATATACATCTTTCTAAATATATAAAATCTTTATTGTCTACTTAGCCGGCGGTCCCGAGTTCCAATCCCGTCCAGGGCAAATATTTGTGTGGCGAACTCGAATATTTGTGCTTTGGTCATGGTTCTATGTATTTAAGTATATATTTATCTATATCGTCGTCTAGTACCCATAACACAAGACTTCTTGAGCTTAATTTCAGACTAGATCGATTTGTGCGAGGTTGTCTGATATTTATTTATTTACAAATCATGGAATTGTGACAGAGACAAGAATAAGCGGAGACGTTTTTCATTTTTACCAATTTCAGTAAATAATGTCAAAATATCTGATATTTTTTTATCTTACTTGCACAGGACAGGACATTTTCTGTTACAATTCACGCTATAACTAAGGGGAAAGTTTGTAAATGTGTTCACTGTTAATTTAGTAGGTTAGTGTTAGTTACAGTGCATTGCAAGCATAAAAGTGTGGTATGAGCCGAAGTCAATGCGATCAAAAATTCACAACACCCAGACAATGTATTAGCAATTTCCAATACATTACTAGTGCGCAATATCGCATTGCGGAAATACATAAAGTATCAATATCATTAAATAAACAAGGCAACCAAACCAATATAACTAGAGCTCCCCGCATTTGCTAGGTTAGTGCCACAACAGCTCAAGCTACGCTGGTCTTACCGCAAGTCATCTAAGAAGTCATTGACCGCTGTAATCATCTCGATACTGCAAATATAAAGACATGTTTACTCTTCATATTATTAAACCTGTTTTGAGATGAAATAGTTTGGAATTAGTAACAGGAAATATCATTATTGATGTCGACAGTTCGACATCGACGGCCAAGTGCAAAGTTAACGCAACGGATCGCGTTTGTTGGAGCCTTTTAGTATTTGTTGTTATAGGAGTAAGTAACTGAAATACATCATCTGTGAAAATTACTGTCTAACTATCACGGTTTTATAGATACAGTCTGATGACAGACGGGCGGACAGCGGAGTATTCGTAATAGGGTACCCTTTGGGTACCGAACCCCAAAAAATATCCGTTTCTCTATGCAAATCAGATTCTCATATAATTTGTGTTACATAACATAACAGATACATCCTCGCAACCTATCATCCTTAAGTTATTCATTAAGTTATTTTAGGTAACATCCTTGAGGTTAGCTAAAATAACTTAAATTACCGTAAAACTACCCAACTATAGTCCAGTCCACACAACTATGGTCCAATTTAATCCGAAAACAACTCGTTAATGTATGACAATTATAACAAATAAACTCTAAAGTGAACAACATTAAACAAACTTAAATAAAAACGTATAAAATCACTGACAGTTAGAATATGGATTTAGTTAAAAATAAACGAGTTTTGTTTTGGACCATAGTTGGATGATTGGACTATAGTTGGGTAGTTTTACGGTATTAAGTTTCTTTCATCTGTACATTAACAAATACACGTTTGGATACATTTGGTTTGTATTCTGTTTCCCACAAAGTACAACAAACGCCGGATGTGGTTGTGATTCGGAACCAAAAAGTCGACGAACTTTCATGCTAATTCATAATTACGATCGCTTCATTTCGATTATGAGACTCCATTTTTAAGGTTATTTCAAAATATTCCTAACTTTGAAGATTGAAAAAAAAAAAATGGGCAAGTGCGAGTCCGACTCGCGCATGAAGGGTTCCGTACCATAATCTATAACTAGTTTGTTGTATGGAAGCCCCCGTTAAATATTTATTTTATTTTATTTTTAGAATTTGTTGTTATAGCGGCAATAGAAATACATCATCTGTGAAAATTTCAACTGTCTAGCTATCAACGTTCTTGAGATACAGCCTGGTGACAGACGGACGGACGGACAGACGGACGGACAGCGAAGTCTCAGTAATAGGGTCCCGTTCTTACCCTTTGGGTACGGAACCCTAAAAAATACCAAAATAAAGAACCTTTTTATAGCCCAACAAGGGGGTGTTACAACCCACGCCATGATGCGGATTTTTAGTGGTACTTATTTATCTAACTGGCCACAACAAATTTTTGGTAATGACGTTGAAAGTCAGTGAATATCACTGATGTAAACAAAGAGGAAGAAAGACTAAACATTCCGCAAAATGCAAGTAATTTTTGCATAATAAAGCCAATACTTTCAATAGTGATGAAAGTCAAGTTTTTAGGGATCCGTACGCGACTAGGAATCGCATTTTGTCAAAACGTGACAGATGCTTTGTCACTAGACTAGGGCCCGCTGATCATAATATAGCAATAGACCCGCTAAACATAACTCTTGTTTAACATAACCCAGGTTTAGTAGCATCTTTATCCCACTCATTAAATGAGGGCCTCATGATGACCAGCCACTTGTTCGGGGGTTTTTAAATTTTGAACTTAGGTTATTGAAAGTTGAAACCTTAACCAGTTTCGGTGGAAAAGTTTACACACTACACAAAAAGTGATCTCATAAAGTTTCTGTTTTAACTTTCTAAATGACGGAAGCCTAAAATGCCACCAACCTAACAGGCAGGAGAAAGATTATAAAACCCATACATTTAAGAGACGACAACAACCTACCTATCCTTAAACATGAGACGAGAGGCCTATCAAATACAGATATATTTGATAGTGTGATACTGATGACTTTATCAGGACTGATAAGACACTCCAAAATTAGTGTGAACTTTTCGTCATTTTACACTTGAATGATGGAAATTTCATATGGCAATAATGTGCATACGTCATACATTTTAATTATTAAACGTCAGTAGCAATTGTCATCAACGAAATTAAAAACATTGTTTACCGGAATGCTGATGCTGCTCAATCCTTCGTTCTTCTTGCGAAATAAATACTGAATCCTATTAAAAAAAAACTGACTTTCATCACTGTGGATAAGCAAAAGCTTTATTATGCAAAAATTACTTGCATTTTGCGGAATGTTTAGTCTTTCTTCCTCTTTGTTTACATCAGTGATATTCACTGACTTTCAACGTCAGTTACCAAAAATGTGTCGTTGCCAGTGAAATAAATTAGTACCACTATAAAACCGCAATATGCCGACGGCTGACAAACACCCTGGGCTATACGTATAATAAGGTGAGCAGGCGATCCCGGGTTCGATTCCCGGCCAGGGCAAATATTTGTGTGATGAACTCGAATATTTGTGCTTGGGCCATGGTTGTTCTATGTATTTAAGTATATATTAATCTATATAATGTATGTATATCGTCGTCTAGCCATAACACAAGCCTTCTTGAGCTTAATTTTGGGACTAGATCGATTTGTGTGAGGTTGTCTGTTATTTATTTAAATCTTTATAAAATCATTCTATAAGTATTTAACATAATCATAATGTTTATTCTATTTTTTGTGGTGAACGGATTTTGTGGTGAAATATACCTACATAAGTATACTTAGACAAACAACCTAGTACTCCATCCCCGCATAAAGCTACAGTATACCGTTATACACGTTTTATCGCACTCAAGCTGGAATCGTAAATTCCAACATTCTCGGATGGGAGAAAGTGTTCTCATATCGGTCTCATTAATATTACATTTGTTAATTACTGTTATTCGTTACCGATTGATTGAGAACGTTTCATTAGGAACTTTAGCTGTTATGAATGTCTGAATAAGGTATTTGACTATAGTCTGGCTAAAATATCTTTGACAAAACGCTAAAAAAAAAACCTTTTTTTCGGGTAGGTACCTCTCGAACACCTAAAGTGGGGGTGTTTTTTTTTCCGTTCCAACACTAGTGTGTGGGGTGTCGTTGCATAGGTCTTTCAAAAATAATAGGGGTCTTCAAACATTATTTTTTGATTAAGTCAGCAGTTTTGTAAATATTCGCTCCGAAAATAAAAAACATAGCCACAGGTCAAAAAAATTATGGAAAAATTCATAAAAATGATGCCTTATAAGCACTTTCAATGAAAACTGTATTGAATAAAATCGGTCGAGCCGTTTTTGAGTTATCGTAAAAATTCATAATTTAAAATGAAATCTTTAAAATGACGTAAGTGCCGCGCGCGGTGTCCTTATACTTCGAACGTTACACATTTTAGTTAAGTGCCATACTGTATCAAAACATTTCGATCAATCTGGCGCGTATAATCGATAACTTCCAGAAGGTAATAAGTAATTACAGTTACGTTGGCGTTTACGACCTTTTCATAGAGCTTGAAATCTTTCTCGTAATTTAAACCTCGGGCTTAAAAGCGTTGTTTTAAGCCCGTCTATTGTGAAGGATGGGCAACTACGGAATCCTACACTGAGCGTGGCCCGACATGCTGTTGGCCGGTTTTTGGCTTTTCATAAAGGGTTGCTGATTTGAGCTGTCATCAAACCGTATCGAGGAAGGAAATCAAATGAAGATTGCTATAGATTCAAAGATCGACACGCAAAGAAAATTTTTATTGAGCTTATCTTCTTCGTCTTCACCGGGACTCGAACCCGGTATCTTTGGATTGCAAATGAAAATGAGAGAAGGTTAAAGAGACCTGAGTATTTAATATCAATTTCAGCTTGATACCTCCACGCATTCCTAGGAAAAGGGGTTGAGGGACGGAAAATAAAGTAATCCTTGAAGGTTTTTTGCTGATCGAGGTACCAAAACAAGGTTTTTCGATTCACTGATAGCCGATTATCTGTGGAAATATTAATTTTACAGTATTTATAACAGTGAAGATTATATATTATCTGAATAAGTTAAAGAAACAGAAACACGTAACTTTTACGCTGTTATCATATCACAATCACTACATATATGTATGTATATACATAGTATAAAACAAAGTCGCTTCCTGCTGTCTGAACCTATGTATGCTTAAGATCTCTAAAATTACGCAACGGATTTTGATGCGGTTTTTTCAATAGACAGAGTGATTCAAGAGGAAGGTTTATATGTAGGTACAATACATGCATAATTTATCAGCATTGCACCCGTGCGAAGCCGGGTCGAGTCGCTAGTATTACAATAAAGGTTTATTACGAATATCAGTTACTTTACATTTACTATGCATGTATACTTCACTCATTCAGCACGATAAAACGTATTATCATTAATCCGGATTAAACGAAGATAATATGCCTATGCTATCTTATACTTCGAAGAATGGTACGCCATCAAAGGCCAATCGTTAAAATTTAGATCCTACTATTATGATATGATTGTATAATAAATAGTGTAATGTCCGTTAAATATGGATATTAGCCGAACCTAATTCTTTATTGTATAATTTGTTTTAATAATTCAGACCATTTCATGTCGTAAAATATAGCCCAACAGAGTGTTTTTTTTTTCAACCCACGCCATATTGCGAATTTTTAGTGGTAAGTACTAATTTATTTGACTGGCAACGACAGATTTTTGGTAACTGACGTTGAAAGTCGCTGAATGTCACTGATGTAAAGTAAAGTAAGACGAAACAGGTCTTAATATTTCGTAAATTTCAAGTATTTTTTGTATAATAATGCCAAAACCACCACAATGATAAAAGTCAAGTTCTTTTTCGAAAGGATTCAGTATTTATTTCGCAAGAAGAACGAAGGATTGAGCAGCATTCCGGTAAACAATGTTTTGAATTTGGTTAATGACAAATCCTTGACAACTTGCTACCTATATGACGTTTAATAAAGCAAAATATATCTTAGGGCTTACCATATAACATTGGCCCAGACTGACACACTGCCATTTTTAATTATTTCACTGCTACAGCGCATAGATAATGATATTTCAACAGTTTTATTGCTATTCGAAATCTGGGGGCACGGTAGTGCCCCCGCCAAGACGAACAAAAAAGAGGCGGGGCACTACCTACCTTTTCTCGAACCGTTTCGTCTCATTTTTAAACCCTCATAGTTTCGTCCCAGTAAACACCAGAGCGCCCAAATTCACAGGTTAAGATGCAGTTAGGGAACATATGAAATGTACAAAATTTCATTGATCTAGCTTTTATACTTTAGGTTTTATTGGTACCTAAAATACGCCGATTTTGCCACTCACTTATACACTGACGTATCAAAACCTCTGGGGTACTTCCCGATGACCTAGAAAGCTGAAATTTGGTATGTAAGCTAGTATTAGTACACAAACAACAAAATAATTCTAAAACTTGAAACTTTTACCCCCCAACCCCTTAAACTAGGGGATGGAAGTTTGTATGAGACTTCTGCAAATTTTGATACTAGAGGTCTAAAAATTGATATAGGGACTCCTTGTTATAAATAAAACACACAATATTCTAGGATTTTTAGAAAATAACACCTACTAAAAAACTAGGGCACCTTACAAAAAGAAATGAGATCCCACCAAAACATTTCATGTAAATTTGGCGGCCAAGACTCACATGCTCATAACGCTTTCGCTCTAAAAAGTTATCAGATCCCAGGAAAAGCCAAGCCCCTAAGCCCTGACTTTACTAACCCTGCACCTTGGTTTCAAAAGTATGGCTTGGCCGTTTCATAGTACCGTAAATAAGTCCAACGGACCGTCTGGCACATTACAGTTTATATTTACGGTAACCTATGAAACAGCCAAGCCATACTTTTGAAACCAAGGTGCAGGGTTAGTAAAGTCAGGGCTTAGGGGCTTGGCTTTTCCTGGGATCTGATAACTTTTTAGAGCGAAAGCGTTATGAGCATGTGAGTCTTGGCCGCCAAATTTACATGAAATGTTTTGGTGGGATACATTCTTTGCGCTGCGTCATACACAGCACAGTCATAGTTCTATATACGCATCGATAACAAATTCAACACGGATAGTAAGACGAATTCAAGGAAGTAGGTACCTAATGTAGAATTTCTTGTACAGCTATTATTTTCGACAACTTATAAACCTGGTTTGGACATTTTAGGTCCACCTATAGCATAACTGACATACACGACTATTTCTCGCGCGAGATATCCGTCTCTTTCTGTGCAGTAATGTGAGAAAGTGACGGGTAGCGCTATGACGCGCGTCAAGTCACGAAGCATAGTTGTGCTTGACGGGCTAAATGAGTATAATTGTACCAACTCGCTCACTTCGCTCGCTTGTTTCACTTCGTAGATGTGTTTACCATTAGGCATAATCGTCAAGAGCGATCACATTCAAGTAAAAACGAAAAAAAAAGAACACTGGTATATTCTAGATCGCAACAAAAGTAAAAGTTATCATATGAAGTGAAAATGAAACCAACCGGTACGAAATTTAAGCAGTTTTCGTCCTGCGATTTATATAATTCGAACGTTGCATTCGAACTCGTTTGGCAGCATTCGAAATTCACCACTTTTACATAATCAGTGCACTTGCATGATGTTTTGAATGCGCTCTGAATATGTGGAATAATGATTAAGGCCCAACCAGCAAAATCACACTAACAACAGTCTAAAGACTACAAATTTTCGCTCTTATATTGATCCTATATCATCGTATAAGCCTGGATTTGGGCGCAAATTATAAGTGTATTTACTTTATATCGTCCTAATATCAGTCTAATTGAATACTGATTGCATTTACAGTAATCTTGTCAAAACTAATTTAAGCTGCCTTACGCTAATATCGCTCTCACGTAAGTGTTTTGTAGGCCCACATAGACCCATATTGGTCCAACGTCAGAATCTTGTGAGCCTAAACAAGCTTATTTTGATTACTTGTATGTCTTGAGTGAAACTGCAGCGTGACAATAAAAAATAAATATTATTGTCACAACTGTTTATGAATTACCTAATAGTGATGGTAACGTAATAAAATAACGTGTTTGTGAAAATCTTGGTGTGTGTTTATGTTGCGTTGGGCGGTAAGTTTTTACGTTGGAAAATATTATTTACTGTAAAGTGGACCCTGTTTTACACTTCAAATTTCATGCGCCTACTCAAATATTCAATTTAAATATCCTCTTATAATTTTTTATTTCTTTATTTGTGGTGATAACGGTGCCATTTTGATAGTTGCATTTTTCCAGCGCACTAACGCACTATTAGACTACTGTAAGATCATTTACGCTAATATTAGCAATCTGAATACAAGTGGTACGGCCATATTGAATTAATTTAGGGTTTCTTGCTTAACCTACATGAAAACAATTTTTTTTAACTATGATTTTTGGAATGCTTTTTCCAATCTCTGTAATCCATGCCTATTACACAAAATTTAAAATCACAGCACTCTCTTTTTCACAAAACAATATGGTTAACTAAACGTTATTCTTACAATTGTGTTCCCAAAATCGATTTAAGATCAAACCATCTTATATTGATCTTATAATAGTTTTATGAAGACCAAAAAAGTATGCACTTATAGTGCTTTTATGTTATGCTGATATTAGTCTGACATTCTTATAAGAACATTTATCAAGACCATTATTATTATGTATTCATTTTTAATAAAAGATGGTAACGTAGTTAGTGTAAAATATATTCTTTGACAAAACAAATCAATGACAGGAGTGACATTCAAAATCTGTTGAAGCATAGACAACATAACACCTCCGCCCTAAATGGTTACAGTGCCGAAGAGTCTTCAATTCATTTGTGGTATTATGGTGCCTAACATCTGATCTACGTGTCTCTTCCAGACCTCTCCAGAATCCATCTTGATTTCATAATGTACTCTGCCCAATACCTTGGCAACCGAACCAAACTCCCATTTTGTCTGTTTATTGGTGTAACTCCGTGCTTGAACTCTCTGACCTACGGTGAAATACCGAGTTAGGGGCCTTTCATTTGCCGCCTGCGTATTTTCCCTCACATCTTCAGGGATCACTTTGAATTGTACGTGTAAAGCATTCCTTATCGGTCGGCCAAACATGAGTTCATACGGGCTTTTTGACGTGCTGGTGCTCGGTGTCCTCAGCAAGCGTTCTTTAATTTCCAGGACTTTATCCTGTAGTTTGCCTGGCTTATCGGCCATGCTGTGGAGGGCTCTCTTGATAGTCTGAACATATCTCTCCGCCTGTCCGTTCGTCGCTGGATGGTACGGTGCTGACGTCTTGTGCACCACTCCCCTCCCTTTGAGGAAAGATTCAAATTCTGTGGAAACGAATTGCCGTCCATTGTCAGACACTAGAATAATGGGAAAACCGAATGTCACAAAAAGTTCCTGTAGTTTCTTGATACACCATGTGCTTGTCGTCGTTGTGGTTGGAATGATTTCGACCCATTTTGAGTAGGCGTCTACGATTATGAACAGAGAATGACCCTTATATGGTCCAGCGAAATCAATGTGTAGTCTCTGCCAGGGTCCTGTTGGCGGTTCCCAGTGGTGTAATGCAACGTGTGCGGGGTCATTCTGATGTAATCGACACTCACGGCAGCTTTTTACCAATTCTTCAATTTCCTTGTCCATATTTTTCCAATAAACATAGCCTCGTGCTAGCAACTTCATCCTCACCATACCGAGGTGTCCCGAATGCAATTCCTCTAATACCCGACTTCTTAGAGTTGTAGGAATCATAACTCGCGATCCTTTTAGTATACAACCATCCTGAATGGTAAGTTCGTTATCATTGTAACCGTGCCGACGCACCGTTTTGCCCGTACTTAAATTTTGTAATAAGTTATTGTATTCGGTGTCTTTTACCGTTTCCTCGGCGATTTTTGTACGATCGATTGCAATCGTGTTCATCTGGTTTAATTGAAATGCAGAATGTACGTCAATAATATTTGGTGCTATAATTTCTACGGGAAATCTCGACAAGTAATCGGCATTACTATTGTCATTTGACGTCCGGTACTCAATCGTGTAATCAAAGCCGGAGAGGAAGTGTGCATAGTGGAAAAGCCTCATCGTACTCATAGCTGGCAAGGTTTTGTGTGGGTGAAAGATCGTGGTCAGGGGTTTGTGGTCCGTTACCAGTATAAATTTCCTTCCGTAGCAATAATGAAAAAACTTTTTCAAGCCCCGAAATAGCGAAGTAGCTTCTTTATCTATCTGACTGTATTTTTTTTCGCTGCTCGTCAAGGAGCGTGATGCAAAGGCTATAGGTCTATCGGATCCATCTGGTAGGCGATGTGATAAGACTGCCCCGAGTCCCAGGGGTGAGGCGTCAGTAGCCAATACTAAAGGTTTTTCCGGATTGAAGTGTGTAAGTACTCTGTCACTGATGATTTCTTCTTTTATTTTCCTAAAACTTTCATTGCATTGTGATGTCCAAACGTATTGCGTGCCTTTCTTTAGTAGATTATTTAAGGGATTGGCTATTGAAGCTAAGTTAGGTATAAACTTGTTATAATAATTTGCCATACCTAAAAATGTTCTCAGTTCATTTACGTTGCTGGGCGGTTTTGTGTCAATGATGGCCTTAACTTTGGTTCTGTTTTTGTGAAGACCATTTTTGTCAATTACATGTCCCAGGTATTCGATGTTCTTTTGCATGAAGTGGCATTTGTCTTTATTTAGTTTTAAGTTGTTTTCTTTTAATTTTTGCAGGACTTGTCTTAATCTTGTTAACAATTGAGTTTCTGAAGTTCCTTGAACGATGATGTCGTCGAAAAAACATTTCACTCCGGTTATACCTTGTAATAACTGATCCATAAATTTTTGCCATAGATTCGGTGCCACTTTAACGCCGAACATAAGTCTGTTGACCTTGAACGTTCCTTTGTGTGTGCTGAGTGTTTGCATCATAGCGCTTTCTTCGTCCATCATCATGTGTAAGTAGGCCTGACTGAGGTCTAATGTGCAGAACAATTTTCCTCCATTCATCTCCACTAAGATGTCTTCTATTATAGGGATAGGGTACTGTTCGTCCCTGATGACCTTATTTAAAGTGACTTTATAGTCTGCACATAGGCGAATGCTGCCATTGGGTTTGACAATGGGTACCACTGGTGTTCCCCACTCCGCGTTGTCTACCTTGGTAATGACTCCTTGCTTACACAGTCGTTCTATTTCATCGTCGACCTTTTCCTTAAGAGCGTATGGAATTCGTCTCGGTTTAACAAAAATCGGCGTTGTATTATCATGTAGGATTAAATGCCCTCTGTAGTTGGGTATGCACCCTAAGGTACCATCGAATACGTCGGAGAATTCTGTAAGAAGTGTATTGATTTCCGGGTGTACTTTTGACGTAATTTGATTAATGTTTGCCAAATCCAAATGTATTGATCGAATCCATGCTCGGCCGAAGATGGCATCTACATCTTGTTTAATAATGTATAGTTTTCCATTAAAAGATTGATTTCCGTATTTACATGTGACGTATTTCACTCCGAGAGGTGCGAAAATTTCACCCGTGTATGTTCTCATTGTGACGTTTGTTTTATAAATCTTGCACCCTGTGTTTAATTTCTTGAATTCCTTGTACGAGATCGATGACAAGGCCGCTCCGGTGTCCACTTCCATTTGAATGTGCCTGTTGTTGATGTGTACATTTATCATGAACTTGTCTGTGCTATTGGATTGTATTAAGTTCATATCCCAGGGTGTGTTGTCATCGACGGTATCGGATGTGTTGTCGGCGTCGTCCACTAAGTGTTCCGGTTCAATTTGATTGCTTCTCTGCATCGGTTGTAAACAAACTCGAGCAAGGTGGCCTATTCTTTTACACTTGTTGCAGGTATCTTTTATGCTTCGACATTTGTTGGCTTGGTGCTCCTGACTCCCGCAGCGAAAACATTTTCCTTTCAAATCTTGAATTGTTAGGGTTTTATTCCTGGTTCTGCGTGTGTAGTTGCTGGAACGTGCTTGAACCGCATGTAGGTCTTGATCGGAGCAGTGTGCAGGTGACATATAGCTACTGTCAGACTTCGCAAGTTCTATAATAGTGGCGGTTTTTACTACGTCTACAAAACTTGTCACCTTGGATTCTTGTAGAAGTTTTGTTCGTATATCGTTGTCCAGTAAACCCCTTATAAATTGTAATGTCAGGAAATTATCACAGATTGACTTTTTACAGTGACTACACGTAAAGTCACAATTTTGACATAATCTTTTCAATTCTGATGTGTAAGCCATAACTGATTCATCTATAGCTTGAACCCGCGTGATAAATCTGTGTTGGCTCGCCCATAAGCTTGGTTTCGGATCCATATATTCTTTTAATTTTGTGGTAATCTGCTCGAAATCTAATTCACATGGGTCGTCAGGGGCACATAAATCGTAAGCTTTTTGGTGTAAGTCAGGGGGTAACGAGCTGAGAAGCATTAGTGTACGAGTACGAGAATCTTCGCAGTTACTTAACTTCAAGTATGTTTCCAGTCTCTTTACGAAGTTTCCGAAATTTTCGCGTTCTTGAAATGGTTGGAAGTTAATCCTGGGTTGGTGGACAGTCACAGGTGTATTTTCCCTGGTACCTTCATAGCTCCGAGCGTTTTGTGGAGCTGACATGTACGTAGAAGGAGCACTTGGTGTCGGACGTAAGTTGTGTAATTTTAATTTCAGTTGTAAGAAAATTTCTTCCGTAGTATGACGTTGTTCGATCTCGGACTCCAAGTTTTCAGCTTGTGCTTCTATTTCGCTTTGAACATTATCAAATTTTCGCTCGTAGTTTTCCAGGCTTGTAAGCCTTTGACTTATTTCGAAGTCCGATGTAACTTGTAGTTGTACTAATTGTGTTTGTATTTTCGTGAGTTGGCCGCGAATTGATGCGCGTAGGCGAATTAATCTGTCTAATTCTTCCGCCATCGTCGCCAATATTATGTATTCATTTTTAATAAAAGATGGTAACGTAGTTAGTGTAAAATATATTCTTTGACAAAACAAATCAATGACAGGAGTGACATTCAAAATCTGTTGAAGTTGACAACATAACAATTATAAAATCAAATCAACTTAGAGAATGTGGCTATAAGAACAGATATTCTCAAGTATAATGAGTCTTCGTAAATGTTGTTGTAGGAGTAAGAGGCTTATAATAGTATTATAAAATGCGCTTATATACATATATGAGACTAGGTAATAAGACTGAGAGTTCTTGAGCCCGTACCATCTTATCTAAAGCTAATATAAGAGCAGCAGCATCAGCAAAACAATTATAAGAGCGCTATAAGCCCACCACTCTTATAAAGTGCGCAATCTAAGACTTTTTTGCTAATTCACCATACTACAGAAGGTTATAAGTAGGTAGTCCGGACTACCTACATAACCTTCTGTAGTATGGTGAATTTTTAATTATTTTTTTAGGGTTCCGTAGCCAAATGGCAAAAAACGGAACCCTTATAGATTCGTCATGTCTGTCTGTCCGTCTGTCTGTCCGTCTGTCCGTCCGTATGTCACAGCCATTTTTTTCCGAAACTATAAGAGCTATACTGTTGAAACTTGGTAGGTACTTACTTAGATGTATTCTGTGAACCGCATTAAGATTTTGATGCAAAAATAAAAAAATAATAATAAATATTGGGGGCTCCCCATACTTAGAACTGAAACTCAAAAAATTTTTTTCATCAAACACATACGTGTGGGGGGGTATCTATGGATAGGTCTTCAAAAATGATATCGAGGTTTCTAAAATATTTTTTTTTCTAAACCGAATAGTTTGCGTGACAGACGCTTCCAAAGTGGAAAAAAGTTGGTCCCCCCCCCCCCCTCTAACGTCTAAAATAAGAAAATGAAAAATCTAAAAAAAACATATGATGTACATTACTATAAAAACTACCAACGAAAATTGTTTTGAACGAGATCTAGTAAGTAGTTTTTTTAATACCTAACTTTGCACCTAATTTATATGGGGCGCTATACATACCAGGTGCGAACTTAACTTAACCACTTAGGGATGGAAAGTGTTTGTTCGGAACCCTCGGTGCGCGAGTCCGACTCGCACTTGGCTGTTTTTTTTTACATCTATTTATTGTATTGTACCATTTTTTTATGGCTTTCACTTCTAGCTGCTTTGGCCATTGTACCTTTTTAATTAAATTGTTTGTCCTGTCAGGTGTCTGTCGTTACATATTAAAATAATTAACCAACAAGTTTAGCACAACTGTGACACGCGGGTATTTCTCGCGCGAGATATGCTACCTACCCCTTTCTGTACAGTATCGTAAGAGAGTGACGGGATGCTATGTCGCGCGATATGTGTAGCGAAGCATACTTGTGCTAAACGGGCATGGATTGTAAAATGCGTGTAAAGTCGATTGAAATGACGATGACAACCAATGACAACGCATTTCACGAACTCTGCATATAACATTAGACCCATCTGGAGGTTTTTTAGGGTTCCGTAGTCAACTAGGAACCCTTATAGTTTCGCCATGTCCGTCTAGTCCGTCCGTCCGCGGCTTAGCTCCGTTATCATTCGTACTAGAAAGCTGAATAAAAACAAAACAAAAACTTTTTTTCGGGTGCCTCTCGAACACCTAAAGTGGGGGTGAATTTTATTTTCGTTGGAACCCTACACTGAGCGTGGCCCGACATGCTCTTGGCCGGTTTTTAAATGGATTGAGTTTGCACAAATGTTATTTTGACAGAAAATTAGAAATTGTAAAGCTATCGAAATGGTAGGAACGGAAAGTTATTAATATTGTTTATATATTTAATATTGTTTAAGAAGACAGTTTTATTTTATGATAGAGTTCAACAACTATTACTTATTATGGGTACATTATGACACCAGCTTAATACGTGGTAAAACATCTATTTGTGAACAATGCAAAGATCTATTTGTGTAGTTTAAAAATCCATTATACCTACACGTCCGTCATTTAATTAACCTCAATAGTCATGCAAATGTTGCTGCATATACATGCGCAAGATTTTGCATGTTTAAATGTTGCATTTTGAGTCTTAATGCGTCATGCAAGTTTACTGAATCGATTGTTTTAGTCATTCGTGTAATACTTTGAAATTTTAGGGTTCAAGTGCAATGCAGTACTACAGTAACTATACAGTAAAAGATCCAGGGCGCGTCGAAGTAAAAAAAAATACTTGGGAGGAGTGAGAAGTGGTGCACAAATTGGGTTTTAAAAGCAGAGTCCTTCAGCCAAAAGTAAAGCAAACTGTCATGTCGGACATTTAAACAATGATTTTGGAAAACCATGGTACCTAAGGAAAAATATGACAGTTACAGTTTGTATTTGTGTCTATAGCGACACAAACGAAAAAAAAAAACAATTGTCTTGAAAAAACTTTACCTACCCTATTGGTCATGGGCCCCGTCGATGCGAGCAACTGGCGTGCGGAAATAGCTACGAACGCACGCCGAATTGCCCAAACAATAGCGAAAGGCGGAGCACTAAGTAAATGTAGGTATAATTGACAACATGTAATATTTTTAAGACTACAATTCTATTACTTTTCTGTATTCCGCTTAGAAAGTGGACGTTATCACTGTTTCTATATTTTTCCTAAGATTACTAATTATTTTATTAAATTTTACTCATTCTAAAATGTAGTAATTTAATTTCAAACTATGACACAATGGAAAGGTTACTTTAGTCTGGTGTCTAATTTAAAAAAAAGAATGACGTTGATCATTCTTGACAGCTTATTTTTTTCGCGGATAGGTCGAAGACTACAACTCTATACAGGCATAGTTGTCGTAGATTTTGGTTATTTTATTTACACACAGAAAAATAAATTCAAATATTTTTTTAGGTTTTACACGATGCAACGCTCTCTATAAAATTTAAAATTGAAATATTTTTATTTAACTAAACAACACAACATAATGATTTATGCCTTTGGATCCTGAGCTAGGATTCCCTGTGTTACAGGACCCACTAGGGTATCAAGAAAAGTTAGACACGTTCAAATGCGTATAGAGTTAAAACTTAATGTCTCTAAATCTCCATATTAATTTCCGCCTGTTAGAAATATGAAATGTTGTCCATTAAATAAACATACAGAACCACAATACTTATCTCTAACTCATCTGATTCACGCACTGGTGAAGCGTGGCGGTGCGAATTGATTTCTACAGTCCTGAGTCACGATCTGATGCCAACGGATATGCAGGCATTTTATTGAGTATGACGTTCTGTGTTGCTATTCTATCAACTTTTGCTTTAAACTAACCTACGGTACGTCGGAAGTTCAGCGCTGGTTCTAGTTAGCATCATGCTGAGGTGTGATCTTTCCATGGCACAGCGCATAGCCATTATTGTAGTTGCCATTGTTTTATGTTTTACCCGCTCATCCCACGGGAACACTAAATGTTCCGGGATAAAAAGTAACCTGTGTTAACCCAGGGTATCCGCTACCTTCATCTCAAAACTTCTCAAAATTGGTCCAGCCGTTTGAGCGTCAAGTAACAAACATACATTAATAAACACACAACCACACTCGGAAACTTTCGTTTTATACTATTACCTAGTGTGTTTTTTTATCACACCCTTTATTTAATTATGTTTTATAGTCACGTGACGAATAAATGTACTTCATTTTCTCTTTCTTTCTTTCCTTGTTTCTTCCTTTAGCTCGCAGTAGCATCTAACCCGCGCCCGCGATGCCGCAACGTCATTTATGTGCATGTTGCATTGTCAGGGGAATCCGAAGTTCATATACGAAAAAATGTGTTGTACGTATATTTTAATCAGTCACAATAACGTTGATGTGATATCGACAATGGAGCGAGCTATGCTCGGAGTTTCCTTGCGGGATCGAATTCGAAATGATAAGATACGCAAGAGAACCAAGGTTGTAGGTAGATATAGCTCATAGTCGCCAAACTTAACTGGCAGTAGCAGTGGGCGGGGCACATTGGTCGTAGAACCGATGGCCGTTGGGGCAGAAAGGTTCTTGAGTGGCGACGGGACGAAAGATGCAGCGTGGGAAAGCCTCCAACAAGGTGGACCGACGACCTGTTGAGGGCGGCGCAAGACAGAACGTTGTGTAGAACTTCGTGGTCTATCGGCCGGAATGATAATGATATCGGCACTTTTACAAGACGATTTTATGAAATAGCAAATAAAGTGTCCCCGGCATCAACATACGCCGACCGGGGTATGGTGTGAGTTCTCTAATTAGTTAGGACTTTATAGGACAACACCAATATTTTTGTCATTATAGCATGAGCCTTGGCACACTTGTTACTTAGGTGGACTAGAGTTGAAAACGCCCGGGAGACGAGCGCGGACGACCCGCTGGTGGGGAGGGGGAGTGGGGGAAGTTACGTTCCGCCGCGCGTTCTTTCGGTCCTCCTATCATCGTATTTATAGACACTATGGCATGTTTGGTATCGTTTTCGGATAAATTAAGGATGGCCAATCATTTTCTGGGACATTAATAACATGTTTTCATAGAAAAAAATAGAAATAAAGGCAAAAGTCAGAAATTCTTAGTAAAAAAAAATAATTTCTGCAGCGATTACTTGAAAATGAGCAACGATATGGGCATGAAAAAAATATTATTATAAAGCCACATTTACGTAGATTAAAAAAACATATAATTTATTAGAACTATTATAAATAGCAAGTACTAAAAAAAATGTTTTTGAACATCAGACTCCACAAAATTTTACTTTTTTTAAAAATAATGACCCAACAACAAATTTTATAAATGTTGGAATATGTAACGTAAGTAGCTTAATTGTATATTACGTAGTTTATAGCTGTATTTACGTTTGTTAGCATGTGTATTATATTTTAAATTTCGAATAATATAACCGTTTGGTGACTTCAATTGACTGGTTCAAAATTAAACTTACAAGTCACAGATCCGATTATATATTATTGTTAATCTGTATATAAATACGTAAATTCATGCATATGTTTATGTGTAACATGCTCCATCACATGCACACAACTCGGTGCACTTTAATTTTTGTTGGATACACCTGCATCTAGCAGCGCATTTCTTTTTGCTGCACCTGACTTTTGTACATCCCCAATCAGATGGACTAGGAATATTTTGGATCGTTTATATTTGACCCCATACATGAACTGCTTGAAAAAGTGCCCGCAGGAAATGCTGGTACAATGTAGCATTCGTTGGTGGAATATTTTTCAATTGGCGGTCTTTTTTCGTAAATAACTGCTTTCGGCAATCGTTTACAGCCGCTGAAACTGAGCTGTATCTAAAACTAAAATGTTAAATATTAAATATGCACAACTACCCTAAATTATTCATAATTTTATGTCAACAATAATTTTTTCCACAATCTCCCTTGCATCTTCAATTCTGCCGGTCCTAGGCCGCCTTGACCGCGTCGCCGTCGTGAAAGTTGGAGTCAAGTGCAGTGCGGATTTGGTCGGACCAACGCATCGGCTGCGGCCCTGAGACCTCTTCCCCTGGTCTTTTCGGTGACCAATAGTTTTCCAGATTATCATTTTCTCTTCTGGAAATGTGCCCAAAGAAATCCATCACTCTTTGTTAGACGATAGTCGATATTAATCTGATAGTCAATTTCAGTTTCTTAAGAATGGAAGCATTGGTCTTGTGCGCAGTCCAGGGAATGCGAAGCATCTTCTTCCAGCACCACATCTCAAAAGCGTCAACACGCTAACGGTCCGCTGCTCTGAGGATCCACATTTTATCGTCCATATAGGAAGATGGAGAATATCAGTGTGCGCACAAGCCTTGTCTTCGTTCGCAGCGTGATTCTCCAATCTCTCCATATCTTGTGCGACGTTCGCCGAATCTCTATTTGCCAAGAGCCGTTGTCAGCTATAAGGGAACCCAGATAGTTGAAAGTCTGGACCGTGTCAACATTTAATCTCCAAATGAGTTTCAGTTTCTGACTTCTGTTCACCACCATTATTTTGACCTGTTTATGAAGAGACCAATCCTGTTTCTAATCCGCTCTATTCTTGCCAAGAAGTTTATCATTTCAGCTGCGATTGCCGCTATAATGGTGGTGTTGCCGGCATACCGCAGATAAGTGAGCTTCACTCCTCCTGCTGACGCCTCCCTCCCATTAGTCACATGTTTGCCGCATGACGCATTCTCCGTAGGCATTAAAGAGAATAGGGGATAGAATGCAGCCCTGCCTCACCCCTTTTTGATAAATGAAAGGCGTAGATAGCGTATCCTCAACTCGAACAACTTCCTGACTGCCATAGTATAAACTCTGCACAAGCGCTGTCAAGAGGGCGGACACGCCAAGTTCTTTCAGGACGTTCCACAAGCATGTCCAGTCAACACAGTCAAAGGCCTTGTTGTAATCTATGAAGCACATTATGATAGGCGTGTCAAATTTGTAAGCCTTCTCAATCAGCTGTCTAACATTAAGGATTTGTTCACGAGTGCCTCTATCTTTAAAAAACCTGCCTGTTCCTGTGGAATTTGCCAATCCAGGAAATGCCTTATGCGACGGTTGACTATGTGGAGCAGTATCTTGCTAGAGTTTCTAGCATGTGAGAGTAGCGCGAGTGTGCGGTAGTTATCACATTTAACCGTCGATCCTTTTTATAAAGAGGCAGAACGACAGAATGCGTCCAAACTTTGGGCCACTCTCCAGTACGCCAGATGTTATTGCATATCATGTGTAATGCGTCTATGCCATTATCACACAATGACTTAAACACTTCTACAGTTATTTGATCGGGTCCGGGGGCTTTTTTGACCTTAGGTGATCTAAGAGCAGAGCTTCCGATCGGATTATGTCCGGTTCCTAATCAAGTAGTTGCCAGCCACCGGAGGGCAGGTCTCCGAGGTGGGTTTTGTGTACGCCTTCACATGTCGTGACAGTTTCTATCTTTAACGGAAAGGGAAAAAAGGGTGCATTTGGAGCCTGGAATGCAGTCCCTAATGCCACAGAAAGTTTCCTGACAGCATACGACGGCAGAATTGAAGATGCAATGGCGATCGTGGAAAAGTTCATTGTAGACATGCATTTACTTTATTCATAAAACAATGAGTCATTTAAAGGGTAGTAGTGCATAGTTAACATTTTTGTTTTAGATACAGCTCAGTTTCTGCTGTAAACGATTGCAGAAAGCAGTTGTTTACGAAAAAAGACCGCTAGTTGGAAAATATTCCACCAACGAATGCTGCATTGCACCAGCATTTCCTGCGAGCCGTTTTTCAAGTAGTTCATGTATGGGGTCAAATGTTACCGATCCAAAATATTCCTAGTCAATCTGATTGGGGGTGTACAAAAGTTCATGAGATGGAAACATACATGGACTAGCTTGCCAGCAGATGTCGAGCCCAAAGCCTGTATGGAAATGATCAGGTACAGCAAAAAGAAATGCGCTGCTAGATGCAGGTGTATCCAACAAAAATTCAAGTGCACCGAGTTGTGTGCATGTGATAGAGCATGTTACACAAACATATGCATGAATTTAAGTATTTATATACAGATTAACAATAATATATAATTGGATCTGTGACTTGTTAGTTTTATTTTGAACCAGTCAATTGAAGTCATCAAACGGTTATATTATACGCAATTTAAAAAATAATACACATGCTAACAAACGTAAATACAGCTATAAACTACGTAACATACAATTAAGCTACTTACGTTACATATTCCAACATTTATAAAATTTGTTGTTGGGTCCTTATTTTTATAAAGTAAAATTTAGAGGAGTCTGATGTTAAAATTTTTTTTTTTAGTACTTGCTATTTATAATAGTTCTAATAAATTATATGTTTTTTTAATCTACATAAATGTGGCTTTATAAGAATATTTTTTTCATGCCCATATCGTTGCTCATTTTCAAGTAATCGCTGCAGAATTAATTTTTTTTTACTAAGAATTTCTGACTTTTGCCTTTATTTCTATTTTTTTCTATGAAAACATGTTATTAATGTCCCAGAAAATGATTGGCCATCCTCAATTTATCCGAAAACGATACCAAACATGCCATAGTCTCTATAAATACGATGATAGGAGGACCGAAAGAACGCGTGGCGGAACGTAACTTCCCCCCCCTCCCCCTCCCCACCAGCGGGTCGTCCGCGCTCGTCTCCCGGGCGTTTTCAACTCTAGTCCACCTAAGTAACAAGTGTGCCAAGGCTCATGCTTTAATGACAAAAATATTGGTTGCCATACATTGATGTCCTATAAAGTCCTAACTAAATCCCTCTTACCTATGCGCTCAAACGCGTGTGGCACATTAATGTATAAGGCACAATCGGTACCCTTTTAAAATGCCATTGTATGATAAGATATGACGTCAACCCGATGGAGGACGATAATTTGACTAATTCCCAGACGGTGACACACTAACACTGGATAACTTAAATGAAAACACATGCTACACTAATAGATACTACATATATAGGTACTACATGATATACTAATAGGTCTGTGGCGTTCATATCTATAAAAAAATGATAATATACTTATACTTATCGAACCTATTACTCACAAAATTTCCCGAGAATAAATAAATAAGTAAATAAATATCGGACAACCTCACACAAATCGATCTAGTCCCAAATTAAGCTCAAGAAGGCTTATTGTGTTATGGGTATTAGACGACGATACACATATTTATATATATAAATACATAGAACAACCAAGACCCAACCACAAATATTAGAGTTGATCACACAAATATTTGCCCTGGCCAGGATTCGAACCCGGGACCGCCGAGAATAAGTTGAACATCCAAACAACATACGAAAGAATTTTGGCCCAAGCTGAAACGGTCACGCTTTGCTCGCCCGGTCAATTAAGTCTTACCCACGGCTAAGTTTTCCCGCCACCCCGATATATTGACATTAGATATAGTCGTACCTACACGCCATGACACACACGACAAGACAAAAGACAATAGGGTACTTTATTTTGTGATTTTCATAAGACAATAGAGTGCATGCTAATGATGACTCATTGAGTTAGTGGTTCGTATAAGCATTAGAGGTGCAGGTTTGGTTTTAGCGCGGCTCCAGCTGCTTTTCAACCTTACTTTACCTTTGCAAATCTTTGGAAAACTTTCATTCATATTCTGGGTTGAAAGCCTATACATAATACGTATATCTCATTCTAAAGGGCATCTTCTAAATCAGATATAGTCAATCTGCGGTCAAGGCCTAGTATTTGACCCATTTATATTTTTGCAATATGTTTAACAGTTTCTTGCCCTTATTAATGTTCCACCTTGTGTAGTGTGAACAAGGCTTGGTTGTGCGGTTAGAGCCGCCTGCCCGGTAGAAGGTTGCGGTTTGTATTCCAATATATGCACGTGTAGGCTTTCCTAAAGCTCCAACATAAGGTTAGATAAATAAAATAATGCATTGCCGCCAAAAATGCCGGTCAAATAAGTCATTGAAAAAGTCGGACTCGCGCATCGAATCGTAAGTAGCGTACAAACTATGAAGCAATGATTATTGCTTTGAATTTTAAGTAAAAGTAAACGAGGTTGAGGCATAGACTTAATTGTATTAAAACTAGAGATATAGGAGTTCTGTTATAATTATTCTCTGCATAAATCATTAATTGAATGTTTAAGTGATGATCCCATGTCATGCGACAAGCGAAAAGTTAAGAATTTTATCAAGTAGATGACGCATGAAAATGTATGCATCTTTATTTACTCCATATCACTGTTTGTATAAGCCTTTCTGTTTTTATATCTTAGTCATGATTCTTGCAAAAAATTAGAAACGCGTTAGGAGAAATTAAATGAAAGTTTTAGAACCGACCGACATCGAAAAGGAGTTTGTAGCGCAACTGTACTGAGCCGGCGGTCCCGGGTTCGAATCCCGGCAAGAGCAAATATTTGTGTGATGAAACTCGAATATTGGTTCCTCGGTCATGGATGTTCCATATTATGTTTTTTTTTTGTTAATTAAACACTTTATTAGAGAAAAAGCAACACAACATTATGTATTTATTATTATTATTATGTATATCGTCGTCTAGTAGCTTAGTCTAGTAGCCATATATTTAGTACAAGCTTTGCTTAGTTTGGGACTAGGTCTATTTGTGTAAGATCGTCCCTTAATATTTATGTTTAAAGTCGGTCATTTTCTGTGATCAAGCGATTATAAAATAGGTAGTCGTCAACAAATAAAAAATAGCCGATTTAAAAATCCCACTACTATTACAAAAGCGAATGTATGCGTGTATGTTTGTGATTTCTTCACGCAGAAACGGCTGGACGGATTTGCATGAAATTTGAAACAGACATAATTCATAGGTATCATAACATAACACATAGGCTACTTTTTATCCCGTACAAACGTAGCTCCCGTAGGATAGAGATAACAACGCGAACAAATGCGCGGGCAAAAAACTACTTAAATTAAAACTTAATATCTACTAACTATAAAGAATAATTTGCAGTCCACTTGTGAATTTAGAACCTTCTCGTTTTCTGAACTCGGATGATAAAAATACCCGGGCGTTTTATTAAATAGAGATCTTCAATAAAATCTTAAGTCATAAATTGAAATGGTGTATTTTTAGTATTATTATTTATTTATTATCATACGGAATACAAAAACTTATTTCTAAGAAAGCTTCCTACAAAACTGTATCTAATCAGTTTGACCGTAGGTAAAAAAAAACTAGTAATATTGTAACTTGTAAATTCGAAACATGTCTTATAGACACGCTATTTACGCGAAAACATTGTTTTTCCAGTGTTATGGGAATCTAGACCAAGTAGACTAGGTATATTTACCTACTATGTAACGTAAACGTACTATTTCACTGTATTATATACCCTTAGGTATATCTGTATGTATATACCTAGCTACTTTTACGCACGTAGATTAGGTAAATAAGTATAATAGAGCCTTAACGAATTTTTGAAATTTGTGTACTTATAGAAGACTTTTTTCTTGAAATAAATAATATTTATGTTAGATAAGTAGTCTTATTTAGGGTTACAGACACTATGGTCTGTGGTTACAGATCTGTACGGTGTACAAAGTTTCATTTCAATCGGTCCAGCCGATTCAGAGCAAATTGACTTTAACAGTCGGATGGGTACCTACTGTACCTAGACAACGGAGTGATTCTATAAGGGTTCTGAAAACAACATAGGTAAGCACCTTACCTACTAACATAGTACTATTTATTTTAGTATTATTTAAAAATGTTGACACATTCCTGTTAAAAGTTATTTCTACCCACAGACTTTTAAAATGCGTATATAGATTTTAAATCCTTTTTAGAACGACTATATCTTACAGACAAACACATTAAAACACTTAAAATTATACGAATCGGTGTTAAAATCGTAAAGATTAAAACAAAGGCTATCCAAAACCTGTTTAGAAAAATCTCACTATTGGCGAATTCGCGCGGCCGGCGAGACAACTTTTTTTATTCAACTCTTTTAATATCCCAACAACTTGGTTAAAATGCCGTGTCGGGGATAGAAAATAATCAAAATAAATTGTAAAAATTAAGCCGGTACTTACGTTTCCCTCGAATCGTTGCACAAGTATAGTCCTTAACTTATTTCTGATAACACATGTGTTTAAAAGCGGTATGTCTGGCGGACTCGTGACCGACCGGGCATTAACACTTGCGGTACTGCCAACGCAACGGAGTTTATCAATCGCTTTGGTGATTGTGTCTGCGATGTTTCCAGGGTTAATAATTTATTAAACAAAAGTAATAATTAATATCACTATTAATTCATTAAATAAATCCTGTGAATAATAAAAAAATGTATCTTTCTTATTTCTGTGCATTTTGTTTTCTAGAAGATTAAAGTGACATCGACAGGTTGGTCACTGCCAAGCCGTTTGGGCCCCATTTAAAACTGCACCGTTATTGTAATTATCTATGGTAATTACTACCAAGTGTAATTTTATTGACGTTATTAAATTTTATAATCATTTTATAATTAATTTCTTGTAGAATTTCAGATAATTATTATTAGTAAAATATTTTTCTCAATACATATAATATGAAAAATAAGCTATTTCTCAAATCTTTCCACGACGCCGTTTTCGATTAGCAAACTACCCTCAAGTATATTAAAAATAAAATGAATAAAAACAACACTTTTAAATTTAGTTTTATAAAACTTCTGAATACATTTTTCATGCAGTCAATAAACTTCCATATCATTATCAACATTATTGGCAGGCAAATTCTTAAACCTAAACATAAATTAAGAGTAAACCATGAATACAAAGATCAAAGCTTAAAGAAAAATTGAAAAAGGAGTGGAGCGAGGGTAGCGAAGTGGCTAACGCGCTGGACCGGTAATCCAGAGGTACCGGGTTCGATTCCCGGTCCCTTCCACCAGGTAGCTCCTTTTTCAATTTTTCTTTAAGCTTTGATCTTTGTATTCATGGTTTAAATTAAAATTGTGGTGTACCTACCCACATAAAAAATGAGACATTACATGTTTCATAAATTTATAAATTAAGAGTGTATTATAATTCGAAGTGCTTCTCCATTCATATGGTGCCGTCCCTCTTATCTCCTATCAAAGTATATTTGTTCACCTGTGAAATGTAGACTGACAAAGAAATCACGAAATAAGAACAGTTCCTGGTATGTAGTTTGTAAGATCTATTTCTTATCCATGGTTGAAATCGGACTGCTACCAATTGGTTTGTTATGCTCAACTGCTGCAGTATTATGAACGCTTCTCCTTTTTGGAGCAACGTCTTCAGAGAAAGATGTATTACTTCCAACTGGAGCAGACATATTTAAACAATTCTCACTCAAGCTGCTGTGTAGATAGTAATAGTTTTTAACTCTCGATCTCTTGATTTTATTGTTTACGCCCTTTGCGAAAATTGGTCCCTTCTTAATGGCATTTTTTACCGGTGATTCTTCTGTTGATATGTTCAAAGAAGTATTCGATTTCCAATACTTCAAGGTGTCCTCGTCATGTTTACTGTATTTCCTTCGGTTTAAGTCATGTAACTGTCAAGAAAATAGAATTGTTTTATTAAATTTGGTAATAGTTAGTTAAAATAGAAACACTTATCTCTATATTAATATTCAATATCCTACAACTGGTGAACCCGTTGTAGGATTCTTAAGCATGTAAGGTAAAGAAGATACTGACCATTTGTATTCTAGCTTTTTCTCGTGCAATACGTTCCGCTTTAAATCTTTTTAAGAGCTCTTCTTTTGATTCCTGCTGGGCAGACGCCATTATTCGTTATCAAGTCGTTTATTGTCGAAATACATGTGCCACTAGCTAGCCACTAACGTTAAATTTGTCAAAGTATTTAAAAGAAGCCACGGAATTTAATTTCCGTAATATTAATTAAAACGTGAAGTCAGTAAATGTGTGCTACTGTCAAACTGGTATTTGACGCGGTTAAGATAGTAGCTCAAACAAGCCTTCAACAAAATTCAAAGTTTTTTTCGAATATGGGCGGTTAACCGTCAAATCTTAAAAAACGTTTGTTTAATTAACAATTGTAATCGGGAATTACAAGTGAAATAATAGTTTTTGTGTTTTGTTTGTGTTATTGAATAATGGAAACCGTGGAGCAACACTTGAACAAACTTCGAGAAGAACGTATTGCCAGGGAAAAAGCTAGAATTGTTAAAGTATGTCATTTTCTATAAGCTTTATCTAGTACTTGTTTTTATCTTATAAGGTATTCTATTGTTATCCGTCGAGATTTTTCTTTGATTATCTTCTAAAATAATGTGATGCATACGATTTTACAATAAGCACAGATGTAGTTGTATTATTATTTATTTGTTGTTTTTTTCAGTTACGAGAGTTAAATCTCAAGAAATATCACAACAATGAAGTACAGAGCATTTCAAAGACTCCTTCGACGATTTCTCTTGCGAATAGAACCCTTAAAACTGACAATAAACCAAAACCTGACATAAATAAGAGCAATTTGAAATGCCCTACTTCAAATCATGTGAAAAACAATTTCCACGTTAACGGATCATCCAAGCGCCCTGTTACTGCTCCAAAACATTCAAATAAACCCTTAGACAAGATTAAACCTATTGTCAAAAAGGAAATTCCTGACAAAACAGTGGCAGAAGTGAAAAACATCTCTAAAATGGCGGCAAAGACTACTATCCTTCACAAGAACACTTCACAGAAAAAGGACTTCATTAGCAGTAACAAAATTATCTCTAAACCAGTTAAGCAACTGCCAGTGAATGATGTAAATATGATGAGAAAGAGTTTGGCTCCTATAAAAATTACTAACCAATTAAAATTACCCGAAAATCAGCCTAAGTCTGAGAAACACTCTAGAAAGAGCATGTTGCCGATGCCGGCCAGTATGTCTAAAAACAGGGAGTCGGTGTTCGATCGCCTTTACAAGCCAAGGACGGTACAGAAGACTGCAATTAGTGACACTGACAGGCTGCAGCGAGACCCGTTATTCTTACATAAGGTAATTTCTTGTACTCTTGAGTTCTGGCCCATTATTGCCCCATTGCTTTGATATTTATGACAGCGGACTGAGGTTGAAACTCCTGTAGAATCACCCATCTGTAATCTGTAGTAAAGTTCATAAATTTATCAGCAAAATAGTGATCAATAATATCTGAACACGCCTCCATATTGCTAATATAGTTCACATATTTTTGATCACATTTTTGCTAATAAATTTATGAAATTGACTGTTTTCTTCAGTACATATGTTGTATTCTTCATAATTACTTAAATTAAAACACTTTTTCATGTTTCTTGTGAGGACCATTAATTAAATCAGGTTTTTTAAATTGTTGGAACATGATTGGCTGGCCACATATAGTTGGGTTATTCCTGTGAGTTTTTAATCAAAAACAGGGAAGTTTCTTCTGAAACGGTCCACGTTACAGTATGATAGGTAAAACCACCGCCATGTATATGGAGCTCTTTGTAGCCAGCTTCATGTCATGCAATCGGAAGACCTTGCCATTGTACCAAAGATGCAGGCAGGCGCCACTAGTTTATTTTGTTTACTAGAAGCTGCCCAAAAAGTGTGGGTTATGGTTTTTTTGTTCTCCCAAGTCAGGTAAAAAGTATCTGAGGAGACCCAACTACTTGTTACAAAAAATAAAATCGGTTCAGGAGTTACGACAGAACAAACATTTAATTTTTTAAATTTTATAATAGTATAGTTATTGTCAGACTGGAAGATCAGGGCATGAGTCAAACATGAGCGTTCAGCTATGACTGGTTTATTTATATAAAAGTCATGCTACCGTTATGTAAGAATATGAAATCACCTACAGATATCTTTCGTATTCCAGGTGCTCCAACAGGGTAGTCTGATAGCAAACAAACGGCACACGATATTCACGAATGTTGCCAAACCGGTGGTGAAGGCTCCCGTGAGGAGGTCCATATCTGCAGTGCATCTGAAACGTATTAGCAAGAAGGAGCTGGGGAATTGCTTCCAGAAATGGTCATCCATTGGTAAGGAGGTATAGTAAAACATTGATACAAAGATCAAAAAGAAAAATTTAAATGCGTAACCTGGCGGTAAAGAACCTGGTTTATTTGAAAGGCAATACACCATAGCAACCTCTATGTGAATACGTCAATATTCACATCTTACTGCACTACAGCTGTGAACGAGCAAGCAAGAGAGGGCGCTGTTGTATCAAAAAATCTTTGAGCTTTGATCTTCATATCAATGGTTTAATACATTATACTAGGTTATGGGATATTTTTTACCTGACTATAGGCAAGGAATAAGTTTTACATGGATGAAATTGCAGGCAACTTCTAGTATATTAACAAAAATTCATTCTCAGGTGAAAAATTGAACGAGATTGACATCACAAACACAAACGAAGATGACAGAGTCAACCAAGACACCATGGCATCAGCTATCAAGAGCGAACGGAAACGCGTCCGTCTCCAGACCCCAATATCCTTCACACCCCGCCCCGAAGAACTACAGAACCGCTTGAAAAAATGGCTGCAATCTCGAGGCAAATCCATTGATTCGTACCACCACTTACAGTGCTTCGGAATACATCATCTAGCCGATAAACCTTTGAAGCCTTTATTCTTGAAACCGGAACCACAAGCTGTTGAGTATGATGATGAGGATAAGGAGAATGTTGCTTTAGATAATGATAGCGACAATGATTCTTATACGGAGAATATGAATGATTTGGAGAATATGGAGAACAAGACGAAGTGGCGGAGCAGGGTTAGCTATGTCAGTGATAGTGTGTGTATGAATGATAGTGATCATGATACGACGTTGAATTCTGATGTGGTGCCGTTAGATGATCTGTTGCTGGGCGCTTTGAATGATTTGACGGAGTTGCTGAGGGAGGTAAGGATAAATTTCATGTTTATTCATTATTTGATCAGTTAAATCAATTGAGGACTTACAGACGGACTGCACTGGAAGTGTATTTTAGCTTCTAAAGTGCAACTTTTAATGCATTTCTATTGTAGTTGACATAACTGCATCAAAACCTGCAAACTAAAACAAGTTCTGTCCACTGCACACAGGCTACTCGTTGCAATGCAGTTCTATTGCAGTTGGCTGACTTAGGGTTTCCAAATACCTCGCAAAGTGATTTATTTATTTATTTAAACTTTATTGCACACAATGCACAAGTAAGAGTACAAATGGCGGACTTAATGCCAGGCATTCTCTACCAGTCAACCATAGGACTAAACAGAAACATTTGTATGGTGCAGTGATCATACATATGTCAGTAGAATTGACTACAAGTCTGCAGTTATGTCAACTGCACTGTTGAAGCCAGAATACTCAATGGTCCCACTTTATCAGCTCTGTATAAGAAATTAAATAATGAATTTTATTCTTTAAGTAGGCCACAAGGCCACTTTTTCATGTCTGAGGGACTGTTGAGTTTCAATAGATTTTTTGAGTTTTTCTCGGGTCTACTTGGAATTTGTACATAAACATTTCACCCAGGGTTTCGACTGGGAGCAATGCGCCCGCTGGCTGCGCGCGCTGCGAGCGCGGCTCCCGCACGCGCCGGCGCTGGCCGCCTACTGGGAGTGTCGCGCCGCGCTCGAGGAGGCGCGCGGGGACCTGCCCGCCTCCGTGCAGTGCTGGGAGGAGGCCATCGCTAAAGGGACACAGGTAACTGCATAACAATGTGGCCGCCTACTGGGAGTGTCGCGCCGCGCTCGAGGAGGCGCGCGGGGACCTGCCCGCCTCCGTGCAGTGCTGGGAGGAGGCCATCGCTAAAGGGACACAGGTAACTGCATAACAATGTGGCCGCCTACTGGGAGTGTCGCGCCGCGCTCGAGGAGGCGCGCGGCGACCTGCCCGCCTCCGTGCAGTGCTGGGAGGAGGCCATCGCTAAAGGGACACAGGTAACTGCATAACAATGTGGCCGCCTACTGGGAGTGTCGCGCCGCGCTCGAGGAGGCGCGCGGGGACCTGCCCGCCTCCGTGCAGTGCTGGGAGGAGGCCATCGCTAAAGGGACACAGGTAACTGCATAACAATGTGGCCGCCTACTGGGAGTGTCGCGCCGCGCTCGAGGAGGCGCGCGGCGACCTGCCCGCCTCCGTGCAGTGCTGGGAGGAGGCCATCGCTAAAGGGACACAGGTAACTGCATAACAATGTGGCCGCCTACTGGGAGTGTCGCGCCGCGCTCGAGGAGGCGCGCGGCGACCTGCCCGCCTCCGTGCAGTGCTGGGAGGAGGCCATCGCTAAAGGGACACAGGTAACTGCATAACAATGTGGCCGCCTACTGGGAGTGTCGCGCCGCGCTCGAGGAGGCGCGCGGCGACCTGCCCGCCTCCGTGCAGTGCTGGGAGGAGGCCATCGCTAAAGGGACACAGGTAACTGCATAACAATGTGGCCGCCTACTGGGAGTGTCGCGCCGCGCTCGAGGAGGCGCGCGGCGACCTGCCCGCCTCCGTGCAGTGCTGGGAGGAGGCCATCGCTAAAGGGACACAGGTAACTGCATAACAATGTGGCCGCCTACTGGGAGTGTCGCGCCGCGCTCGAGGAGGCGCGCGGGGACCTGCCCGCCTCCGTGCAGTGCTGGGAGGAGGCCATCGCTAAAGGGACACAGGTAACTGCATAACAATGTGGCCGCCTACTGGGAGTGTCGCGCCGCGCTCGAGGAGGCGCGCGGGGACCTGCCCGCCTCCGTGCAGTGCTGGGAGGAGGCCATCGCTAAAGGGACACAGGTAACTGCATAACAATGTGGCCGCCTACTGGGAGTGTCGCGCCGCGCTCGAGGAGGCGCGCGGGGACCTGCCCGCCTCCGTGCAGTGCTGGGAGGAGGCCATCGCTAAAGGGACACAGGTAACTGCATAACAATGTGGCCGCCTACTGGGAGTGTCGCGCCGCGCTCGAGGAGGCGCGCGGGGACCTGCCCGCCTCCGTGCAGTGCTGGGAGGAGGCCATCGCTAAAGGGACACAGGTAACTGCATAACAATGTGGCCGCCTACTGGGAGTGTCGCGCCGCGCTCGAGGAGGCGCGCGGGGACCTGCCCGCCTCCGTGCAGTGCTGGGAGGAGGCCATCGCTAAAGGGACACAGGTAACTGCATAACAATGTGGCCGCCTACTGGGAGTGTCGCGCCGCGCTCGAGGAGGCGCGCGGGGACCTGCCCGCCTCCGTGCAGTGCTGGGAGGAGGCCATCGCTAAAGGGACACAGGTAACTGCATAACAATGTGGCCGCCTACTGGGAGTGTCGCGCCGCGCTCGAGGAGGCGCGCGGCGACCTGCCCGCCTCCGTGCAGTGCTGGGAGGAGGCCATCGCTAAAGGGACACAGGTAACTGCATAACAATGTGGCCGCCTACTGGGAGTGTCGCGCCGCGCTCGAGCCTCCCGCAAAAAAAAAAAAACAAAAAACACAAGGTAAGAATGGAAACCAGATAGCTGGCCTTCGAATACTATGAAGTTAACCCTGAGGAGACGATGAGTAATGATAATTAGAATTATAGTTGTAATGTATATTATTGTAATGAATAATGTACTTATTGGTTTGATGTTCAACACAATCATTATTGTTTAAAATGAATGAATCAATAAACAGCTCCTTTATTTCTAACTAGCTTTTGCCCGCGACTACGTACGCGTGGAACTTGATAAAAGGAATTATTAAAAGCGCCTAAGCAAATGTAAGAGCAATTGTGCTTTTGGTCTAATAATTACATTTCCTACAGGGTCACCGCACCCCAACAGAAATGTTCACTCACTTTTCAATCTTTTTAGCTATAATTTCCAGGATGAAAACTATCCTATGTCCTTCCTCGTATCTTAAACTATCTCTATGCCAAATTTCATCAAAATCGATTCAGCGGTTTAAGCGTGAAGAGGTAACAGACAGACAGACACACTTTCGCATTTATAATATTAGTATGGATCATCATAAACTTAAGAGCTAGGCTCTTGTCGGTGGAGCAATTTCCAATTTTCTCTATCTTGAGCTCTCTCCTTGACGGCCTGGTACGACACGACGTTCACCTTTTCCTTTATTTGGTCCATATAAGCTCTTCTTATTTTTTTTTTTTTTTCTATAATCAATGACTTAAATCTATCATTACAGGCAGCCCCAATGCGATAGTCCCATCATTTTCACTCTATTTCATTAGTATGGATGCAATTGTATAAATGATGTAATTCCGTTCCAGCATTCGGTAGTGGACGCGAACCTGGACCAGCTCCTCGACAAGTTTATGCAGCTGAAGATCAGCCCCAACGGAAAACCCCGCGTGGATCCGAAGCTGGTGGACGTGAAGAACGTGTTCAAGAGTACCATCATACGGTTCGCCGTGCAGCAGGCTAAATTGTACGTATACAGTTTCGTATTTTTAACCCCAGACGAAAAAGTGTTAAAAAAAAAACTGTTATTTCAGAAAAAAAAATAAGTACTAATTACACCGATGGCCGTTGGGGCAGAAAGGTTCTCGAGTGGAGACCACGTACCGGCAAGCGCAGCGTAGGACGGCCACCCGCAAGGTGGTCGGACGACCTGGTCAGGGTTGCGGGGACTCGCTGGATGCGGAATGTGGAAGTCAATTGAGGAGGCCTGTGTCCAGCAGTGGACGTCCTATGGCTGAAATGATGATGATGATGACTTATTACATATTTGCTTAGCTAATCTTATTATTTAAAGATTGTATGCTAAGTACTGGGAAAGTTATTTATTAATATTAACTACGTTTATTTATGTTTACCCATTAGGGTTCTCTTCACTATCATTTCGGTTTAGTTATAAGTTTATCATGTGTATTTGTGTGTCTGTCTGTGGCATCAAGCTCTGGGCTCCAAAAAAAAACAAATTCTTCCAGCATTTGACGTTTCTGGGTTCATCCTATTCGGAACGATAACATTTTCAATGTGAAGAATAAAAAAAGGTGTCCTTAATTTGTCCGTTACATTACGTCACGTTTAATATGAACTTTTTTTATTATATGCACGAACGTTACGTAGTGAAGAATGAAATTACTGAGTTTTTTTTTTCGGAAAACGCTCAGCCCCCCAAAATGGACCAATTTGAGTGCGGCTTTTTCTGATAGAAAGACTAGTCCGTCGAGATGGTTCTTAGATGATGTTTGGTGGAAATAGAACCAGTTCTAAGATATTCAGCTTTAATTGGAGCAAGTGACAAGATCTCAGCCAATATTGAAGCTAAGAATTCCAAATTTTGTAGTTATGTTCAGTTTTAGTAGCATATTCTATATCACTCATTGAATGAAGGTCTCATGATGACCAGCTACATATGTCGCTGTATTTTAAATGTTTGATTTAAGTTATAGTATCTATAATGCGTATGCGGTTCTTCAAGAGGGGAGTAAATAGGTTCTTAAAGTGTTGACAACGTGCGTTTGATGCTCCTGCTTGCTTGTCACCATAGTATAAAGAAAAGAAAAATACTGCTGATACTGAGTTCATCGGTGGCATGCTATCAAAAATATATTTGGGAAAGCTCGAACATTTTGAGCTTATGCGTATGTTACTTATAAACACCCCTCTTCTTTTCGTTGGGGGTGAAAAACTAATAAGATACTAATGTCACTAACATTTGAACGAGTCTTGTAAGTTTCTAAAAAAATTACTGACTGTAGAAATAGAAATGTTTATTTGCTGAAATACTTAACAATTAGGTCTTAAGATTATTATTGTTACAGAACCAGTATTCAGTCGACATAAAAGTCAACATGCAAATCCATATTATGCCTAAAATACACAAATTAAATACTCTAATGATACAAAATGACATCTGAATAAAATTGCGAAACAAAGTAATTTATAACTATATAACTGTTGAGTTTCTTTCGGCGTTTCTTCTCAACAGTGGTCTCCTTTTGAGAAATGCCGGTAGACTCGGACATGTAAAAGTGCCTACTTGCAGAGTAAATAGTACATTACGTAACAAGGGTGGTAAACGAGGAATTACAAACGAGTGTCTATTAGAAGCCCGAAGCCGAAGGCGAGGGATTTAATGACACGAGTTTGGAATTCCTTTACTAGAGTCACGTACGAAATTTTCATCACACTTTCGAGAAAATAAAACAAAAGTAGTAGTAGTCAATACCAAAATTACTTACCGCCCTAGGGCGTAATATACGACTTACCGCCCTAGGGCATAATATATGATTTACCGCCCGCTTTTCTAGCATGTAAATCCTTGTTTACGAGCAAGTGTGATGAAAGTTCATTATTTCATTTCCAGACGCCAGTCCAACCAATCCGAGCAGCCCGTGTACACCATGACGCCAGTCCGTCGCAGCGGGCGGCTCAGCACCCGCCCCCGCCACACCCCTCACCCGAAGACCCCTCGCACTCCGCTGCAGATCTGCGCGTCGGTGCGGCAGGCCGAGCTCGTGGGGGACGTGGTGTTCGTGCCTAATGCCACCCTCTGTGACACACCCTAAAGGCAGATTTAGACGAAGACAATTGTGCGACGCCTAAATGACGGCGCCAGTGATTACCGCACAGCACACCTCAGACCGTTTAGACAATGACTATTTTCAGCCGCCTAAATCTCGCCGCCATTGACCAGCAAGCCGTGTTTACACAGTGCTTTTTTTCAGTACCAGTCATTAGAGGCACTGGCGCCAAAAAATAGGCCCGTGTTCTATTCCGCGCCAGCGCTGGCATGCCGCGAAAAAATGGCGCGGAAAGTGTTTATCCGTATAATCCGCCTTTTCGAGGCGCCGTAATTTAGGCGTCTCAAAATAGTCTTCGTCTAAATCAGCCTTTAACCGCGCCTGATAAGGCGATAGTGCGTGGATCAACTTTACTGTGATTCTGTTCCTGAACCCTTAAACCCCAACGAAAAAAGTGTGTTATAAGTTTATCATGTGTATTTGGGTGGAGGGGACGTGGTGTTCGTGCCGAATGCTACCCTCTGTGACACACCTTAACCGCGCCTGATAAGGCGATAGTGCGTGGATCAACTTAAACTGTGATTCTGTTCCTGACCCCTTAAACCCCGACGAAAAAAGTGTGTTATAAGTTTATCATGTGTATTTGTGCGGATTAACTTTTTCTTGCTGTTATTCTGTCCGTGACCCACGGGATAATAGTGATTAAATTTCTAAGAAAAGTGTTGATAATTAATATTACTGGTATTGTCAGGATAGTCTACATAACAATAGGCTTTTAACTACTTAAATTACAAAGCTTTTGCTAAATATAATCATGCAAAATCGTTGTTTTAAAAAGTGACCCAGGGACATCACCATGGCAACAAGTGGCAGAAAATAGTTGATTGATCCTAGAACATTACTGCAGACGGAAAGAAGGGCTTGCCGGGTGAGTAGGTATAGATGGTCGACCGTACGGAGGCCGGATAGTGATACGAAGGCGGCAAGCCCTTTTCACGGCTAAGGCATGTTTAGTGCTTTTCTCAAACATGCACTCTGAAGTATCACGTTTCGGGCGGAACAACTCGAGAGAACAGTAAATTGAAGGTCTAAGTCAGGTAGTATTTTTACAAGCTTTTATTTACTTTCACCTGCCCCGTTGTAATGGAATTTTGCAAGTTAAATTTGAACCACTCCGGTTTCCGATTGAGCTGAAATTTTGCACGAATATGCAAATCGTGTGATGCAATATTATGATGACGTGGAGCTGATCTGATGATGGAGCTGGAAGGTGGCCATAGGAACTCCGTAACAAATAAAGCAATCAATCTTTTTTAATATTTTTAGAGCGCAATCGAATTGCTTGTAATAATTATGTTATGGTACACTGTATTTTAGATTAAGTTATTTCTATAGATTATAGAAACCAGCCGAATCACAATTTCGTGTTGCGTCAATATGAGGTTAGGAATTGTATTTTAATTTTAAATTTATAAGACAGAGATAAAATTAATGTTGTCAATTACAACGTTCTACGTAGGGTTCACCACACAGCACATGGACAAAAAACCGGCCAAGTGCAGGTTTGACTCGCGCACCGAGGGTTCCGTACAAACACTTATCCCATCTTAACTGGCCGGGTTAAGTTAACTTTGCACCTGGTATGTATGACGCCGGATATGAGGTGCAAAGTTAACGCAACCGATCACGTTTGTTGTATGGGAGCTCCATTAAATATTTATATTATTGTGTTTTTTAGTATTTATTCTTATAGCGGCAACAGAAATACAATATCTGTGAACATTTCTACTGTCTAGCTTTCACGGTTCATGAGATACAGCCTGGTGACAGACGGACAGACAGACGGACGGAATCTTAGTAATAGGGTCCCGTGTTTTACCCTTTCGGTAAGGAACCCTAAAGATGATATTTTCATACGTTTTTAATTGTGGTCTGTAGATTTGATCACACCAAAGCAACCTGAAATTGTTTATTGGCTTTCTTATGTAATACACTGAAAAAAAAAGCAATCTATGTAATACGAATTCGTGATTCCATCTTTACTGACGGCTTTCATCTCTTTTTACTATAGCTCTTATCTTTCTAACGTTCGAAAGAGAGATGAAAATCTTTAGTGACGTTATTTAAGAACAATTTTTCCATTATTATAGATTGTTTTGTAACTGCTCTGACCTCCGATGGCGATCCAAGGGACACTCCATTTAACATTTCACATTTTAAGTTAGTAAGTAGTTTAATGGGTCGATATCATATAAATATTTTTGTAAGCACGATGAAAATATATAGCTATTATTTTTTGGTATAAAAACTTCGTATTCAAGTGTTTCTAATGAAGCGAAAATTTAAAAAAATTAATGGTTCAGACAGGGTTCGAACCTGCCAACGGCTTTCCGGGTCAACACGGCCGTCCTAATACCTATTGGACCACTGAACCTGATGCGAGAGCCATTGAATTTTTGAACCACTTGCGTCTGTATACCTTAGGGTCGTGGCCATCGTAGCGCCATCTCATCTACCATAAAGATCAGTGGCGGATTATCCTTAAGGCAAAGTAGGCACGTGCCTAGGGGCGCAGGCTGCAAAGGGGCGCCAATGGGCCGCAAAGGGGCGCAAAGGGCCGCAAAGGGGCGCCGATGAGGTTTTTGCCTAGGGCGCTCTCGACCCTTAATCCGCCACTGATAAAGATTCCGATTTTATAATCGGCACCATCGATTTTTCGCTTTATTATAAGCATTTGGTTTACGTTAGCAGATATTACTGCTGTAATAAAAGTAATTATATTATTAGAAATTTATAAAATGTTGTGTAATGTCCCAGGTATCATCCTTCGCCGACCGATAGCGTTGTAGGCAGACGCCTATTATATAGGACATAACCAAAAACATGAGAATGTAAGTTTACGAACAAATAATGTTGGCTTTCGATTATTATAGGAAGTGTATTTTATTAAATTGTGTGTTGTCTTGAACTTTGAATGGTGTTTTCCTTTTCTTTCTTCTTGTTACTTACTATCTTTTTAAAATCTTGAACTTTTTAACCGCAATATGTCTCAAATGTGTCGTAATTTAATATTATATTATTATCATTTATTTGTTTTTTTTTCTTTTTCCAACCACTTCTCATTATTGGTTACAGTTGAGGAGACTTCTTAAAACTATATCATAGACGAAATATAATCAGTACAATTAAAATACGACCAATCACAACTCGAACGTCTATTTCCAATGACAAAGTTAAGGCCATGTTCAGATGACAAGCGCTCAACGCGCGTTTTGCTAACGCGCGTTTATAACTCCATACAAAAACGCGCGTTGGCATGTGTACTGTACGGCCAGAACAAAATGTATTGTAGTTGTAAACGCGCGTTAAACGCCTGTCATCTGAACATGGCCTTACTCCGTGCCTAAGCATACGAGGTTTTAATAATACTTTGTGCAATTGTCACATAATGAGAGGACTTAAGATACGAGTGGTCATGAAAAGGAGAATATGGCGGTGTCTTTATATTACGTTTATGCTCATACTAATGAAATAATGTTAAGATGTACGTTATATAAGTAATTGACAATAAATGTATGTGTATTGTTCATCATTGTTTCATTGCTAGCTTAACATATTAACGATCGCGTATGTGTTAGGTACATTTTATTCTTTTTTAGGGTTCCGTACCTCAAAAGGAAAAAACGGAACCCTTATAGGATCACTTTGTTGTCCGTCTGTCCGTCCGTCCGTCCGTCTGTCAAGACCCTTTTTCTCAGGAACGCGTGGAGGTATGAAGCTGAAATTTATATCAATTACTCAGGTCTACTGTCCCTTGAAGCTGTGAAAAAATCAAACTTCTAAGCCAACGAAATCAAAAGATACAGCCGTTTATGCCGCAAATTTTCGACACTTGCAAGGGAATCAAAACCTACAGGGTGCTTCCCGTGAACTCAGAATCTTGAAATTTGGTACGAAGCAACGTCTTATAGCATAGATAAAGGAATAATTACGAAATCCATAATTTTTTTTTTAAATACCTAACTTTGCACCTAATTTATATGGGGCGCTATACATACCAGGTGCAAACTTAACTTAACCACTTAGGGATGGAAAGTGTTTGTACGGAACCCTCGGTGCGCGAGTCCGACTCGCACTTGGCCGGTTTTTTATTAACCCTTAAATGCATACAATTACACTAATTTTATTTCTGAAATGACGTAATTACCCATGAAATCCACGTCAGTTTGAGACTTAGACAATCCTGAAAAAGTTTATGTTGACTATATACAGATTTTGACATGTGTCATTTCAGTAACGTGTGTATATATACATCATCATGCATTTAAGGGTTAACTTTAGTAAGCTCAAAAACAAACACCAAATGATACAATTAAATCATACCTATAAAACAATTTATCCCAATGAGAATTTTCAAAAATTTTCTAAGTCCCAGCCCCCCCTTTGCTACACCCTAACCTCTAAGGCAGATAATACTGATCCTTACCTTGCTTTACTTTTGTATAGAAATACACCTAAAAACACAGGGTATTCACCTGCACAATTGTCCATGTCTCGCAGCTTGCGAACAAAACTTCCAGTCTCTGATTCACAATTGTCACCTACACTAGTTAACTATGATATACTGAGGAAAAACATTGAAAAACAAAAGTCATATTCAACAATTTATTACAATAAACATGCCAAGTCTTTACCAGAAGTTAATAAAGGTGATAAAGTGTATTTTAAACATAAGCCTCAAAGTGTATGGATTCCAGGTATGATCTCTGAAGCAAGCAGCGAACCTCGTAGTTTCGTCATAAAATCGCCACAAGGTGAATTCCGGAGAAATCGTCAGCATATCCTTAAACCCGTTGTTCCGCCGTCTGAGATGATACCTGAAAACAAAACAAATGTTAGTAATCATGTAAATGAAGATGTATCAGTTCCTAGTTCAACCGCTAATGTTATGCCGAAGATAACACGTTCTGGCAGAGTGATTAAAATGCCAGCACGTTATTTAGATAATTAAGTGTAATCTTGAATAAGTTATAATAATAAATTCAGATTTATGTGTCAGACTGTCAGTGTCACGTCAAACGTCAGTTGTCAATGTCATAGTCGTTTGACGTATACGTTCCGTTCTTGTGAAAGGTTTCATGGCCCTAGACTCTTGAAAATTTGCCAATTAAATTTTAAAGAATAATGACTTACCTTTTTAAGGCCCTGGAATCTTCGTCTCTTCTTTTCAAAAAGGGGAGATATTACATACACTGGCAACACCACTCTCTTCCGTTAGAACATGGCGTCTATGCGTGTACTCATATTTTACCTTACGTGTCTAATTAATAAACGATGACTTAATAGACTGTTGTATATATCAAGACAAGACCCTGAATACCCGAGCCATCCACAACATATCATAACAATTATAAACCAAGTTTTGCAATGTTAGATTAAAAATAGGTATGGAGATAATAAATCCATGTCATGGATAGGTACAAGAAAATAAAGCCTGCTACAGTAATTAATAATTCTTAAATGTCAAGGTGATAATGATAACATAAAAAAACACATGTTAAACAATGATAGTAAAAATAATAAAATTGATTCAAATCCACAAGTCATCACTTAGTGGTTACAAAGTGTTAATTAAACAGAGTACCTACCTACCTAGAACATTATTCATAGATGCCACTTAAATAATTTGGTTTTGAAACCTTGACAATCTAAGCTTGACAAACAAAGAGACTTTTGTTGGATTAATTTATTGTTTATATAATTTGATACAATATGTAAATGGGATTTATTTATGGATAATGGTTATCATTCCTCTGTGACTGGTAATAAAATAAAATTTCTGTACATGTAGTTAATTAATTGTTATTGTTTAAAGAAATTCTGATTAGAGAGATAATCCTTGATTACACTATATCATCATAAATTGAGAGTTCAGACAGTAATGTGTTTAGATGGGGTGATTATAATTTTAATTTTTAATAGTTCATGAATTCACTGGATAGAACTGCACCAACAAGAGTGAAACTCTTAAATAATAATAATGAATTCATTACAAAGGTGAATAAGATCTGATGTTGCGTTATTGTAATGAAAAGTAAAATATATATATATAAAAAAAAAGGTTTGAAATGAGTGGCTATAATATGGGTCCTGACGGCGCTATGTATGTTCCGAATTCACCCAAGACTATGTAGGTTTAGCAGGAGCTACGTATGTTCGACAACCAGTCCCAGGCTATTTATGTCTGGATCGAGCTATGTATGCTCTATCACCAGTATAGGACTATTTATGTCCTACCGGAACTATGTACGTTCCGGTACTATGTCAGACCATGAGCGCCTATGGAACTATGTATGTTCCATCAGCGGTATTGGACTATGTACGTCCATCGAAGCTATGTATGCTTCGAAGCCACAGCAGGCCTCATGTGTTTCGATGGAGCTAAGTATGTTTCATCACCAGTATAAGACTAAGTATGTCTTAACTCGATGGAGCTAAGTATGTTTCATCACCAGTATAAGACTATGTACGTCTTAACAGAGCTACGTATGCTCCAAGGCTGTGTTGGACTGCGGGGTTCCTGATATACCAATTAGTATGATACCTATGTGATTCTATTATTTTTGACAGTCACAATACGAATTCATATCATTGCGACATTAATCAAACTTGTATTAAAATTTTCACCGCACAATAATAGTATTTAATGCAACCGTTGTATAAGAGGGGGCAAAAAACGCGAGTGGCATGGGTTACGATGTGAGCGCAGCGAACATCGTAAGAAAGATGCCACGAGCGTTTTTTGACCTACTTATACAACGTTGCATACAATACTTTTTCTAAGACTCGACATTTCATAAATAAAATGCAAATAAACAACAAAGAAAATAATTACATGTTCCAGCTCGGAATCAACAAAATTAAAAAGAAAAATTGTCTCTGATAAACTTTTTTTTTATTGACATCCATCTGTCAATAAAATATTAACTTATACATAAAGGTATACGATCACCATACTAAACATCTGTCAAAAAAATTAAACTTATACATAAAGGTATACGTTCACTATACTAAACATCCATGTACTGAAGATAAAACTTTTTTTTTAAGTTGGCAGCAATGCCTTAGTACAAAAGTTTTTTTTTAATTTGCAAATTGTGTGAATGCAGCTGTTCATCATGTAATCTGAGGTACTAAGTGATGGTTTTTTGGCGACATTATAACATCGGTTAGCAGTGTGTTTTTGAGCAGTAGAGTATAGACTTTTACAGACTTTCATAATTTATGTCTTTATATTAGAGTTAGTAACTATATAAATGACAGAAAAAAGTACTGGAGTAGAAAAAATATCTTAACTTATTAGGTAATCCTGGATACTTTCCTTAAAAGTTCTGTGAATGTTATATTATATTGTTAATGAGTAGTTCTTAAATGTATCAATGACTTCAGGAAGCTGCCCAAATATACTTTATTTATTTATTAAAATTTTATTGCACATTAAAATTATACAAATGACAGACTTAATGCCTTAAGGTATTATTTACCAGTCAATCGCTGGGTTTAACAGAAATATGTAGACAGTGCAGGATTAGAGAGTAGGTACAAATAAAAAGTGTAGCATTACGCTACGGTTTAAGTGTTTCTTTTTACTAATCCGTTGTTTATTTAAATTCATCACGGTACAGCGCCATCTGTTACAGACGAGTTGTACTTTTTTTCTAATGTCTTAGCTTGCATGAATTTTGGTTTCACTTGGTAGATTGCATGCTCTCGGAAATTGTTCGCTCCGTTCCCGTTAGGTGTCGCTATTCTCAATTGTACGAGTTTCGTTCGTTAGTTCGTAGCCTTATTTTCTTATAGAATTTAGGTCTGGCAAACTGTCATTTTGGTATTTTCTAATTTATATTTGAATTTCAAAAATTAGATTTCATTTGTTCTTTGGGTTTCTAATGAAAATAATAATATTGCTTTGCTATTCCGCGATATAATATCGTGCCAATTAAATTTGTGCTAACCCGTTATACTTATTTGCGTATTTTTTCATGCATATATGCATTTAATTGTCCCACCCTCCCACCACGATAAGAAAAATAAATACGCAAATAAATATAACAAACCACCACCAAAATAACAGAACTTACTCACACGAGGCTTAGCACGAGGTATAAAGAGCATGTTGCGTCATATAGACATAACCATCCTGAAAAGTCCAATTTCGCAAAACATTTAATAGATAGTGGCCATACTCTGCAGGAAGATCATTCTTTTACCGTTTTACATGTTTGCGAAAAAGGATTGCGTTTAAGTGTTCTGGAACAGTTGGAAATAATTAGGTACAACAATAGGGGTGAGATTCTTAACGAACAATTGAATGTCGTTACATCACCGTTACTTCGAATTTTTGCTAATCACTCTCACTTGCATAATAGGGGTGGTCAGGTTATAAATAGGGCCGACCAGTCTGGGCAGCTCATTCGGTTGTCGGACTCCAGACCGTCAACATCTCCTGATGATGCCTCGTAGAGGGGCGAAACACGTGTTGAGTAAGTTCTGTTATTTTGGTGGTGGTTTGTTATATTTATTTGCGTATTTATTTTTCTTATCGTGGTGGGAGGGTGGGACAATTAAATGCATATATGCATGAAAAAATACGCAAATAAGTATAACGGGTTAGCACAAATTTAATTGGCACGATATTATATCGCGGAATAGCAAAGCAATATTATTATTTTCATTAATATGGATTTCCGCAAAGTAACGCCTGATTCAATTAATTACTTTGGGTTTCTGTCAAGAAAAAAAATTGGTTGAAGGATTGTCATTAAGATTTTGAGTTGGAGACAAGAAGCATCTTATTAATTAAATTGCTTGAGTTTTCAAGTATTTGACCGGAGTACTACGTTTTGTGTCCACGTTTTGTGATCCGAGTATTACAGTTTGTGTCCACGTTTTTGTGATCCCATAAGGAGCCCCCCACTTATTTTTCTGAGGGCCTGTGCGGTGCAGTTCTTGTAACGGCTGCAAGCGGTGCGCCGAGTGCTTGGTTCTCTTGCCGGCCGGCGTGTGATCCTGTGTGTGCGTCAAGCACGATCTGATTGCGGCTGGGAGCCATAGTGCTCCATCCAGTGCCCGTCAGACCTGAACGGGTTTGTTTTTAAACCTGCCGTCTAATGTACGAGTCCTGCCCTTGAGGGTCTACTGAAGGTTGGTGTCATCGAGGCGCGACTGATGCGCGCACATCTTCGTGCAGTTCGGTGCTTTTAGAATTATTTAATTTAATTGTAATATTCGGCCAAAACTAATTCAAAATTATTCGATACTTAAGTGTTAGTTTTAAACATCTGTAACGAGTTGTGATCTTAATGCTTATTTGATTTTTATGCGAACAAAGCTCTTTTTGTTCGAAGTTTTCCTCTAAATTCCGAAAGCCTCATTCGTCGGGCACATATCTCCTTTTTACTGCAGTTTTCGACCATAATCAAAACATCCATCAGCCATTCCTCACTCCTCACCTACCTTCAACATATCATGCATTTTTTTAATCGCCAACCCAATCAGAATCCTTTCGCGTGAGAGAATTTTGACTGGTTTTCGTCAAATTGCAGTATAATTCTTTTTAAATTTATCGCGAGTAATTTAAACATTTTGACTCAACCCTAGAAAAACCCAAGGTATCAATTTAAGATTATTTGTTAATTTTATCCATTAATATCGGTGTGTTTTAATTTCTGTGTTAAACCTGTGCTAAGTGATCTCCGGTGTGATTTATCGTCAATTTCTTAATTTAATAATAATATTCGACCAATAAACAATAAATTAAACGTGTGTCAGTGAAAGTGTTGTTTTTCTCATATTATTTATTTTTTCCATCAACAAAATTCACTGCAAAAGATATTATACAGTTAATTATACAGACACAATTCAGTCACTACTTAAATAACATTCTGAATACCTATATATTTTATAAACTTACATGAATACTTTATATAATATACCTACTTACATTACATATATGATATGTACCCAAAGTAAAATATTTCAAAAAGAAGTTAATGAGAGGTATTGTCTGAAAGTTTCTTGCGCAACATGCGATTGAATGAGGATTTGTTCTAAGCTTGCCTGATATTGAGTGGGAGAGCGTTCCAGATAGAGCTTCCAAATCGGATGTTCGGATATTCATTTTATCCGAATATTTTGTCAAATTATGTATCCAAACAAATAAAAAAAAAAAGATATTCGAAATATCCGGTTCATAAAATTGTAAGAATATTGCAAGCCCTAGTTCCAGAGGCGTACAATGTATGTAGTATTACTTGCATGAAACAAAACAAGATACTAATTCTTTTCTTTTCTGTTCTTTCCGAGCAACAAAACAACGAAGTACTTATACGCACGCAGTTGCTCTCCAAGAGAAGACGCATTCTTACTGTGCTGCGGCAGCGTGGGTTCTATGAGAGTTGCGGCGTGTTATGTGGACTTCGAGCGTAACCAGCGACGTCTGTAGAACTACAGAGCATCCGACCCGAGCAAATGACATTTCAACATGAGTAATTGGTGCTATGAGCAGTTAAGGCAACAGCCTGAAACGAAAACGGAATAACTGAAGCAGACAACTTCGCAGTGTAAGCGCCTGTTTATCCTACAGTCAGCTTTATTATGAACGAGGGGTTTGACATCCAAAGAACCCGATTCCCACCTACTAGCCACTAAGGGACCATGGAATACCATCCTCTGTTGCTACCGAAGAAAAAGTGAAAGAAGTTTGTCCCGGCTTGCGTTGAGTTTTGATTGGCGTCACGCGACTCGTATGTGAACACTCTATTGTGAATAAAAAACAATTAGCCAGAAGTTAAAAATAATAGATATCTACACAGGTGAACTTATCCTTGTAAGGGACTTCTTCCAGTGAGTTTTATTATTATTGTTTATAATTATCTACTGAAAAGGGAAAAATAATACAGATACAGATAATTTATTAATAAAAGCAAATGCATTTTACAAGTCACATTTCAATATTTCAAATATAATCGAATACTTAATTAATTACAATATCACAGTTATTATTAATTATTTTACAATGTTTATTTGAGGATTATTATTATTACATAAAATAATAAATAAATTTATATTTGTGCTTGTTACGCCACGAGGCTCCCACGCCCTTGACAGTCATCATTGAGTCACCGCTTTCCCGATAACCGTTCGATCAGGTTCTCACGAATACTGCTGACTGGAAGATCACCGTTTTCCCAATAATCAATTAATCATTTGTCACGATAATGCTGAGTGGATAATTAGTCAGCCCCAGATATTAAAATCGATGTGTAGTGAAGTGAGAGTGCTTTTTTCTTCCATCGCGGTAGCAAACAGTCGTGATCGATCGTGATCAGTAATTTTAAGTAATTAGTAATTAATAATCACTGTATCTGCACCTACGTAACTATTAAAGGACACTTCAAAAACCAAGTGTTGTTTAACTATTCCCGACAGCGGCCACCTACATAATTGGCGCAGTCGAAAGAGGAATAGTCGAGTCAGTGCGCGATATCCTACTTCGTGTCCCGCCTGATAGTCGTTTCGTCGGCGTGTCGACTATCCACGATCCTACGGTGTGGCCGTAAGCAGCGAATAGTGAAGATAGCGGAAGAACCCGACGCCGTCCAGACTGTTGGATTATGAATGCAATATGTTTTCTTTATAAAGTTTTATTGGTAGTTTTGTGATTGTTTATGGTACTCTACTTTGTCTATGGACGTCATTCGTTTTTTGTTCGTTCTTCTCATGTTCTCGGAAAATATAACATCAAATATTTCAGTCTCAAGTTTATCTTTTATTTGCTATTAGTAACCAATATCCTTTATGGTAGCAGAGCGTTAAAAACGCAGGATAATCGTTGGTTACTCGGATTAGTAAACAGAAAAGACCGAAACTTAAATTTGAAACGAAAATTCTACCGGACTCGGCGTCATACAGTTTGAGGTTATAATTGCTAGTGAAAAAGTGAAAAATGGCTGTTAATAGTGCGTTTAGTATAGAAAAACTCACTGGTCGAGATAATTATGCCACATGGAAGTTTGCCGTCAAAGCATATATGGAACACGAAGATCTCTGGACTTGCGTCACAGGCGAAAATGTCGATTCTGTCAAAGACATAAAAGCAAAATCTAAACTTATTTTGCTAGTGGATTCGATCAATTACGTCCACATACAAGATGCAAAGACATCGAAGGAGGTCTGGCTTAACCTTGAGAGCGCATTTGATGACAACGGTTTGACGCGAAAAGTGGCTTTATTGAAAGATCTTATCACTACAAGCTTGGAATCCTCGAAAAGTGTCGAAGACTATGTCAATACAATTTTGACGTCGGCTCATAAGTTGCGAAATATAGGATTTTCAGTTGACGACGAATGGCTGGGAACTTTGATGTTAGCGGGTTTGCCGGAGAAATACAAACCCATGATTATGGCCATTGAGAGTTCCGGAGTAAAAATCAGTGCCGATATTATTAAAACTAAACTTCTTCAAGAAGTTAGTTCCGAAACCACTGCTTTCTATTCATTCAAGAAGAATAACTCTCAACCGAAACAGAACTATGTTAAAGGACCAAGATGTTTCAACTGCAATCGATTTGGACATCTCAGTAAATATTGTCGGGCACAGAAGAAAACTTCATGTAAACAAAGTGATGATAAAGGCTTTGTTGCAGCTTTTTCCGCTTCTTGTGCAACAATAGGCAGTGACAGCAACAAATGGTACCTGGATTCTGGCGCTTCAATGCACATGACAAACCGCAGCGACTGGTTGTATGATGTGACAAATCCACCGATATCAAGTATCACTGTTGCAAATAATTCATCTCTTCCTGTTCAAGGGATTGGAAAAGTAAATATGATTTTAGATGGTGATGTTGAGAAGAAAATTCAGGTATGCAATGTCTTATATATACCTAAACTTGCTGGTAATTTACTTTCTGTCAGTGCCATGGTCAAGAGTGGATGTACAGTAAATTTCACACAGAATAAGTGTGAGATTTTAAATAATAAAGGAGACTTTGTCTGTAATGCTAAATTAGAGAATAACTTATATACACTCACAGTTGATAGAGAAATAAATGCAAACTTGAGCATTTCCGATATTTCAAAAGATGTTGTCCTATGGCATCGACGCATGGGACATTTAAACTTTCCAGATGTGAACCGGTTACCTGAGTGCACCGAAGGAGTGAGCTTGACTTCAGATAAGAAGAAATTACCCGTGACCTGCACTACCTGCCTAAAGGGAAAACAGTCAAGACTACCTTTTAATCATGAGGGCTCCAGAGCTACAGAAGTACTTCAGGTGATACATTCTGATTTGTGTGGCCCCATGGAGACGCCGTCCCTAGGAGGTATGAGATATTTTCTTACTTTTGTGGATGATTACTCCAGATCAGTCTATGTATACTTTCTTAAAGACAAGCTCAGTGTCCTTAATGCATTTAAAGATTTTCACAAGAAAGCCGAGAATGAGTGTAATAAGAAAATTAAAATTATTCGTACAGACAATGGCCTTGAATACTGTAACAAAGATTTTGAAAATTACTTAAGTCAACATGGCATTAAACATCAAACCAGCACACCATACTCACCGCAGCAAAACGGGCTCGCCGAACGGATGAACCGTACTCTTATAGAAAGGGCGAAGTGTATGTTATTGGATGCAGATTTACCTAAACCATACTGGGCTGAGGCGACTGCTACTGCGGCGTACATCATCAACCGCTCGCCTACTACAGCTTTAAGTAAATTAACTCCGTATGAATTATGGTCAGGTAATCGGCCCGATTTATCCAATATGAGAATTTTTGGTTCCGAAGTCATGATGCAAGTTCCCAAAGAAAAGCGTAAGAAATGGGACCCGAAATCGCAAAGGATGATCTTTGTAGGATATTGTGACAACACCAAAGGATACCGTCTTGCTGAACCTAAAACAAATCGAATCATGAAAAGTAGAGATGTCGAATTTTTGGAGAATGTAATGAAAAATAATAATATATACTTACCTTGTGATGTTAACAGCTCAAGCTCCACTGAAGAAGTGCAATCAGCACCGTCTCTGTCAGCTCCTGCACCCAAAACAGTACAAGTACTATTGGAATCTTCAGAGCTCAGTAAAGCAGAGAGCATAAGTGGCAGCTCCGATGAGTATGAAACAGACACAGACGAAGATGATTGTTATGTCGCGCGTAGATCAACACAGGGCTTACCACCGAGTACCGTGACCTTACGACCTAGAGACAAGACTGGCAAGACTGTTTCAACACCTAGTTATTTTTGTTCTGTTAAAAATCTCAGAGATCCAGAATCTGTAAAGGAAGCTCTATCCTCCGAAAATGCTGAGAAATGGAAAATTGCAATGGAGGAAGAATACCAATCATTATTAAGAAATAATACCTGGAAGATTACCGACTTACCAGCTGGAAAGAAGGCTTTACCTTGCAAATGGATTTTTAAAACAAAAACCGATGAAACTGGGGCTGTGAACAGATATAAAGCTAGATTAGTTGTAAAAGGCTATGCTCAGAAAAAAGGCGTTGATTATGATTTAATATACGCACCTGTCGTAAGATACACATCTGTAAGATACTTAATTGCATTGGCTGCAAAATACGACCTGGAAATAGATCAAATGGATGCAATTACAGCATTTTTACAGGGAGATCTAGAAAACGAAATTTACATGGTTCAGCCCGAATCTTATGAAGAAGGAGACAAAGTATGTATGCTACAGAAATCCATTTATGGTTTGAAGCAAGCCAGCCGGCAATGGAATCTTAAGCTAGATAGCGTACTTCAGAAAATTGGCTTAACAAGATCAAAAATAGATCCCTGTATTTATTACAGCGTTAAAGAAAACACAATGATTTTTGTGGCTGTATGGGTCGATGACCTTATAATTTTTTCAAGTGATCGTAACATTACGACTGAAATAAAAGAAAAATTAAAGGGAGAATTTCATATGAAGGATCTTGGTGAAGCGAAACAATTTATAGGGTTGAATATCAGTAGAAACCGTAAAGAAGGGAAAATAATGTTGGATCAAGAAATCTATGTCAACGAGATATTAGACCGTTATGGTATGGCAGAATCAAAACCTGTGAGAACTCCAATAGAAGTTAATGCCAAATTTGAATCCGATGATACACGCATCAATGACAGCATTCCATATCGACAGGCAATTGGATGTTTATTATATTTAGCTCAGGCAACGAGACCTGATATTGGATTTGCAGTTAATAAACTAAGTCGATATGTCAGTAACCCCTCAAACCAGCATTGGCTCGGTGTCAAGAGGATAATGAGATACCTGCAAGGCACTAAAGATTACAAGTTGTGCTACACCAAAGATGTGTCTAATAAGATAACAGGTTTTTGTGATTCAGACTGGGCTAGCAGTCCAGAGGACAGAAGGTCCTGCACCGGTTACGTTTACATTTTTCAGAATGGTGCCATAGCTTGGAATAGTTGTAAGCAATCTACAGTTGCTCTATCCACAGCTGAAGCAGAATACATGGCGATGGCTGCTTCGACACAGGAGGGACTGTGGCTCCGTCAACTCCAACAACAACTTGGCTTACAGGATGAGTGTCCCCTATCTATTAATTGTGACAATCAAAGTGCAATAAGTTTAGCTTCTGTTGATTGTTACAAACCTAGAACAAAACACATAGATATTCGATTTCATTTCTTGAGAGATAATGTTAATAACAAAAATATTAATTTTTCATATTGTAAGGGTAGTGAAATGGTAGCTGACATTTTAACAAAGGGGACTACATTAGAGAAACATTTGTATTGTATAAAGAAAATGGGTTTGCATTCTAGAGGGGGTGTTGGATTATGAATGCAATATGTTTTCTTTATAAAGTTTTATTGGTAGTTTTGTGATTGTTTATGGTACTCTACTTTGTCTATGGACGTCATTCGTTTTTTGTTCGTTCTTCTCATGTTCTCGGAAAATATAACATCAAATATTTCAGTCTCAAGTTTATCTTTTATTTGCTATTAGTAACCAATATCCTTTACAGACATCGACGGATCGAGTTTCAGAAGCAATGCAGTTGCAGTGAGTTATAGAATAAGATACGTAATTCCTATTGGTTGCCAATCCCATCTGCAATCCATATTATAATTTAAGTTAAGATCCCTGATTAAACCGTAATTTAGTCTATCTAGCACGATTTTTCACCCACGAGCTAATCGGGCTACTGAGCCCGACGCACGGCGACAACACAGATTTCATAGAAATTTACCTTTAAATTTAGATAGTATTTTAGAAGAGGAAGAGTTTTCAAATATGTCGAATCCAGGAGATGCACCCCGAGAAATAGTTGTAGATAAGATTGATAGGATTTGGAGAGCCTTACGATTAGTCCCAGAACTCGACGGAAACCCAAACGTGCTTGTTAGATTTTTAGACATATGCGACAAATTAATTTTAACATATATGAGTACAGAGCCCGAAGATGAATTAAACAACTCAGCTGTTTTAAACGGTATTTTAAATAAGGTAACAGGCAGAGCTGCTACCACTTTAGCGGCAAACGGCATCCCCAGAGATTGGAACGGAATCAGGAAAGCCTTGATTAATTCATTCTCGGACCATAGAGACGAAACAGCTCTTTATAATGATTTGTCGATTCTAACGCAAGGATCAGATACCCCCCACGTTTTCTACGAACGGGTTCAGCACTTATTAAGTACTACAATGACGTATTGCGAACTGCACGAATCCTTAAGTACAACGACAGAAGCAAAACGAGACCTTTATAAAAAACTTGCGCTTCAGACATACACAAGGGGTCTTCACGAGCCTATTGGTTCGCGAGTAAGATGCATGCGTAGTGATGTGCCGTTACCGTAAATTACGAGAACAGGGAGAATTTTCGGGTAATGTTCTCGGTAACGTTCTCCGTGACGGTAATTATCGAGAAAGTTGTGTTATTTTTTTGTTTTTCTAACTTTTTTTTATGTGATTCGATTTCAATTAGCGATAATAATGTACCCTAAAGAAATTACAATAATCAGACCATAGGAACTCGTATATTACCAAAATTACCGTAAATTACGGGCGTAAATTACAGGCGTAACTTACCGAGCATGTTCTCTAGGATGTTTCTCACGTGATAATGCTTGCAAAAATTTAACTTGTTGCGTATAAATAGGTGAACTTAATTAAAATTGCTTCATATTCTTAAATGTTTAATAATAATGAAAAAAATAACAATAAATTTTGTTCTTTTTTTTGTTCAATAATTTCCAATTATGTGATATATAGCATACTAGCTGTGCCCCGCGGTGTAACCCGCTCATCCCGTGGGAACACTAAATTTATTCGGGATGAAAAGTATCCTATGTCCTTCCCGGGACTGAAACTATCTATATACCAAATTTCATCTAAATCGGTTCAGCGGTTTAAGAGTGAAGAGGTAACAGACAGACACACTTTCGCATTTATAATATTAGTATGGATTTTGTTACATCGCTCTGTCGGAATCTATTTCTTTTATTTGTGTGGATATTCGCAAATGTCGAAAATGATCTTTCTACTGATGCAGATGTGGCTGGTACTGATACTGACAAGATTTTTAGAACTACCTTTCCCAACGCAGAATTTGCATATAGCGATTGCCACCATGATACAGGCTCGACGATTTGCCATACAAATTCTTTTTCGAATATCCCGTTTCGACATTTGTACTCTGATAGCTCTTTCAGAATTACTTGAGCATCACATTCAGCAGATTCCATAATGACCGAATATCCGTCACGGTTAGTGATGTGCCGCTGAGAAATTACGCACTTACCGTAATTCTCAACTTGAGAAATTACCGTAACTTACCGAGAATTCTCGGTAAAGTTCTCCACAAGTAAATCTGGTTGGGTTAAGGTTGGGTTATTAATCGCTTAAAATGCTGCCAAGTATCTTTTCAATAATTTTATTAACTACATTTCGTGTTAATTTTAAAGTTAGGACGTTATTTTGCAAACAGGTAAATGCTTATCAAATAGGGTCGTATTCGTATTGTATTCTAGCAGGTAAAAAAACCGCTAGAGGTATATGGTATTATTTCAACTAATTAGAAGCTGGGTCCCAGTCTCAGTATTCCTAGATAGTAGCGGTTCCTGATTGGAAGAAAGAAATTGGGGCTGTAAAATATCTCGGGATTATAACGGACAACGCAGCCAACATGAAAAAATGCGGCAAATTGTTAGGCGATAGGTACGAAAAGACCACGAGGATTGGGTCCTTGCCCATACCCTCAATTTGCTAATAAGTAGCAGGTGTGCTAAAAATGCCTGAAGTACATGAAATGTTTACAACAGTGGTTACTGTTGTAAAGTGTATTTTGAAATCACACATATTATGCGCCGAATTCAAAAAAATAGCTTGTGACAAATCATTAAATGTGACTTTAGTATTACCGGTGAAAACACGATGGGGAAGCTTGCACTGTCTACAAAATTTTACAAAATCAAAAGCAATTCTGCAAACAATGGTAATCAATGAAAATAATAGAGACATGCAAAAGTTCAAAAGTGAACTGCTGGAAGAAAATACATGGAGCAACCTGGAGCAGCATATTAATTTGTTCAAACCCATTGTAAAATGAATAATTAAACTCGAAGGAGATGCGTGTACGATTCACTTAGTGCGACGAGGTTTAGAAGAAGTGGAAAACATGTTAATTGGTGATGACGTGGCTAGACGCGTATTTAGTGAAGAGCATTTGTGCAGTTTGATTGAAAAATTTCAAGAGAATAGAACTGTTTAAAACCCATACACTTTACTACAGCTATTCTTGACCCAAAAAATCAGGGGATCTCTCTGAATTCTGAAGAGCACCGTGACTAGTGATGTGCCGTTACCGTAAATTACGAGAACAGGGAGAATTTTCGGGTAATGTTCTCGGTAACGTTCTCCGTGACGGTAATTATCGAGAAAGTTGTGTTATTTTTTTGTTTTTCTAACTTTTTTTTATGTGATTCGATTTCAATTAGCGATAATAATGTACCCTAAAGAAATTACAATAATCAGACCATAGGAACTCGTATATTACCAAAATTACCGTAAATTACGGGCGTAAATTACAGGCGTAACTTACCGAGCATGTTCTCTAGGATGTTTCTCACGTGATAATGCTTGCAAAAATTTAACTTGTTGCGTATAAATAGGTGAACTTAATTAAAATTGCTTCATATTCTTAAATGTTTAATAATAATGAAAAAAATAACAATAAATTTTGTTCTTTTTTTTGTTCAATAATTTCCAATTATGTGATATATAGCATACTAGCTGTGCCCCGCGGTGTAACCCGCTCATCCCGTGGGAACACTAAATTTATTCGGGATGAAAAGTATCCTATGTCCTTCCCGGGACTGAAACTATCTATATACCAAATTTCATCTAAATCGGTTCAGCGGTTTAAGAGTGAAGAGGTAACAGACAGACACACTTTCGCATTTATAATATTAGTATGGATTTTGTTACATCGCTCTGTCGGAATCTATTTCTTTTATTTGTGTGGATATTCGCAAATGTCGAAAATGATCTTTCTACTGATGCAGATGTGGCTGGTACTGATACTGACAAGATTTTTAGAACTACCTTTCCCAACGCAGAATTTGCATATAGCGATTGCCACCATGATACAGGCTCGACGATTTGCCATACAAATTCTTTTTCGAATATCCCGTTTCGACATTTGTACTCTGATAGCTCTTTCAGAATTACTTGAGCATCACATTCAGCAGATTCCATAATGACCGAATATCCGTCACGGTGCTCTTCAGAATTCAGAGAGATCCCCTGATTTTTTGGGTCAAGAATAGCTGTAGTAAAGTGTATGGGTTTTAAACAGTTCTATTCTCTTGAAATTTTTCAATCAAACTGCACAAATGCTCTTCACTAAATACGCGTCTAGCCACGTCATCACCAATTAACATGTTTTCCACTTCTTCTAAACCTCGTCGCACTAAGTGAATCGTACACGCATCTCCTTCGAGTTTAATTATTCATTTTACAATGGGTTTGAACAAATTAATATGCTGCTCCAGGTTGCTCCATGTATTTTCTTCCAGCAGTTCACTTTTGAACTTTTGCATGTCTCTATTATTTTCATTGATTACCATTGTTTGCAGAATTGCTTTTGATTTTGTAAAATTTTGTAGACAGTGCAAGCTTCCCCATCGTGTTTTCACCGGTAATACTAAAGTCACATTTAATGATTTGTCACAAACTATTTTTTTGAATTCGGCGCATAATATGTGTGATTTCAAAATACACTTTACAACAGTAACCACTGTTGTAAACATTTCATGTACTTCAGGCATTTTTAGCACACCTGCTACTTATTAGCAAATTGAGGGTATGGGCAAGGACCCAATCCTCGTGGTCTTTTCGTACCTATCGCCTAACAATTTGCCGCATTTTTTCATGTTGGCTGCGTTGTCCGTTATAATCCCGAGATATTTTACAGCCCCAATTTCTTTCTTCCAATCAGGAACCGCTACTATCTAGGAATACTGAGACTGGGACCCAGCTTCTAATTAGTTGAAATAATACCATATACCTCTAGCGGTTTTTTTACCTGCTAGAATACAATACGAATACGACCCTATTTGATAAGCATTTACCTGTTTGCAAAATAACGTCCTAACTTTAAAATTAACACGAAATGTAGTTAATAAAATTATTGAAAAGATACTTGGCAGCATTTTAAGCGATTAATAACCCAACCTTAACCCAACCAGATTTACTTGTGGAGAACTTTACCGAGAATTCTCGGTAAGTTACGGTAATTTCTCAAGTTGAGAATTACGGTAAGTGCGTAATTTCTCAGCGGCACATCACTAGTCCTGTCATGTGTCAAATGTGTATTTAAGAAAAAATCTTACTGTAACTGCGGTTCTTGACGACGCGGTTGGCTCAGTTTGTAAGCACCCACTGAGCCGGCGGTCCCGGGTTCCAAACCCGGCCAGGGCAAATATTTGTGTGATTAACTCGAATATTTGTGCTTGGGTCATGGTTGTTCTATCTATTTAAGTATATATTTATCTATATAAGTTTGTATATCATCGTCTAGTACCCATAACACAAGCCATCTTGAGCTTAATTTGGGATTAGATCGATTTGTGTAAGGTTGTCTGATATTTATTTATTTTATTTAAGTGCTCTATTTTTTGTAAGGCCTTACGGTGGAGTTGTATTGTTGTGTGCAGGTTGGAGGCGAGCGAGGGCGACGGAGGCATATTCAAGTCGCTGGTGGAACAGACCGGACGAGACACAGCAGCTCTGCTGTACCAGATGGCTGAGGAGGTGAGTTTTCTTATTAACACTTTCGCAACCAAGGATTTCGTAGCGCTACGCGGGTAGCCGAAAACTTGCTACGAACACAGCGTCCACGGAGCGGGTTCCCGGTGTTGAAAGTGTTAACCGACTTCGAAAAAATGTGGTTCTTAGTTTGACCTGTATATACAACGTGATTTTATACAATTGCTTTAACTTCGACATAGTGCTTGGAACATTAACGTAAACTTATCCCTTAAACCGTTTAATGATATTCGAAAAATATTTTTTTTTTGGTATCCCATACAAAGTAATTAATTATTTAATTGGTGGCTATTGTAAAAGGTCCTTTTGAGTTAGGCAATAGTTAGAGTCAACTTGTTGTCATTTTAACGTCACTGATAAAACTTCATCGATGACAGAATTGAGAGCTCGTTAAAAACTTTAGCTAGGTGGAATGCGTGTGGATGGTCTTGGGTTCAAACCCCGGTAAAGAATTTTCTTTTTGTATTTATTTTTGTTCATTGGCAGTGAAAGTTAAATTTTTTGTGCTTATTTTTTATTTCAGAACAATTTTTGCGATGTGTTTAATCCATTTTAATTTTAATTCACTTTATTTAAATTCTTTCGGGTTATGGTATAGTCACAAATGAAACTAATTAAGTTTAAGTATAAACATTTAATTACATAAACAATATTGGCCTAATAAAATAAAATGATCTCCTCATCAGTATTTAACACTCAATATTTTTTATTTAAACCAAAATAATAATTTACTACAACTTGTTTTCAAAGTGCCCGCCATTATTTTCTAAACAAATATTCAACCGAAATCGTATCTCGCGATTTAGTTTGACAGGAGTGGCACGCATGGCATCGGCTTCTTCCTGAATTCGTTGCAGTAGGTCTTCCCTCGAAGCCACAGGTTTGGAGTAGACTTTTCTTTTAAAGTACCCCAGACATTAAAGTCTACGGTCCGGAGATCTGCATGGCGGGCCACGCAAGAGTTTGACTGCCGCGTGTCTAATCCAACGCCCAGCAAAGTGCACATCCAAATACTGTCTAAAACGGCCAGCAAAATGTGCGGGTGCTTCGTCATGCTGGATCCAGTGTGTCCGCAGTGTTTCCAATGGAATATCATCGAAATAATCCAAATTATGCAAGTTCTTAATGGGATATCGACGTCGGTACTCCCTTGCTGCTTCCGCCGCATATCCATTGCAGAAACCGTAAACAAAGTGCATATTGGCTTCTTCTTCGGCCGTATAATTTATCCGTGGCATCACAAAGCAAGTGAACACAATTATTTCATTAAAAATTAAGTAAATAACAACAATAATAAATTACTATTGTCAATTTGACGTGACACATGCGAGTCAAGTGAGAGCAAAATAAAAAAGAACTTATTGATTTAGACCTTGTCGTACATAAGGAACACTGAAAACTCTTTACATACGAAAATCATAGCGGTTTTTCAAAGTATCTATAAACGTTCTTTTACTTTCTATTTGATACAATTGAGTTCATGTTATTTTATTTCTTATCACGATGCTGAAGTATTTAACGATAGACAGTTACGTACCTACGTCTTTTTTCAAAAAAAACGCTATTGTGACTAAATCTTGCGTTACGTTCATGTGCTATTTCTGTTAATTGGTAGAAATCTATTACATCGGGAAATTTATAATCTGAAGAAAGAACATAAATATTGAAAGCTCCAGTGAGTCCAGCTGTTCGACGGCACGTAGCTCAAAAAAATATTGATATACACAAAACAAACACAACTATATGCAGGTATAAGGCCTCTTCCAATTGTGACGAAATTTTGGAAACTGAATGAGAAATAGGTACATGGGCTAGCATCACTGTCACTCACCGGTTGGAGTAGGTCCGCGTCCTGTCGCGCGACACGGCCAGCGCCTCGCTCTGTTCGCTGTCTCGCTCTGTTCTTTGCTCGAAAGTGAAGTTCTCCGGGATCGCTAGAGGCGCCTGTAATATTTAATTTTCATTTAATGTGACTATAAATACTTATAGTACTAGAAATCCTGAAAATAAAACTAAACTCGGACAATAATATATAACTGCAGACGAGTAAGGGCTTGCCCGCTAGTGTTACTTCGAGTTTATCACAGAAATATTTGCCATTGCCGGAATTCAAACCCAGGACCTAGGAAAGAGGATCTGTGCGCCCTAAAAACGATGACTGATTATAAAAGGCGTAAAACAGAATGGCGTTGTCTTGTATCGGAGTTAAAGATCCTGTTTCGGTCACTAAGTCAGACTAGTAAGTCAATAAGTAGGTAAGTAAGTGCGTGAGTAAATAAGTAAATAGGTAAGTAAGTGAGTGAATAAGTAAGTAAGTAGGTAGGTAAGTAAGTAAGTAGGAAGGTCAGTAAGTTAGTGAGTATGTAAATAACTGAGTAAGTAAATAGGTAATCAAGTGAGTGAGTAAGTACGTAAATAGGTAAGTAAGTAACTGAGTGAGCAAGTGACTGAGTACGTAAGTAAGTAAGTTAGTGAGTATGCAAATAGGTAAAGTAAGTAAGTAAGTAAGTGAGTGAGTGAGTAAGTAATAAGTGAGTGAGTGAGTAGGTAAGTAAGTAATTAAGTAAAGTTACCTGGCTCTTGGACAGAAGGGAGCGCCGTGGCGCGTCGCGTGCACCAGACTGCAGCAGCTCGAAGGGATGCCCAGATTCTAAGATGCGGCCGCTGCAAATAATCAATCAAGAAATTTAAACATTATAGTCCCCTGGGTCACGGGACAGAAAACCATAAGAAAAAGTTAGTTCACTCAAAATAACAGTCTCACAATTAACACAAATTATATGATTTACACTGGCGATGTTTTAAAACAAAAAATGATTTTATTTCGAAAACTAAGCAGAGCTCGGCTTAATTATACTACATTTTATTTTCTACACATACTCAGGAATGCGCTGGTGAAATTATTTGGATTCCTCCCGAGTACCTGTATATTTGGTTAGGTCGTGGCTTTTTTAATTTTGAATTTAGGTTATGTATAGTTGAAGTAATGCAAGCTGAGCTAATCCACTTAAGAACTGAATACCATTGAACACACCACAACTGGTAAACCGCAAATTAAGATAACGAGCTCGTAGTAAAAGCAGATTGTAACCACCTTGGAAGGTTAATATAGATTATCGACTCTATTTCCTTGGACTTTAGACTACAAAATGCACTAACAGAATAATGGTGATCATAACTTTTTGGAATTTTACAACCGTCCGACTCTTCACAAGAACGTATTCTCTTGAAAAAGGACTATGAACTCTCATCATCAACCATTTTTAACCTATTCAACAAGGAATAAGGTTGAAAATTCAATATCCACGCAATGTAGTTCTAACCTTTTTTTGTAAGTAACTGGTTGGCGCCAGGTTGGCCCTTAAGAGAACAAAAGCAGATAGGATTGTATTAGACACAATGCTATTGTGAATGCAGGTAAGTGGATTAGCTCAGCTTGCATTACTTCAACTATATAAAGTGGAGGGTGTTACCGGTCCATGACAATGACGCGATCGTAGTCCATGACAGTGTTGAGCCGGTGCGCGATCGTGAGCACGGTGGAGTGCGCGAACTTGCTGCGGATCGTGTTCTGGATCTGCTTGTCCGTTCTGTAACAAAGAAGTTTATTGATCGAGCGAACGAAGGAGTCTGTTTCAAAGTCGCTGTTTGCGCACACCAGGCACACCAGCTGTCGGGTCGGAGCTGAACTTGTTATACACACAGGGTACCCTCACTCGGTGTCCACGTTGGCGGTGGCCTCGTCCGGCCGGGCTGAACTTGTTATACACACAGGGTACACTCACTCGGCGTCCACGTTGGCGGTGGCCTCGTCCGGCCGGGCTGAACTTGTTATACACACAGGGTACACTCACTCGGCGTCCACGTTGGCGGTGGCCTCGTCCGGCCGGGCTGAACTTGTTATACACACAGGGTACACTCACTCGGTGTCCACGTTGGCGGTGGCCTCGTCCGGCCGGGCTGAACTTGTTATACACACAGGGTACACTCACTCGGTGTCCACGTTGGCGGTGGCCTCGTCCGGCCGGGCTGAACTTGTTATACACACAGGGTACCCTCACTCGGTGTCCACGTTGGCGGTGGCCTCGTCCAGCCGGGCTGAACTTGTTATACACACAGGGTATACTCACTCGGTGTCCACGTTGGCGGTGGCCTCGTCCGGCCGGGCTGAACTTGTTATACACACAGGGTACACTCACTCGGTGTCCACGTTGGCGGTGGCCTCGTCCGGCCGGGCTGAACTTGTTATACACACAGGGTACCCTCACTCGGTGTCCACGTTGGCGGTGGCCTCGTCCAGCCGGGCTGAACTTGTTATACACACAGGGTATACTCACTCGGTGTCCACGTTGGCGGTGGCCTCGTCCAGCCGGGCTGAACTTGTTATACACACAGGGTATACTCACTCGGTGTCCACGTTGGCGGTGGCCTCGTCCAGCCGGGCTGAACTTGTTATACACACAGGGTATACTCACTCGGTGTCCACGTTGGCGGTGGCCTCGTCCGGCCGGGCTGAACTTGTTATACACACAGGGTACACTCACTCGGCGTCCACGTTGGCGGTGGCCTCGTCCGGCCGGGCTGAACTTGTTATACACACAGGGTATACTCACTCGGTGTCCACGTTGGCGGTGGCCTAGTCCGGCCGGGCTGAACTTGTTATACACACAGGGTACACTCACTCGGTGTCCACGTTGGCGGTGGCCTCGTCCGGCCGGGCTGAACTTGTTATACACACAGGGTACCCTCACTCGGTGTCCACGTTGGCGGTGGCCTCGTCCAGCCGGGCTGAACTTGTTATACACACAGGGTATACTCACTCGGTGTCCACGTTGGCGGTGGCCTCGTCCGGCCGGGCTGAACTTGTTATACACACAGGGTATACTCACTCGATGTCCACGTTGGCGGTGGCCTCGTCCGGCCGGGCTGAACTTGTTATACACACAGGGTACACTCACTCGGTGTCCACGTTGGCGGTGGCCTCGTCCGGCCGGGCTGAACTTGTTATACACACAGGGTACCCTCACTCGGTGTCCACGTTGGCGGTGGCCTCGTCCAGCCGGGCTGAACTTGTTATACACACAGGGTACCCTCACTCGGTGTCCACGTTGGCGGTGGCCTCGTCCGGCCGGGCTGAACTTGTTATACACACAGGGTATACTCACTCGGTGTCCACGTTGGCGGTGGCCTCGTCCAGCCGGGCTGAACTTGTTATACACACAGGGTATACTCACTCGGTGTCCACGTTGGCGGTGGCCTCGTCCGGCCGGGCTGAACTTGTTATACACACAGGGTACCCTCACTCGGTGTCCACGTTGGCGGTGGCCTCGTCCGGCCGGGCTGAACTTGTTATACACACAGGGTATACTCACTCGGTGTCCACGTTGGCGGTGGCCTCGTCCAGCCGGGCTGAACTTGTTATACACACAGGGTATACTCACTCGGTGTCCACGTTGGCGGTGGCCTCGTCCAGCCGGGCTGAACTTGTTATACACACAGGGTATACTCACTCGGTGTCCACGTTGGCGGTGGCCTCGTCCAGCCGGGCTGAACTTGTTATACACACAGGGTATACTCACTCGGTGTCCACGTTGGCCGTGGCCTCTTCCAGCACGAACACACCAGGCACACCAGGCACACCAGCGGTCTCTGGCCGGAACTGTACTTCTTATTACACTCACTCGGTCAATGATGACTGTCAAGGGCGTGGGAGCCTCGTGGCGTAACACCTCCCCTCCTAGACGAGCAACTATTTGCCAATGTTTAATGAAAATGTTGCGGCTCGACGTTCCTGTAGCGTTTGGGTAGTGGTCTCAAGTGGTAACTCGTTTTCTTTTCCAGTAGGAATGTTCAGCCAATGCCGTTTGTAGTAGGTAGTATATTGCCATTGATATAGCCGCAGTCAGTATGATAATGACGTATACTGGTATAGTCGTGTGGTAGAAGGTTGAAGAGTCCACAGAAGTGTTTTGCACTGGGGGCTCCATTATTACTTGATGCTGAATGTCGTGCAGAGTATTCAAGTCGATCGTGGTTAGATTATATCGGAATGTTGACGCTGAGGTTCGCGGGACAATAGATTTAGGCAGGGTCATGATTTCGATCGCATGTCCTCGAAGCTTATCGTCTATGTTAACAAGGGTGAATTCTGGTGTCCTCACTTTGCAGTCTCGTGGTAAAGTGGCTAAAAAGCTTCCCTGCAGGATTCGATGTTCTTCTTGTCTACACGATATCTGTACTTTTGTTTTCCTTGGAAGTGAAATGATGTAATGTCTGCTGTCCAGTTCGAGTAAAGCTTCCTTAGTGAGCGTGACGAGTGTGGGTTTACATTGTTCATCTATTTCTTGTTCATGCACAAGACGGGATATGCAGTCTCTTTGTGACCGGATCTGGTGAATGGTCTTTTGTTCGCAGATGTACCATGTGTCTACCTTCGGGCATTCTGCCTCCATATACGCAAATTCCCGGGAATTGGTTGCCACAAAAGGAGATGGAGGTATTATAATTTGGGAGTATTTATTGGGTACGGGACAGAGTCTATATAAGTCATATACGGCTGGGGACATAATAATAATAATAATAATACTCTTTATTGTGCACCACTAAATATAAATAAAGATTACACAAAGAAATCGCAAAAAACAAATCAGTAGGTAACAACAGGCGGTCTTATCGCTAAAAAGCGATCTCTTCCAGACAACCTTAGGGTAGTGAGAAATACGAAAAATAATAATGAAATTGGTAGTGCAATATTTTTGAAAACGACTAATTTGACACATACATCTACAGACAAACTAAAACATAAAAACTAATATACGTACATTACAAATAGATTAATTAAAAATAGATACTAAAATATATAAATATATATACATAAATACATAATACAAACATAAATACATATGACGACATACATAAAATGAATTAACCACATCGACAACTAGACCTCAGAAAGCGACAAATAATGTTGTTTGAGATGATTTTTGAAAATCGGAAGAGATTTTGCACGCCTCAGATCCAACGGCAAAGCATTCCACAACTGGACCGCTTGGAAGGTGAATGAGTCATTATAAAATTTGGAAGATGAAACAGCAGGAGCAAGAATACAATTTTGAGAACACCTTAACGAAGACAGATATTTAAAGCGTTCTTTAAGATAGCAGGGGGTAGCGGGGTTGAAAAGTACGCCATAGAGAAGGGCAAGAATGTGAGAGTTACGGCGAAGACGAATGGGAAGCCATTTGAGCTGAGAACGAAAATGGGAGACGTGGTCATACTTACGCAAGCCAAAAATAAACCGGATACTAAGGTTTTGAAGGCGCTCTAGTTTGTTAAGCTGAGCTTCAGAAAGATCTAAATAGCACACATCGGCATAGTCAAGAATAGGGAGTAGAAGTGACTGAGCAAGAGCAATTTTAGTAGGTAGTGGCAAAAAGTTACGAAGACGCCTTAAAGAACCTATCGCGGCAAACATCTTTCTACTAACCACGCCGACCTGAGGAACCCATGACAGAGTACAGTCCATGATCACACCAAGATTTTTTACCTGCTGTGAATAGGGGATCTGAGTACCGTCAAACATAATGACAGGTAAGTTCGCAAAATCGATTCGCGGCATGAATTTCGAGCTGCCAATAATAATTACCTGCGTCTTGGTTGGATTGATTTTCAGTCCATAGCGGAAACTCCAGTTTGATATATACTCCAGGTCATTATTAGTTGTGCTTATAACTGAAGCCAGATCATTAAGTGAACTTTGTGAGTAAATTTGGAGATCGTCAGCATAAAGGTGATAAGAAGAGGAAATACTATTTGTAATGGAATTTATAAAAATGGAAAAAAGAAGAGGGGATAACATAATGGGAAATTTAAGTAAAACTACGAGCTTTTGATCGGTAAAATAGGATTCTAGACTAATTGTATCATAATAATATCTTAAATCTAAATCTAAGACCGATGTGGGCCCGGGCCCATATAAATATTTAATCGTTTTTATCATATTATCTAGATCATTAATAGATAAAAGTGCGTGGTGCATAGAATTTGTGCGAGCTAATTCATATAAAAGATCGTGCACATTTCCGCTCAAAATATTGAAAATATGTGAGAGCCGGGTGTACTGCGAGAAAAAGCTGTAACTGGCGTTAGCATTGTTGGTTAAGTTAGCGACTACTTTTCTCAGTTGGTTCTGGTTGTTTAAGGTACAGAACGTTTAATTCCGTTTGCGCAAATTCTAGTGTTTCTTCTAGTGTCTTAGGACGCATGCTGCGTCCTGTCACAGGACCCATATAACGTAAATCTGAACGACCTATTAAATTTCATAAATGAGATAGCGGTTTTTCAAAGTATCTATAAACGTTCTTTTACTTTCTATTTGATACAATTGAGTTCATGTTATTTTATTTCTTATCACGATGCTGAAGTATTTAACGATAGACAGTTACGTACCTACGTCTTTTTTCAAAAAAAACGCTATTGTGACTAAATCTTGCGTTACGTTCATGTGCTATTTCTGTTAATTGGTAGAAATCTATTACATCGGGAAATTTATAATCTGAAGAAAGAACAATAATATTGAAAGCTCCAGTGAGTCCAGCTGTTCGACGGCACGTAGCTCAAAAAAATATTGATATACACAAAACAAACACAACTATATGCAGGTATAAGGCCTCTTCCAATTGTGACGAAATTTTGGAAACTGAATGAGAAATAGGTACATGGGCTAGCATCACTGTCACTCACCGGTTGGAGTAGGTCCGCGTCCTGTCGCGCGACACGGCCAGCGCCTCGCTCTGTTCGCTGTCTCGCTCTGTTCTTTGCTCGAAAGTGAAGTTCTCCGGGATCGCTAGAGGCGCCTGTAATATTTAATTTTCATTTAATGTGACTATAAATACTTATAGTACTAGAAATCCTGAAAATAAAACTAAACTCGGACAATAATATATAACTGCAGACGAGTAAGGGCTTGCCCGCTAGTGTTACTTCGAGTTTATCACAGAAATATTTGCCATTGCCGGAATTCAAACCCAGGACCTAGGAAAGAGGATCTGTGCGCCCTAAAAACGATGACTGATTATAAAAGGCGTAAAACAGAATGGCGTTGTCTTGTATCGGAGTTAAAGATCCTGTTTCGGTCACTAAGTCAGACTAGTAAGTCAATAAGTAGGTAAGTAAGTGCGTGAGTAAATAAGTAAATAGGTAAGTAAGTGAGTGAATAAGTAAGTAAGTAGGTAGGTAAGTAAGTAAGTAGGAAGGTCAGTAAGTTAGTGAGTATGTAAATAACTGAGTAAGTAAATAGGTAATCAAGTGAGTGAGTAAGTACGTAAATAGGTAAGTAAGTAGGAAGGTCAGTAAGTTAGTGAGTATGTAAATAACTGAGTAAGTAAATAGGTAATCAAGTGAGTGAGTAAGTACGTAAATAGGTAAGTAAGTAAGTGAGTGAGCAAGTGACTGAGTACGTAAGTAAGTAAGTTAGTGAGTATGCAAATAGGTAAAGTAAGTAAGTAAGTAAGTGAGTGAGTGAGTAAGTAATAAGTGAGTGAGTGAGTAGGTAAGTAAGTGAGTAAGTAAGTAATTAAGTAAAGTTACCTGGCTCTTGGACAGAAGGGAGCGCCGCGGCGCGTCGCGTGCACCAGACTGCAGCAGCTCGAAGGGATGCCCAGATTCTACGATGCGGCCGCTGCAAATAATCAATCAAGAAATTTAAACATTATAGTCCCCTGGGTCACGGGACAGAAAACCATAAGAAAAAGTTAGTTCACTCAAAATAACAGTCTCACAATTAACACAAATTATATGATTTACACTGGCGATGTTTTAAAACAAAAAATGATTTTATTTCGAAAACTAAGCAGAGCTCGGCTTAATTATACTACATTTTATTTTCTACACATACTCAGGAATGCGCTGGTGAAATTATTTGGATTCCTCCCGAGTACCTGTATATTTGGTTAGGTCGTGGCTTTTTTAATTTTGAATTTAGGTTATGTATAGTTGAAGTAATGCAAGCTGAGCTAATCCACTTAAGAACTGAATACCATTGAACACACCACAACTGGTAAACCGGCGTTCATCGATTTATAAGACGTTATCACGTCAAAAGTAGATTAGTGCGAATAACAAATGATTGACAGCCTCGTGTGTATAAATAGTAAATAAATAAATATCAGACAACCTCACACAAATCGATTTAGTCCTAAATTAAGCTCAAGAAGGCCTGTGTTATGGGTACTAGACGACGATATACATACTTATATAGATAAATATATACTTAAATACAAAGAACAACCATGACCCAAGCACAAATATTCGAGTCCATCACACAAATATTAGCCCCGGCCGGGATTCGAACCCGGGACCGCCGGCTCAGTAGGTCTACAAACTGCGCCAACCGCGTCGTCAAACGTGGTACATACCTGAACAGCGCCTGTATGAGCGAGCTTTTCCCAGCGCCCGTCCTTCCCACCACGGCCACCTTCTCGGCCGGTCGCACCACGAAACTAACCCCGCGGATTGCGTACGTCGGGGCCTCCACCACTTTCGCGTCTTTCGCGTCTTTTGGCGCTTCCACCTCTTTTTTGGGGGGCTTCTCGTATTCTAGGGATACGTCTTCGAAGGCGATTTCACCTGTTAATATTTCAATTGTTAGTTGACTTGATGGCTGTCATTATTTGAAAGAAAGAAAAAAAGGAAATACATTTATTCGTGACATGGCCATAAAACATAATTACACAGATTTGAGGGTTCACCTTAGGAACTCGAAAAGGGGAGCCCAAATCGCAATGGCAACCGACAAAACGAAAATAGTCTTAATTATGACATATTTTAGAGAAATCTACCATTTCCTGAAACTAAAACAGCGCAGAAACATTCCCAGACTTATTATTTAATAAAGTACATCTAATGGATATGAATGAGTGTCAAGTATGACAAGATGATGTCGAGGACAGAGCGAAGTGGGAAGTGGATAAGTAAAGTACGGAAAGCTGACCTCGTCACCATGTGAAAGGAAAAGAAGAAAGAGAGGGAGAGGAAGAAGAGGGATAGAGATAGGGAGATAGAGAGAGAGAGATGTTTATTAAACAAACCCTCTTTAGGACACTGCTCAAAATTTAGTCTTCGATGCCTCATCCTGAGCTCTTTAGTTGGGATAATGGCCAGGAAAAGAGAGAGAAAAAAATAGAGGGAATGCTTATTAAACAAACCTTTTTCAGGCCACAGCTCGAAATTTAGTCCTGGATGGTTCATCTTGAGCGCTTTAGTGTCGACTTCGACTGGTTTCTCCGGCGGCAGGTTGGTGTACTCCAACATACGTTCCACCTACACATTAATAAATAATTTAATTTTTGTTTGTCACGCAGGGAAGAAAAACGCCTAAGAACGTTAGATCACAAACAGATGTGTGATTGATTCCCACGTTTTCATAGGCGTTATTTCATTTTTAAATAAAGAACTGCCAGTCGATCAGAAATATTGGGCGATTTGATCGGGTTGGTTTGTGACAAGTATTTTTCTTTCATAGTAATTATTTTATGGGTTCCATTTAATCTCCAGAGGCCTTGCTTCATGAAGCTACTTGCCGTAATTTTTGGAGCAGTAGATGTAAAAAAGAAAATTTCAGCCTGAAACGTAATTTTTCGTCCGACGACGCAACGAAGCCACGCAGTTATGTCGCCTAAATTTGGCTAGTTTTAAATCTTGTTTATATGTTATTTTTGTAGTTCACAGTGTCTATATTTTATGATTGTAAAGCTGTGTATTTTATTTGAATAATTAAATAATAACATTATGCTTAATACTTACTGATGTCATCTGATTCTCAACCTCGGCAGTCTGCCGCATGCCGTACTGGCACATTCCGACTAGGCCAATCACTTGGGTTATGGCCAGGCCGACGTTGCCTCCCATTGTTTCTAGACAAATTAGTACATTTTAGTAACAAGTCCATTGAACTTATTAACTTTGATACAGGTTAACTTTGATAGTGTATAAAACACAGCGCCTTGCAAATAATGATAGCAAGATTTCACTTGCCTCCGGTTTGCTAAAAGAATTGTTCAGGCACCGTTATTACATTCATATTCATTCACGAAGTTGTAAATTAAAATAACGTTAAGTCCTCTGCTATAGGTACCTTCAAGAGCGCGAGAATTTTGTCAATTTCGCGTACTTTTTGAAACAAAAATTATCAATGAAAAATTCAAACTGTAGTTTTCAAATATATACCAATAAATCCCAATAGCCCTGTTCTAGGTACTAACATCAATAATATTTAAAGAAACATGTTTGATCATAGAGAAAAATGTCTAAAACAATCAGCATTTTAAAAGGAATAAGGTTTCTTAATGTCCTTACCTTGTCCAGCGAAGAGGAAGAAGCTAAAAGTGACGAAGCCGAGGTACAGGCAGCAGACCATGTCCATCCACAGACCGAACGCCCTGTTCGTCTCCAGCACCAGGGTCCATGAGGAGCTGTGCAGGTCCTGTGGGTACAGTGAGATTTAGTGGACCACTTTTTATTCGATGGTTTTTTTAGAAAAAGGGACCCTATTACTAAGAGTCCCTTGTCCGCCCGTCTGTCTGTCCGTCTGCCACCAGGCTGTATCTCATGAACCGTGAGATAAGCAGTTGATATTTCCTGTTACTTGAAGTTCTTATCTCACCACCTACTATTTTCTGTTTAATTTTGTTTTCTCCGCTACCCAAAGGTTGTCTGGAAGAGATCGCTCTTTAGCGATAAGACCGCCTATTGTCTACCATTGTTTAATTTAAAATTTCTCATGTAATATTTTTCTTGTTGGTGTGCAATAAAGTGTTGTTGTATTGTATTGTATTTTCACAGATGATGTATTTCTGTTGCCGCTATAATAAATACTAAAAAACGGAATAAAATTAATCTTGATAGCTTGATGCAGGATCGTCATTTGATTTGTATGTGCGCGCGGCGCCATGCCAGCCTGGCGCCATCTATTTTCATAATTTCCTCTGTCCTCGCGTCACACCGAAACGACTGGACAAATTTTAACCAATTTCGGTACAGGGATAGCTGGACATACAAAGATGGCTATAGAATTTATATTTTTTTATTTTGTAAATTGTGACGCCTAGAGACCATATACATCTCTAAGAAATTTAGTTTAATTATTTATTTATTTATTTTTTCTTTTGTATAGTTAGTTTCTTATTCAGTCCTTAACTTTTCTAAGGATTAAAATTAATTTATTTTGTTTTGCATGTTGTGACGCCTGAGAGACCATGTACATTTCTAAGAAATCTAAATTAAGTACTTAATTATTTTGTTGCATCAGTTATTGATTTTGACTTCTTGAGACCTTATACATCTCAACGGAATTGAATTATTCATTAATTAATTATACCGATCTATATTGCGTGTCGTGACGCCTAGAGACCTTCTACATCTCTGAAAAAATCACTTTATTTTATATAATTTTTAGTGTGAACATTGATTTGGAGACTTGTACATCTCCTCTAACATATATGTATCAATTACCTAGCTATAATATAATTGTATTAGTTTTTAAGTATAATTCACGAAAAAATGACTTACTGTTGAGTTTCTTTCGGCTTTCTTCTCAACAGCGGTCTCCTCTTGCGAAATGCCGGTAGACTCACAATCTGACTTGTAAAAGTGCCCTTGTGGCCTACTTACTGAATAAATTATTTCATTTCATTTCATTTCAATCACTTTAACCCGACTACGTTTTAAATAAAAATGCGCGTAAGAAGTTGCCTTACCTTCTAGAAAAGTTCTAAAAAGTTAACATCCCAAGTAGCAATAAAGCTGCAGAAGCGCTTATTCAGCCTTTATTCAGCTCAAATTAGCAGTATAAGGGCTTAAGCACTTCTGCATCTTGTTTTCTACTTGACCGTCGCCTATAGACATTGCCATATTATTTATTTATTTAAACTTTATTGCACAAAAGAAGAACTTAACGTACAAAAGGCGGACTTAATGCCATGAGGCATTCTCTACCAGTCAACCTTAGGGCGTAGCAGAGAAATTGTAGGCGGTGCATCAAACAACATACTTACATATAATTAAAATACTCATACTAGGTACATACATATAGATAATATGGTTCACCAATGTTTGACCAAAAAACGTTTGACCAAATGATCACTTGACCAAACAACGTTTCACCAAAATAACGTTTCGCCAAATGATCATTTTACAAAAGTATCATTTGACCAAATGATCACTTGACCAAACAACGTTTCACCAAATAATCATTTGACCAAATGATCATTTAACCAAATGTTATTTCAAGATGAAGATGAGGATGACGATGAGGATGAGGATGAGGATGTATCTCTATCTTATCTTTATCTTGTCCTGTCCTGTCCTGTCCCGTCCCGTCCCGTCCCGTCCCGTCCCGTCCCGTCCCGCCCCGCCCCGCCCCGCCCCGCCCCGCCCCGCCCCGCCCCGTCCCGCCCCGCCCCGTCCCGTCGCGTCCCGTCCCGACCATCATGTGTCCTCTATGGATATAAAAAAAATTAAAAAAATGATCATTTGGTCAAATGATTATTTGGTGAAATGAACAATTTGTAAAATGATCATTTGGCGAAACGTTATTTTGGTGAAACGTTATTTTGGTGAAACGTTGTTTGGTCAAACGTTGTTTGGTCAAACGTTTTTTGGTCAAACGATAGGACACCAGATAATATACATAGATATAAATAGATACATACATAAATATATACGACGATGAAACAAACCAAGCAGATATACTATGAGACTTCAGTTCTGCCAGCAAAGAAACTTCGCACGGCCCTTTTAAATGCCAACTTACTCGGAGCCTGTTTGATTATTAGTATGAAATTTACCTGTAATTTGTCAAACTCTCGCGCCAGAGTGATCTGCGTGGCCTTAGTGGAGCGGATGGTGGCCAGCCCGCCCACCGTCGCCGTCGTGTGGTTCAGCGACTGGCTGCGCGCTGCCGACACACCATTACTATTAGTCATCATCCTCCTAGCCTTTGTCCCTTTGCAGAGAATGAATTCTCAATCGGGGTCGGCTACCTAAATCCCAAGATGTGGCGTAGGCACTAGTTTTTACGCAAGCGACTGCCATCTGACCTTCCAACCCAGAGGGGAAACTAGGCCTTATTGGGCTTAGGTGGTTTCCTCACGATGTTTTCCTTCACCGAAAAGCGAGTGGTAAATATCAAATGACATTCCGTACATAAGTTCCGAAAAACTCATTGGTACGGGCCGGGTTCGAACCCGCGACCTTCGGATTGAAAGTCGCATGCCCTAACCACTAGGCTACCACCGCTTAATAAACATGGAAGTCACTAAACATGGGTACAGAACTCAATCTACATACAAGCGCGCTCGAGCACACGCACACATAGACATCGCTCACGGACACGTCAAGCGGATGGCACTAGCGCTCGCACTGGTCCGAACTGGTCCGAGATATCGTGTCCGAGGAATGTCTACGTGTGCGTTTGCTCGAGCGCGCTTGTGTGTAGAGTGATTTCTGTACCTATCTGTTTTGTGTCTTCGTTATCTTCAGGGTTAGTCAATTACACGGCAAAAATACTTTTCAAACAATATAAATAGAAGAGGAGCTATAGTTGAAATAAGGAACTACACTCAAGTGTACGTATTTTTTTTTGTCAAAAACAAATTAAAGCCAGCTGAGCTTGTCATAAATTATTTAAGGAGTCGCGATGGTTAATTGTGGAATTCTTTAGAGAAAATCAAAGAGCTTAAGCCATTGCTGTGTTGAAATTATGAAAGTTTTTCATATAACGATAGCCTCGATCCTTCTGAGCTCCCTGCTGGTGCTGAGGAACCGCCCTCGCAGGAACAGCAGGCACCAGGTCACCAGGCACACCAGATCACCTGTATCAAGGGACTCACCGATAGCCTCGATCCTCTTGAGCTCCCTGCTGGTGCTGAGGAACCGCCCTCGCAGGAACAGCAGGCACCAGGTCACCAGGCACACCAGATCACCTGTATCAAGGGACTCACCAATAGCCTCGATCCTCTTGAGCTCCCTGCTGGTGCTGAGAAACAGCCCTCGCAGCAGGAACAGCAGCCACCAGGTCACCAAGCACACCAGATCACCTGTGTCAAGGGACTCACCGATAGCCTCGATTCTCTTCAGCTCCCTGCTGGTGCTGGGGAACAGCCCTCGCAGGAACAGCAGCCACCAGGTCACCAGGCACACCAGATCACCTGCTTCAAGGGACTCACCAATAGCCTCGATCCTCTTGAGCTCCCTGCTGGTGCTTAGGAACAGCACTCGCCGGAACAGAAGCCACCAGGTCACCAGGCACACCAGGTCACCTGTATCAAGGGACTCACCAATAGCCTCGATCCTCTTCAGCTCCCTGCTAGTACTGAGGAACAGCCCTCGCAAGAACAGCAGCCACCAGGTCACCACGCACACCAGATCACCTGTATCAAGGGACTCACCGATAGCCTCGATCCTCTTGAGCTCCCTGCTGGTGCTTAGGAACAGCCCTCGCAGCAGCAGCCACCAGGTCATCAGGCACACCAGATCACCTGCTTCAAGCGACTCACCGATAGCCTCGATTCTCTTCAGCTCCCTGCTGGTGCTTAGGAACAGCCCTCGCAGCAGGAACAGCAGACAGGCCACCACGGCCGTCGGCAGCAGCAGCCACCAGTTCACCAGGCACACCACCACCAGGATGGAAAACACTTCCAATAGGAACTGGTGAAGAAATCAAATTAGGTCAGTATGATTTCTAGAACGAACGTACTATGGAGGCTTTCTACTATTGTTCATTTTGTTATAGCGTGCTGTCAACGTTGATCATGGAAAAGAATCACAACGCAAAGTATGAATGTAATTTCTACTATGAATCAGTGAAATAATAATGATCCCACTTCTGACCGTACTGTTTGCTCGCAGAACAAATAAATAAATAAAATTATTAAATAAATAAATAACGTATAACCTCACACAAATCGATCTAGTCCCAAAGTAAGTTCTAGTAGCTTTACTGAGGGGCAACAGCATATCAATTTACCCCATTTCCTTGAAGGCTGAACTACCTTCAAGGAAATGGATGGGATGACAAGTTGCGATGTAAGAGCTACATTGGCAAGTGAGAACACCCAGGGTACGTCCAGAGGCGTTATTCATGACGTCACTGATGAAGGTACAACTTACCCCGCAGACAACCTCCACTAGACGGAGCATGTAAGGCGACCCGCGCGCACCAACGATATGGTACGGCAGAACATTAAAGTATCAACACGGCGGACACCGTTTAGTTGCGTCCTTGTTTATGATCCATGCGTAGTCAACGAAAAAAGAAATTAAAATAACATGGTAAATTGTAGTGTTAAGTGGTGTAGAGAGACCTCACCATGAGATTACACTGTTTTTTTATAATTATAAAAGATATCTCTAGTTTTAATCAGTCGTGGCGGCGGCCAAGGGCTTGTGCACAAATCACGTGAGGTTCAATAGGGGGGAGGGGGTCACGAAAAAATCACGATATATAACGTTGAGAGAGGGGTATAGGGAGACCTTACGTGTATTTTTCTACAGTGAACGAACTAAGAAACAATCGTTAACCCTTAAATGTGGTGGAAAAAAAATACACGTGAGGCAGTGAGGGGGAGGAGGGGTTAGCAAAGAACCTCACCAAATATCACCAGGGGGTCGAGGTCAAAAGTAGCCGAAAAAACCTCACGTGATTTGCGCACAAGCCCCAACCGAGCACCGATCGATACCGAATTACCGATTCGAGTCGAGCGATATTCGACTTTTACGATGTGAGGAAGCCCGTATACCTACAGGTATTTTAATAAGTATGAAATATAGTTGTTCCCATTTTATTTTTTTTTTTATTTATTAGCTTTATATATCCACAATACATTTTTAAATATATATATGCGTTGTTTTTGTAAAATAATAACATTTAAGCTTCTTCCTGCTGTATCTATTATATCATCTGCCCATCTTTTCTTTTGTCTCCCTACTCGCCTTTTTCCTGCAGGGCCCAGCCATTTGGTAACTTTATGTGTCCACCTTTTGTCTTTGTATCTGGCAACATGTCCTGCCCATCTCCATTTTTGCCGTAAACTGTACTGTAGGGCATCTGTTACATTTGTTCTCTTACGAATATCTGTGTTTCTGGTTTTATGTATTTTTCTCAACTTCAAGATACTCCTCTCCATGTCGTGTTGGCAAGATAGAATTTTGTTTTTTATTTTATTAGTGTACACCCATGTTTGGCTTGCATAAGTTAGGCTTGGGAGGATGCAGGAATCCATTATAGTCTTTTTAATCTGTAAGCTGTAGTTACCTTTAAGGATTTCTTTTTGGGCCCAGTAATTTTTCCATGCCCTAGTTATTCTCCTGTCAATTTCATTTTCATTACTGTTTGCATTGAAAGATACCAGTTTACCTAAGTATACATATTCACTCACATATTCTATTGTTTTTCCTTCTATTTCTATTGTCTTCTCACAGCTGTTTGTCATGATTTTTGTCTTTAATGAGTTCATGTGAAGTCCAACTTTTCGGCTCTCTTTGTCTAGGGTCTGTAGCATGTTTTCTAAACCTTTGGCGGATTCGCTGAAGATAGCTAGATCGTCCGCGAACCTTAGATGTGTCAGCCTCTTGTTCAGTACCCATATGCCCTCGGTCTTCCAATGGATGTTTTTGAAGATTTCCTCCAGAACAGCTATGAACAGCTTGGGAGATAGGGGGTCGCCCTGTCGAACTCCTCTTCCAATTCTGAACTCTTCACCTTGTCTTTCTCTTCACACACAAACGCAAACTGGGGTCATACGAAATGCCAAGCCTATTCGGTACAAAGCTTACACTCTCCAAACAAGTAAAATATTTAGGGATAACCTTAGATGACAAACTGATCTGGAACAAGCATCTTGAGAACAGATTAAACAAAGCCACAGTCGCCTTCTGGCAATGTCGAAGAATGATAGGCAAAAGGTGGGGACTCGCCCCGCACATCACTCTGTGGCTATACAAAACGGTAATCGTACCTATGATCAGCTACGGAGCAGTGGTATGGTGGCCCCGAACGCAACTAGCGTGTGCGATTGCCGGCCTGCAGAAAACACAAAGACTAGCATGCACGGCCGCAACAGGCTGCATGAGGACCACTCCCACCGCAGCACTAGAGATGATCCTAGGTCTTACGCCACTGCACATACAAAGAGAAGCAGCCGCTACGGCGATACGACTAAAAAGCCTAAACCTATGGACGAATAGTAATACCCAACACACAAAGATCTACAGTGAAATGATCACAAAATTCCCTACAATGGAAGCACCAATTGACAAGATACCTAAGATCCGCATGAGGCAACGTCGTACCGCCCAATCGCTCTTTCTGCAACTATAACTAAAATTTTCGAGCATTTAATTAAAAACAGGTTGGAATGGTTTGCAGAAAGTAGGGGTTTGATCGCCGACTCTCAGTTCGGATTTCGAAAAGGAAAAAGCACCATGGACAGCTTAAGCATTCTGACAACAGATATTAGGCTTGCCCTTTCAAAAAAGAACCACCTCGTCGGCTGCTTTCTCGATATTTCCGCAGCATACGACAATGTACAACTCCCACTGCTCAGAGCAAAAATGCTTCAGCTGAGCATTCCTGCGAGGTTAGTACACATTATATGTAGGCTGTTCATGGGGCGCTCCATAAAAATCCGATTTGGCAATTTCCACCACTCTCCTGTAACTGTATGGCAGGGTCTCCCCCAAGGTTCAGTCCTCAGCCCTCTTCTTTATAATCTATACACATTTGATCTGGAACAAACAGTCTCTCCATTTTGCAATGTCCTACAGTATGCAGATGACTTGGTCCTATATTCCTCTGCCCAGACAGTTGACGTGGCAAAGCTCAATCTCAGCGAGGGCCTCAGTTATCTCCAAGACTGGCTCGATGAACATGGGCTATCTCTTTCACCATCTAAAAGTTGCTCAGTCACCTTTACCAGAAGCCGTACAGTCCCTCCTGTAGATTTTGACTGCGAAGGGGAGGTTATCCCCAGTAAAGCTACTGTCAAGTTTCTTGGTGTGATCCTTGACTCCAAAATGACCGGTGTTCCACACCTGGAATATGTAGTAGGGAAATGCGAGAGAGGCGTCAACATCCTTCGTGCCCTTTCCGGAGTCTGGTGGGGCGCTCATCCATTCTGCCAGAAACTAGTCTATAATGCCATAGTACGCAGCCATATGGACTATGGATCTTTGGTCCTGGAGCCCTGCAACAAAACAGCACTTAAAAAACTTGACCTTATCCAGGCTAAGTGTCTGCGACTTATAGCTGGTGCTATGAAATCCTCACCGAAGAATGCCTTGCAGGTTGAGTGTGTGGATCCTCCGCTTGCCCTCCGCAGACAGTTCTTGGCAGACCGCTATATGTTCAAAGCCTGCAGCTTCGCCAATCATTCCCTCAGGCCCCGCCTGGAGGCTCTATCGCAAGAGGTAGCTGAAAATGTATATTGGTCACATAAGGATCCACCAAGAATTTTGAATAGTCTTAAAAAAGTTAAAGATCTCCCTTCCCAAGTCTACACTTCTAATACAAATCCTCTATTTGAAGTAGAATTTGAGACAATTTTATTTAAACCACCAGTTTTATTGGATATTGGCATAGGCAAGGATGACCCGGCAGCAAATTCTAAATTTAATAAATTCCTAATTCAATGGCAAGACTACCTTCCAATTTATACTGATGCTTCTAAGCTGGAGACTGGTGGCTGTGTGGGAATAGCGGTGTGGATTCCAAAATTCTCCATCCTTTTGTCGCACAGGTGTCCTCCACAATCTTCTGTATTCACTGGAGAGTCTATTGCAATCCTAGAGGCAGCTTCTTATGTAGAATCCCACAACATATCCAAAGTCATTATTTTTTCGGACTCCAAGAGTTGTCTGCAAGCAATTTCAGGTAATCAATTTAAAATGAAAATCAAATCCCCTGTAATTCTAAAAATTAAGCAAACTTTAAATAGATGTGCTAATAAAGGCCTCGAAATTTCCATCGCTTGGATTCCAGGTCACTGTGGGATTGAAGGTAACGAGCAAGCAGACATTTGGGCTAAAAATGCCACCACAACCGGTTCGGCCCTCAGCCACAATAGTATAATCTCAACAGACCTAATGATGCTTGCTCGCACCAATTTGACAGATACTTGGCAAGATCTATGGGACTCTTCCAGACTAGTGAAAGGTAGACACTATGGTAACATCCAACCTAGTATCCCCCGTAAGCCATGGTTTTATAGGTTCCGCTCTGCTAATAAATGGGTCACGTCGACTATTTGCCGTCTTCGTCTAGGCCATGTTTGTTCTCCGGTGTTTCTTGCTAAAATAAGGGCGAGGGATAACTCACTGTGCGAATGCGGTATTGATGAAGGAACTCTGGATCACATTTTTTTCAATTGCACTAGGTTCCCATACTCCCTGTACGATGTATTACCGCGAAATATCCCTCGTCCTATCGATTTTCCTTCTTTGTTAACTTTTATGGATGCTCCTCTCACTGCTATTCTTATCAAATATTTACTTGACAATAACATCAGGATGTAGAAGATGTATGGAGCAGGATGTATTTCTTTAATTTAATTAGATATTTACTTTGATGATCTTTCCTAATTTTCCTATGTTGGCATGCCTTACTTACTGTCACCATCTTCCCGCTCTTTTTCTTAATAACTGTACAAACGTCTTGTGTTGTCTGTGCCGTCCATAACATAATTAAAATGTTGTTTGTTTTAGGTTCCACACCTATCCTCCCACAAAAACTCGAAATTATAAATACCGACCATTCTCCTATCGTGTGATATGTCTTCACGTCGACATTGGCAAAATACATCTTGCTAACCCAGCAAGAAGTGAAAGCCACAGAGGAAAAAAAAAAAAAAAAAAAAAACCTGCAAGAAGGAATACGTCATACTCCAACAGAAGACCCGAATGAGGGGCTCAACCTAGAGGACCTGAGAATCTTTACGGACGGGTCAAAAACTGAGAAAGGAACGGGATGTGGTGTATTCTCGGAGGATTTGAGTATGCACATCTCTAAACCCCTAGGTGTACACAACACGGTATTCCAAGCTGAATGCGTAGGAATAATAGAAGCCTGCAACGCTATAAAAAGACGCCAGGTTCAGAACACAAACATACGAATACTTTCAGACAGCAAATCCGTACTACAAGCACTAAACAGTGAAATGTGTACCTCTGCTTTAATATACGAATGTCATCGCAGCATCACAGACGTGTGCGATGACAAAAATACGGTAACATTACAATGGATAAAGGGACACAGCGGCTCGAGAGGCAATGACGCAGCGGATGAATTGGCCCGTAAGGGATCAGAGAACCCCCATGCGGACCAGAGCCAATAATACATATCACAATCTTACATATACAACATAATGAACCAACATACATTATACCAACACCAAAAATACTGGGAAGACATGGGAACGTGTAGACAAACAAAAGAAATACTTCCGAATAGGAACCACAAACTCACCACCATCTTACTGAGAATCCACAGGAACCAACTACGCAAGATAGTAGGATTAATAACGGGACATAATACTCTGAACAAACACCTCTTCAATTTAGGTATAACAGACAGCCCAGTATGCAGAGCATGCATGGAGGCAGAAGAAACCACCAATCATATTCTACTAGATTGCAAACAGGTAGAAGGATACAGGATGAAATACCTAGGATCTCCAAGTACCGTACACGAAGCCATAAGCAACATCAAGGCTTTGCTTAGGTTCGTGGAGGAGTTGGGGTGGTTGGAGTAGCGCTACCCCCTTTTCACGCAAAATAGGCACGTTGGATGTCGACTTGCGGAAAATGCCCAGCGCAACTAACTAACTAACTTGTCTTTCAAGTTTTACACTACTTAAACTCTTAGAGTAAATGTTCTTTATACTGTTTATGTATTTCCTGTGTATGTTGTTATTTCTTAATGCATTCCATATTGATGAGTGTGCTATGCAGTCGAACGCTTTAGAATAGTCCACAAATGCGATGTAGAGTGGTTTGTTAAATTCTTTAAATTTTTCAATTATTTGTTCGATGGCGTGTATATGGTCGATCGTGGAGTAGTTTGGCCGGAAACCTGCTTGTTCTATAGGTTGGAATCTGTCTATTTCGGGTGCTATTCTGCTCAAAACTATTGATGAGAAGAGTTTGTAGATTGTGGATAGTAGACTGATAGGCCTGTAGTTGCTAATGTCGAGCGGGTTCCCTTTCTTGTATAGCAGGATTATATATGACTTGCACCACTGTTCTGGTATTTCTTCTTTTTGTATACATAAAGTAAAGAGTTTTGCTAGGTACTCAGCTAGTATGGGTGCTCCTATTTTTAAGGTCTCGTTTGTAATTTGGTCCGGCCCTGGGCTCTTTTCAGATTTATTTTATTATTTTAGTCTTTTGACATACCCAAAAAACTTAAATCCCCTGAAGAAAAAGAGCTCTACTTACAAAACCTAAAAGAAAACTCTAAAACTCTATACAAAACGCTAGAGAACACAAAAAACGTACAATCCCTCTGCAACATACTGGAAACAACTATCACCAAGAGCCTAATTAGAAACGAAATAACAACAAATCAGAAGAAGACCAACAATATCCTCAGCGATGGAACACTCACACTAATATAAAAGCGAACAGAACTACTGAAAAGAAAAAATAAAACAAAAGCAACAAGAAATGAACTAAAGCAGCTCTTCAAAACCACCAACAGAGCAATTAGGAAAGACTATGAAATTCACAGAAAAGAAGTCATAGAGAGAAACATGACAAGATTCCACAGTTCTAAAAGAGCCTATAAGGAACTGGCAAGTCACAAAAACTGGATACAGTGCTTAAAGGATGGTAACAGTGAAGTCAAAAACAGAGAGGACATAATTAAATGTGCAACAGCCTTCTACTCAGAGCTATACAAGAACCCATCACCCGCGGCACCACAAGAGAAACTAAACAATGCAGAGTTGTTCCCATAGTGAACATACAAATTGAATTTAAATAAATCAATTAATACGGATTATATCGCGTATATTAATTATTTTAGCCTCCCTGACGTTTCGGTAGCTTAAAGCTACCGAAGCTACAAGCTTTCCAGTTACCATTGTCAAAGGTTGATTGAGCAAAAACAACATTTTTCTCCGTCTAATTGAATCCATGAATTAAAAGTCAAAGTGTACATATGTGCCAGATGGAATATAATCTCTTTAAATGTGTGACAGTTGTGGGGGGGTTCAGGGACTAAATTTTTATCAGTTTCAATCTTTGTATTTGCAATATACAAGATGTATACAGTCAATTGGAAATAACCATACAGAATTAGATCTGAAGTCAAACAACTTCGTGTACAGTACTTGGAGATCCGTACCGTAGGAACAACAACATATTGAAACAAGTTCTGGGTATATGATGTTTTCTTTTTAAATAATTTATTTTTATATTTATTTCACTGAGATGCTATCTGCACACAATTGTTATAGACTTTTGAAGATCCACAGGACATGTCATGTGTATATTCTACAAAATTAAATTTGATACTCTATTAAATTTGACATATTATTGTTTATTTCAAAAATGTACTGTCAGTAAAATATCTTGACACAGATACAGCAGTTTTGTTAAAATGTGTTTCTGTATAATGTACATTCTTCAGTAGTAGTAGGTTTTTCCGTTTTCATGCTGTATTAGTATTGAGATAAAGGAAACGTGACTTCAGTATAGTGTTTCTAATCATTAGTTAGACAAGAATTTTCACAACTGCATGTTATTTAGAAGTGCATTAGAAAAATTGTCATGCCAATTAGCAACTCTAGTCACAAGGCATTGATGATTTCTAGCTGACTAACTGCGTTGGCTGTTGCAAAATACCAAATAAAGAGATACTAAGGTCAAATAGCAGTTTCAAGGGGAATCCACCTTTAGTTATAACTATTTTATTTCTGCCATAATTTCGTAATATACCGTTTAAAAGTTATAAAAAGTTAAAAGTTATACGCTAGTATTAGATAACTCTAAATGGAAGGTCTTAGGAAGTCTCTATTTATTGGTATTCCATCATAAAAACTAGAAAACATGATCTCATCAAGACAGCCAAATGCATTACTTATAACCTCCAATAACACTTATATACGAATTCCTAATCATACAAACTATACTAGATAAGATAGTGAAATGCCTTTACCACTAAATATGAGTAGAATCAACTTAAGATAAGTTCACAAACAACAGTTTTTGATAAAAACATGATAACAGCACATAACAAACAAGTACAGGACGAATACTTCACTGCCACAGATTGTTTAAGAAATTCTTTCCGTTACGCTGTGATGTGACACATCTCCCTCACGTCATCCATACGCTGACGGTTGTTACAAGCGCCACATACTTGACAAAATACCATGTAAAATATCGCTACCAACATAACAAGGCACTATGGTTTATGAACAAGAAACAAAAACGTAAAATCAGTGTAAACGAGAAACCTTTTTGATAAGAAGATTATACGAAGTATTGGCACAAAACATTTTTTTTTTTTTCATTAAATTTGAAATTTGCTTTTCATGCAACCGTCACACCAAGAACTTCAGCTTTAATTTTAACAATATAAAATATTTTAATTTCATAAATTCGCAATTCATCATTTAACGAAATTTTTTCGTTATAAGCGCTATGGATAACACTCAAAATTCTCCGATAAAGTGCTTATGTGCAAGATGCTTCCTACCCATAGATAAAAATGAAAAAGTTGAAATTGATGGAAAAAACTTTCATAAGATGTGTGGGACATGCTGTAAGTATTCTTTAAAAATATCACTAAGCCAGCCCAGCACGGTACTTAGAGATCGGTGCCAGCGGTCTGAAATGGCTTCTTCACTCATGCCTCAAAGCCGCCTATACCTACAACTGAACAAGTTGTTCAGAACAACAAAGCCGCCGCCAAAGTGTAGGTAAATATTTATCCGAATTTCCGAACCCTGTACGTAGCCGATGTTTCCATAACGGCAGTATCTTAATCCTCTTGAGTTTTGACTAAAAACCATATGTTTTAATCTGCAGGCGCCTGCCACCAAGTGCCAAAAGACGTGATTAAGTTCTTCTTTGGCCAAGCGTTCTGCGAGGAATGTTTCCATCGCCACATCCCGAACCGCAAAGCCAAGCGCGGTACGGAGTTCTTCACCAGCTGCTTCTATCAATGGAAGGTAAGAATTGAATAAAATTCTCGACTCTTCAGATTCGTCTCTTTAGCAATAACTACCCCCCAATCTGTCTGAGAAACAGAAATGGCGGACAGAAGGTTTAATAATCGATTGGGCGCGGATTTTAAGAGACATGGACTGAGAGTATTTTCTTGAAGTCATATAAACACCATGATTACGACGCGGTTGACTCGGTTTGTAGACGCCTGCCTACGGACTACTGAGCCGGCGGTCCTGGGTTCGAAGCCCGGCCGGGGCAAATATTTGTGTGAACTCGAATATTTGTTCCTGGGTCATGATATCTGTATATGTATTTATATCGTCGTCTAGTACCCATAGTACAAGCTTTGCTTAGTTTAGGTCTAGGTAGATTTGTGTATGATTGTCCCTTAATACTCATTTATTTATTTTTTGGATTCTGGGATTAGCCTCTGTTTAAGTGTTTACTATTTACATTCAACTGAATTACATGAAATTGTGAATATAATAAGAAATACTACGTAGCAGTAGCAAGTTTTTAAGGATTGTACGTTTACAGAACAACGCTCAATTTGACGAAGGCTTGAAGATATTCATGGTTCCACTGGTGTTCATGGCGCCACCAGCCAGCTTCAGAGTCGACGCAGAACGTGAGGGTCTGCAGAGTGAGGAGTCCTCGACGTGTAAGTACCATCAAAATGTAAAATAAAATATTGTCTTGGCAGAAGTCATTTCAGACCGCTGGCACCGATCTCTAAGTACCGTGCTGGGCTGGCTTAGAGCACGGGTAAGCGTTGCCGTCATACGTGCAACTAGCATGTGCATTCGTGGCACACATTACAGTTATCATTTATCATTTATCATTTCCCCAAAAAAGCTAAAAGCGGGATAAAACAGTCGGATACTTGTAAACCATTCTTTAAAAAATTCGGGATCCTGACTGTTCCCAGTCTATATATTCTAGAAATTTGTAAATTTGTAAGAAATAATTTGGAACTCTTTAACATGAAATGCAACAAGGGAAAACGAAAAGTCACACACAAATCTTTGATTATTCCTAAAAGCCGTCTACAATTAAATAAAAAGAATTGCTACCATATGGCAATAAAAATATATAATGCAATCCCTATTTCATGGACAGAACTTCCAAATAGAATTTTCTTCTCAAAATTAAAAAAAAAGCTACTTGAGGAATGTTTTTATTCAATAAATGATTATTTTATTAAAATGGCAAACATTGTAAGGGACATTTAAATATATAATTTTTATTAGTTAATTTATATAGATTATATTATTAACAATAGGTATATGGATTTTTGTGATAATTGGACTTATTTATATTTATATTATTGTAAGAAACAGGATTATTTGTTTTCTGGAAATGTAAAGTAATTAAAATGTATATTGTAGACTTTAAAATCACCGTCGCTGACATATATTATTATTGTATACCGTTAACCGGTTTATTGTGACACTCTCCCATGTTCTTATTTAACAGCTTCTGTATATGCACAATCGAACAATAAATGATTTCTTTCTTTCTTTCTTTCTTTCTGCTAATTGTCATCCTGTCATCAGCTTCCTCCGAAGCTGGGCCGTCCACGTCCCGAAAGGAACAAGAAGATACATCTGACGAAAGGTAATATAGGGTTTTTTGACGTGACAACGTCTTAATTTAAGTTGCGCTCGGAACGTACGTCTCGTGTATTGAAACACTCGCTACGCTCAGGATTCTATTTTGAACCACTCGCTTCGCTCGTGGTCAATCATAGGATCCTTTCGCTAGCTCGTGTTTCAAATAAACACTCGCGGGTAAAATACAACTTTCCCCCCTTGTATAACAAATAACTATTTCCAACATTAGGTCCCAGGCAAAGAGCCGCCGCACCCCAAAAACGCCCATATCTCCTGGGACGCGGCAAAAGCGGCGGTCGCGGCGGGAGCAGTGCTCTTGCGAAAGAAATAATGAAAAAAACGCCAACACCAGGGCGATGCGGAAAAGAAGAAAGAACTCGAAATAAACGGTAAGTCCTTACTATAAATTACTATAAAGTGAAAGACATTACATGTTTCATAAAAATGATAAAACAAACAGCGCCCTCTCTCGCTTGCTCGTTCACCGCTGTAAAGTTGTGCGGTAAGATGTGAATATTAACGTATTCACATAGAGGTCGCTAAGGTGTAAAAACCTTTCAAATAAACAATGCAAAGATCGACACACAAAGCATAAGGAAAAAATCGTCAGGTCTACGTGAAGCGAGGGTAGCGAAGTGGCCAACGCGCTGGACCGGTAATCCAGAGGTACCGGGTTCGATTCCCGGTCCCTTCCACCAGGTAGCTCCTTTTTCAATTTTTCTTAAAGCTTTGATCTTTGTATTCATGGTTTAAATAAAAATTGTGGTGTACCCACATTAAAAAAAATGAGACATTACATGTTTCATAAATTTATAGCCCTTATTCCTTTTAAAATGCTGATTGTTTAGACATTTTTCAAAACAACAACAAGTTGTTCAGAACAACAAAGCCGCCGCCAAAGTGTAGGTAAATATTTATCCGAATTTCCGAACCCTGTACGTAGCCGATGTTTCCATAACGGCAGTATCTTAATCCTCTTGAGTTTTGACTAAAAACCATATGTTTTAATCTGCAGGCGCCTGCCACCAAGTGCCAAAAGACGTGATTAAGTTCTTCTTTGGCCAAGTGTTCTGCGAGGAATGTTTTCATCGCGACATCCTGAACTGCAAAGCCAAGCGCGGTACGGAGTTCTTCACCAGCTGCTTCTATCAATGGAAGGTAAGAATTGAATAAAATTCTCGACTCTTCAGATTCGTCTCTTTAGCAATAACTACCCCCCAATCTGTCTGAGAAACAGAAATGGCGGACAGAAGGTTTAATAATCGATTGGGCGCGGATTTTAAGAGACATGGACTGAGAGTATTTTCTTGAAGTCATATAAACACCATGATTACGACGCGGTTGACTCGGTTTGTAGACGCCTGCCTACGGACTACTGAGCCGGCGGTCCTGGGTTCGAAGCCCGGCCGGGGCAAATATTTGTGTGAACTCGAATATTTGTTCCTGGGTCATGATATCTGTATATGTATTTATATCGTCGTCTAGTACCCATAGTACAAGCTTTGCTTAGTTTAGGTCTAGGTAGATTTGTGTATGATTGTCCCTTAATACTCATTTATTTATTTTTTGGATTCTGGGATTAGCCTCTGTTTAAGTGTTTACTATTTACATTCAACTGAATTACATGAAATTGTGAATATAATAAGAAATACTACGTAGCAGTAGCAAGTTTTTAAGGATTGTACGTTTACAGAACAACGCTCAATTTGACGAAGGCTTGAAGATATTCATGGTTCCACTGGTGTTCATGGCGCCACCAGCCAGCTTCAGAGTCGACGCAGAACGTGAGGGTCTGCAGAGTGAGGAGTCCTCGACGTGTAAGTACCATCAAAATGTAAAATAAAATATTGTCTTGGCAGAAGTCATTTCAGACCGCTGGCACCGATCTCTAAGTACCGTGCTGGGCTGGCTTAGAGCACGGGTAAGCGTTGCCGTCATACGTGCAACTAGCATGTGCATTCGTGGCACACATTACAGTTATCATTTATCATTTATCATTTCCCCAAAAAAGCTAAAAGCGGGATAAAACAGTCGGATACTTGTAAACCATTCTTTAAAAAATTCGGGATCCTGACTGTTCCCAGTCTATATATTCTAGAAATTTGTAAATTTGTAAGAAATAATTTGGAACTCTTTAACATGAAATGCAACAAGGGAAAACGAAAAGTCACACACAAATCTTTGATTATTCCTAAAAGCCGTCTACAATTAAATAAAAAGAATTGCTACCATATGGCAATAAAAATATATAATGCAATCCCTATTTCATGGACAGAACTTCCAAATAGAATTTTCTTCTCAAAATTAAAAAAAAAGCTACTTGAGGAATGTTTTTATTCAATAAATGATTATTTTATTAAAATGGCAAACATTGTAAGGGACATTTAAATATATAATTTTTATTAGTTAATTTATATAGATTATATTATTAACAATAGGTATATGGATTTTTGTGATAATTGGACTTATTTATATTTATATTATTGTAAGAAACAGGATTATTTGTTTTCTGGAAATGTAAAGTAATTAAAATGTATATTGTAGACTTTAAAATCACCGTCGCTGACATATATTATTATTGTATACCGTTAACCGGTTTATTGTGACACTCTCCCATGTTCTTATTTAACAGCTTCTGTATATGCACAATCGAACAATAAATGATTTCTTTCTTTCTTTCTTTCTTTCTGCTAATTGTCATCCTGTCATCAGCTTCCTCCGAAGCTGGGCCGTCCACGTCCCGAAAGGAACAAGAAGATACATCTGACGAAAGGTAATATAGGGTTTTTTGACGTGACAACGTCTTAATTTAAGTTGCGCTCGGAACGTACGTCTCGTGTATTGAAACACTCGCTACGCTCAGGATTCTATTTTGAACCACTCGCTTCGCTCGTGGTCAATCATAGGATCCTTTCGCTAGCTCGTGTTTCAAATAAACCAGCGCCCTCTCTCGCTTGCTCGTTCACCGCTGTAAAGTTGTGCGGTAAGATGTGAATATTAACGTATTCACATAGAGGTCGCTAAGGTGTAAAAACCTTTCAAATAAACAATGCAAAGATCGACACACAAAGCATAAGGAAAAAATCGTCAGGTCTACGTGGAGCGAGGGTAGCGAAGTGGCCAACGCGCTGGACCGGTAATCCAGAGGTACCGGGTTCGATTCCCGGTCCCTTCCACCAGGTAGCTCCTTTTTCAATTTTTCTTAAAGCTTTGATCTTTGTATTCATGGTTTAAATAAAAATTGTGGTGTACCCACATTAAAAAAAATGAGACATTACATGTTTCATAAATTTATAGCCCTTATTCCTTTTAAAATGCTGATTGTTTAGACATTTTTCTCTATGATCAAACATGTTTCTTAACATATTATTGATGTTACTACCTAGAACAGGGCTATTGGGATTTATTGGTATATTTAAAACCTACAGTTTGAATTTTTCATTGATAATTTTTGTTCGAAAAACTACTCGAAATTGACAAAATTCACGTGGAAAATTCGTTTTTTCAACTTATTTTCGACTGCACGCAATAAAAGCATGAAATAGCTACGTTACTACCTAGAACTCGGGAAAAAGTATTATTCACTTCAAAAAGTTGGTTGAAATTATCAATATATTCGTCATAATATGAAAAAAATAAATTTTAAAAGGAATAAGGCCTCTTAAGATTATTATTGTTACAGAATCAGTATTCAGTCGACATAAAAGTCAACATGCAAATCCATATTATGCCTAAATACACAAATTAAATACTCTAATGATACAAAAGGACAATCTGAATAAAATTGCGAAACAAAATAATTTATAACTATATACTGTTGAGTTTCTTTCGGCGTTTCTTCTCAACAGTGGTCTCCTTTTGAGAAATGCCGGTAGACTCGGACATGTAAAAGTGCCTACTTGCAGAATAAATAGTACATTACGTAACAAGGGTGGTAAACGAGGAATTACAAACGAGTGTCTATTAGAAGCCCGAAGCCGAAGGCGAGGGATTTAATGACACGAGTTTGGAATTCCTTTACCACCAGAGTCACGTACGAAATTTTCATCACACTTTCGAGAAAATAAAACAAAAGTAGTAGTAGTCAAAATTACTTACCGCCCTAGGGCGTAATATATGACTTACCGCCCTGGGGCGTAATTTACGTCTCACCGCCCGCTTTTCTAGCATGTAAATCCTTGTTTACGAGCGAGTGTGATGAAAGTTCATTATTTCATTTCCAGACGACAGTCCCGCCCCCGCCACACTCCTCACCCGAAGACCCCTCGCACTCCGCTGCAGATCTGCGCGTCGGTGCGGCAGGCCGCGCTCGTGGGAGAAGTAGTGTTCGTGCCGAATGCGACCCTCTGTGACACACTTACTTTTTTGTCTGGTAGATGCTTTATTCCTTTTAAATTGTGATTGTTTTAGAAGTTTTTCTCTATGATCAAACATGTTTCTTAACATATTATTGATGTTTTGTACCTAGGACAGGGCTATTGGCATTTATTGGTATATATTTGAAACCTACAGTTTGAATTTTTCATTGATAATTTTTGTTCGAAAAACTACTCGAAATTGACAAAATTCACGTCGAAAATAAGTTGAAAAAACGAATTTGCCAAAGTGTTCTGCGAGGAATGTTTTCATCGCGACATCCTGAACTGCAAAGCCAAGCGCGATACGGAGTTCTTCACCAGCTGCTTCTATCAATGGAAGGTAAGAATTGAATAAAATTCTCGACTCTTCAGATTCGTCTCTCTAGCAATAACTTTTTTTGGTACTTTTGATGGTACTTACACGTCGAGGACTCCTCACTCAGCAGACTGGGTGGTGGCACCATGAAAACCAGTGGCGAGGAGGCTATGAAAAGCCTCATGCCTTCATCGGTTTGAGCGTCGATCTGTAAACATACAATCCTTAAAAACTTGCTACTGCTACGTAGTATTTCTTATTATATTCACAATTTCATGTAATTCAGTTGAATGTAAATAGTAAACACTTAAACAGAGACTAATCCCAGAATGCAAAAAATAAATAAATGAGTATTAATTTACAATTCGCGTCGTAATCATGGTGTTTATTCAAGAAAATACTCTCAGTCCATGTCTCTTAAAATCCGCGCCCAATCGATTATTAAACCTTCTGTCCGCCATTTCTGTTTCTCAGACAGATTGGGGGGTAGTTATTGCTAGAGAGACGAATCTGAAGAGTCGAGAATTTTATTCAATTCTTACCTTCCATTGATAGAAGCAGCTGGTGAAGAACTCCGTATCGCGCTTGGCTTTGCAGTTCAGGATGTCGCGATGTCCGTATCGCGCTTGTCTTTCCAGTTCAGGATGTCGCGATGTCCGTATCGCGCTTGTCTTTCCAGTTCAGGATGTCGCGATGTCCGTATCGCGCTTGTCTTTCCAGTTCAGGATGTCGCGATGTCCGTATCGCGCTTGTCTTTCCAGTTCAGGATGTCGCGATGTCCGTATCGCGCTTGTCTTTCCAGTTCAGGATGTCGCGATGTCCGTATCGCGCTTGGCTTTGCAGTTCAGGATGTCGCGATGTCCGTATCGCGCTTGGCTTTCCAGTTCAGGATGTCGCGATGTCCGTATCGCGCTTGGCTTTGCAGTTCAGGATGTCGCGATGTCCGTATCGCGCTTGGCTTTCCAGTTCAGGATGTCGCGATGTCCGTATCGCGCTTGTCTTTCCAGTTCAGGATGTCGCGATGTCCGTATCGCGCTTGTCTTTCCAGTTCAGGATGTCGCGATGTCCGTATCGCGCTTGTCTTTCCAGTTCAGGATGTCGCGATGTCCGTATCGCGCTTGGCTTTGCAGTTCAGGATGTCGCGATGTCCGTATCGCGCTTGGCTTTCCAGTTCAGGATGTCGCGATGTCCGTATCGCGCTTGTCTTTCCAGTTCAGGATGTCGCGATGTCCGTATCGCGCTTGTCTTTCCAGTTCAGGATGTCGCGATGTCCGTATCGCGCTTGTCTTTCCAGTTCAGGATGTCGCGATGTCCGTATCGCGCTTGGCTTTGCAGTTCAGGATGTCGCGATGTCCGTATCGCGCTTGGCTTTCCAGTTCAGGATGTCGCGATGTCCGTATCGCGCTTGGCTTTGCAGTTCAGGATGTCGCGATGTCCGTATCGCGCTTGGCTTTCCAGTTCAGGATGTCGCGATGTCCGTATCGCGCTTGGCTTTCCAGTTCAGGATGTCGCGATGTCCGTATCGCGCTTGGCTTTGCAGTTCAGGATGTCGCGATGAAAACATTCCTCGCAGAACACTTTGGCAAATTCGTTTTTTCAACTTATTTTCGACGTGAATTTTGTCAATTTCGAGTAGTTTTTCGAACAAAAATTATCAATGAAAAATTCAAACTGTAGGTTTCAAATATATACCAATAAATGCCAATAGCCCTGTCCTAGGTAGTAACATCAATAATATGTTAAGAAACATGTTTGATCATAGAGAAAAACTTCTAAAACAATCACAATTTAAAAGGAATAAAGCATCTACCAGACAAAAAAGTAAGTGTGTCACAGAGGGTCGCATTCGGCACGAACACTACTTCTCCCACGAGCGCGGCCTGCCGCACCGACGCGCAGATCTGCAGCGGAGTGCGAGGGGTCTTCGGGTGAGGAGTGTGGCGGGGGCGGGACTGTCGTCTGGAAATGAAATAATGAACTTTCATCACACTCGCTCGTAAACAAGGATTTACATGCTAGAAAAGCGGGCGGTGAGACGTAAATTACGCCCCAGGGCGGTAAGTCATATATTACGCCCTAGGGCGGTAAGTAATTTTGACTACTACTACTTTTGTTTTATTTTCTCGAAAGTGTGATGAAAATTTCGTACGTGACTCTGGTGGTAAAGGAATTCCAAACTCGTGTCATTAAATCCCTCGCCTTCGGCTTCGGGCTTCTAATAGACACTCGTTTGTAATTCCTCGTTTACCACCCTTGTTACGTAATGTACTATTTATTCTGCAAGTAGGCACTTTTACATGTCCGAGTCTACCGGCATTTCTCAAAAGGAGACCACTGTTGAGAAGAAACGCCGAAAGAAACTCAACAGTATATAGTTATAAATTATTTTGTTTCGCAATTTTATTCAAATTGTCCTTTTGTATCATTAGAGTATTTAATTTGTGTATTTAGGCATAATATGGATTTGCATGTTGACTTTTATGTCGACTGAATACTGATTCTGTAACAATAATAATCTTAAGAGGCCTTATTCCTTTTAAAATTTATTTTTTTCATATTATGACGAATATATTGATAATTTCAACCAACTTTTTGAAGTGAATAATACTTTTTCCCGAGTTCTAGGTAGTAACGTAGCTATTTCATGCTTTTATTGCGTGCAGTCGAAAATAAGTTGAAAAAACGAATTTTCCACGTGAATTTTGTCAATTTCGAGTAGTTTTTCGAACAAAAATTATCAATGAAAAATTCAAACTGTAGGTTTTAAATATACCAATAAATCCCAATAGCCCTGTTCTAGGTAGTAACATCAATAATATGTTAAGAAACATGTTTGATCATAGAGAAAAATGTCTAAACAATCAGCATTTTAAAAGGAATAAGGGCTATAAATTTATGAAACATGTAATGTCTCATTTTTTTTAATGTGGGTACACCACAATTTTTATTTAAACCATGAATACAAAGATCAAAGCTTTAAGAAAAATTGAAAAAGGAGCTACCTGGTGGAAGGGACCGGGAATCGAACCCGGTACCTCTGGATTACCGGTCCAGCGCGTTGGCCACTTCGCTACCCTCGCTTCACGTAGACCTGACGATTTTTTCCTTATGCTTTGTGTGTCGATCTTTGCATTGTTTATTTGAAAGGTTTTTACACCTTAGCGACCTCTATGTGAATACGTTAATATTCACATCTTACCGCACAACTTTACAGCGGTGAACGAGCAAGCGAGAGAGGGCGCTGTTTGTTTTATCATTTTTATCAAACATGTAATGTCTTTCACTTTATAGTAGGTACTTTATAGTAAGGACTTACCGTTTATTTCGAGCTGTTTCTTCGCTTTCGCATTGCCCGCTTATTCGCCTCCTTATCCCTTTTTTTAATGCACGGGCATTGCCCGCGCCTCGACCGCCGCTTTTGCCGCGCCCCAGGAGTGTTCTTTGATTTAGGCTTGGACCTCGTGCTGGAAATAGTTATTTGTTATACAAGGGGGGAAAGTTGTATTTTACCCGCGAGTGTTTATTTGAAACACGAGCTAGCGAAAGGATCCTATGATTGACCACGAGCGAAGCGAGTGGTTCAAAATAGAATCCTGAGCGTAGCGAGTGTTTCAATACACGAGACGTACGTTCCGAGCGCAACTTAAATTAAGACGTTGTCACGTCAAAAAACCCTATATTACCTTTCGTCAGATGTATCTTCTTGTTCCTTTCGGGACGTGGACGGCCCAGCTTCGGAGGAAGCTGATGACAGGATGACAATTAGCAGAAAGAAAGAAAGAAAGAAATCATTTATTGTTCGATTGTGCATATACAGAAGCTGTTAAATAAGAACATGGGAGAGTGTCACAATAAACCGGTTAACGGTATACAATAATAATATATGTCAGCGACGTTGATTTTAAAGTCTACAATATACATTTTAATTACTTTACATTTCCAGAAAACAAATAATCCTGTTTCTTACAATAATATAAATATAAATAAGTCCAATTATCACAAAAATCCATATACCTATTGTTAATAATATAATCTATATAAATTAACTAATAAAAATTATATATTTAAATGTCCCTTACAATGTTTGCCATTTTAATAAAATAATCATTTATAGTAAGGACTTACCGTTTATTTCGAGCTGTTTCTTCGCTTTCGCATTGCCCGCTTATTCGCCTCCTTATCCCTTTTTTTAATGCACGGGCATTGCCCGCGCCTCGACCGCCGCTTTTGCCGCGCCCCAGGAGTGTTCTTTGATTTAGGCTTGGACCTCGTGCTGGAAATAGTTATTTGTTATACAAGGGGGGAAAGTTGTATTTTACCCGCGAGTGTTTATTTGAAACACGAGCTAGCGAAAGGATCCTATGATTGACCACGAGCGAAGCGAGTGGTTCAAAATAGAATCCTGAGCGTAGCGAGTGTTTCAATACACGAGACGTACGTTCCGAGCGCAACTTAAATTAAGACGTTGTCACGTCAAAAAACCCTATATTACCTTTCGTCAGATGTATCTTCTTGTTCCTTTCGGGACGTGGACGGCCCAGCTTCGGAGGAAGCTGATGACAGGATGACAATTAGCAGAAAGAAAGAAAGAAAGAAATCATTTATTGTTCGATTGTGCATATACAGAAGCTGTTAAATAAGAACATGGGAGAGTGTCACAATAAACCGGTTAACGGTATACAATAATAATATATGTCAGCGACGTTGATTTTAAAGTCTACAATATACATTTTAATTACTTTACATTTCCAGAAAACAAATAATCCTGTTTCTTACAATAATATAAATATAAATAAGTCCAATTATCACAAAAATCCATATACCTATTGTTAATAATATAATCTATATAAATTAACTAATAAAAATTATATATTTAAATGTCCCTTACAATGTTTGCCATTTTAATAAAATAATCATTTATAGTAAGGACTTACCGTTTATTTCGAGCTGTTTCTTCGCTTTCGCATTGCCCGCTTATTCGCCTCCTTATCCCTTTTTTTAATGCACGGGCATTGCCCGCGCCTCGACCGCCGCTTTTGCCGCGCCCCAGGAGTGTTCTTTGATTTAGGCTTGGACCTCGTGCTGGAAATAGTTATTTGTTATACAAGGGGGGAAAGTTGTATTTTACCCGCGAGTGTTTATTTGAAACACGAGCTAGCGAAAGGATCCTATGATTGACCACGAGCGAAGCGAGTGGTTCAAAATAGAATCCTGAGCGTAGCGAGTGTTTCAATACACGAGACGTACGTTCCGAGCGCAACTTAAATTAAGACGTTGTCACGTCAAAAAACCCTATATTACCTTTCGTCAGATGTATCTTCTTGTTCCTTTCGGGACGTGGACGGCCCAGCTTCGGAGGAAGCTGATGACAGGATGACAATTAGCAGAAAGAAAGAAAGAAAGAAATCATTTATTGTTCGATTGTGCATATACAGAAGCTGTTAAATAAGAACATGGGAGAGTGTCACAATAAACCGGTTAACGGTATACAATAATAATATATGTCAGCGACGTTGATTTTAAAGTCTACAATATACATTTTAATTACTTTACATTTCCAGAAAACAAATAATCCTGTTTCTTACAATAATATAAATATAAATAAGTCCAATTATCACAAAAATCCATATACCTATTGTTAATAATATAATCTATATAAATTAACTAATAAAAATTATATATTTAAATGTCCCTTACAATGTTTGCCATTTTAATAAAATAATCATTTATTGAATAAAAACATTCCTCAAGTAGCTTTTTTTTTAATTTTGAGAAGAAAATTCTATTTGGAAGTTCTGTCCATGAAATAGGGATTGCATTATATATTTTTATTGCCATATGGTAGCAATTCTTTTTATTTAATTGTAGACGGCTTTTAGGAATAATCAAAGATTTGTGTGTGACTTTTCGTTTTCCCTTGTTGCATTTCATGTTAAAGAGTTCCAAATTATTTCTTACAAATTTACAAATTTCTAGAAACAGTCAGGATCCCGAATTTTTTAAAGAATGGTTTACAAGTATCCGACTGTTTTATCCCGCTTTTAGCTTTTTTGGGGAAATGATAAATGATAAATAAATGATAAATGATAACTGTAACGTGTGCCACGAATGCACAAGCTAGTTGCACGTATGACGGCAACGCTTACCCGTGCTCTAAGCCAGCCCAGCACGGTACTTAGAGATCGGTGCCAGCGGTCTGAAATGGCTTCTGCCATGTGTTTCATGAAAGAAGACAATATTTTGATGGTACTTACACGTTGAAGACTCCTCACTGAGCAGACCAGCCTCACGTTCTGAAAACTACTCGAAATTGACAAAATTCACGTGGAAAATTCGTTTTTTCAACTTATTTTCGACTGCACGCAATGAAAGCATGAAATATCTACGTTACTACCTAGAACTCGGGAAAAAATATTATTCACTTCAAAAAGTTGGTTGAAATTATCAATATATTCGTCATAATATGAAAAAAAAATTTAAAAGGAATAAGGCCTCTATGTGTGTAAATAAAGCAGTGTATGCAACTGTACGTAATGAGGTCTTAAAACACGAGTGTGGTCCTATTATCAAACTCACCTTCGGCTCGTTTCGTAAAACCACCCATGTTTTAAGACCTCTCGTTATGTAACAGTTGCTAAACTAGTACGTATGTAAACACTTTATTGTACACAAACACCGGTTATAATTACAATGATAACAAATATTACATGAGCAAAGGCGAATTGATCCATATTAGGGATCTCTTCCAGTTAACCTTAGAGCAGTTGGGTGGGTATTTGAAGGAGATAGATAACCTACCACTGTACAAACGAGATGTCTGTAAATTATAAAACTACTTACTAGCTGCGGAGCGCGGTGAATAGGAAATTTAGCACTTGTGTATATTTTGTGGAAATTCTAGAAGTCCTCCCATCATATTAAAATACAGGAAACAGGTAGAAGTAGAATATCGGTCTGGACATGGTTCGAATCGGTACGCAATTCATCATCAGGAACGATCAGTCTCGGCTGCCGCCAATCGAAAACTGCGCGCTAACGATGAATCGCGTACCGATTCGTAACGTCGAGCGATATTCGACTAGGACGTGAGTAAACCTGTTTGTATGTACTTTAATGTCTGAGACTCGTGGGAGCTTTTTTATATATAAAAAAGTCCTATCATCTTGACTGACATAATATTTAATATCTGACTTAGCGTTTGATGCTTTTAAATATATATTGATTTAAACTTAACGAGTTTTACACATTCATATAACAAAACGGGATTTAATTGTGTTCAAAAAGCGTTTCTTTAATTACCTCGGCGTTTCGATCGTATTTAATGTTAACTAAGCCTTTAACTATGTACAATTTTTTTGCAATCGGCCCCCAAGGGACACTCCATTTAACATTTCAAATTTTAAGTTAGTTAGTAGTTAATGGGTCGATATCATATAAATATTTTTGTAAGCACGATTAAAATATAGCTATTATTTTTTGGTAAAAAAACTTCGTATTCAAGTGTTTCTAATGAAGCGAAAATTTGAAAAATTTAATGGTTCAGACAGGGCTCGAACCTGCGTCTCCACGGGCGTCCTAATACCTATTGGACCACTGAACCTGACGCGAGAGCCATTGAATTTTTGAACCACTTGCGTCTGTATACCTTAGGGTCGTGGCATCGTAGCGCCATCTACCATAAAGATTCCGATTTTATAATCGGCACCATCGATTTTTCGCTTTATTATAAGCATTTGGTTTACGTTAGCAGATGTTACTGCTGTAATAAAAATAATTATATTATTAGAAATTTATAAAATGTTGTGTAATGTCCCAGGTATCATCCTTCGCCGACCGGGGTATAGCGTTGTAGGCAGACGCCTATAATATAGGACATAACCAAAAACATGAGAGAATGTAAGTTTACGAACAAATAATGTTGGCTTTCGATTATTATAGGAAGTGTATTTTATTAAATTGTGTGTTGTCTTGAACTTTGAATGGTGTTTTCCTTTTCTTTCTTCTTGTTCCTATCTTTTTAAAATCTTGAACTTTTTAACCGCAATATGTCTCAAATGTGTCGTAATTTAATATAATATTATTATCATTTATTTGTTTTTTTTTCTTTTTCCAACCACTTCTCATTATTGGTTACAGTTGAGGAGACTTCTTAAAACTATATCATAGACGAAATATAATCAGTACAATTACTATACGACCAATCAAAACTCAACGTCTATTTCCAATGACAAAGTTAACTCCGTGCCTAATGCCTTGATCACACGTACAGAGACAGTGGGCGAGACAGTGATCTCGTCCCTGTCACACTCAAGAGCACTGTCTCGCCACTGTACTCGGTAGGTGTGATAATATGGTGTGATCAAGGCATAAGCATGAGGGTTTAATGATACTTTGTGCAATTGTCACATAATGAGAGCACTTAAGATACGAGTCGGCATGAAAAGGAGAATATGGCGGTGTATTTATATTACGTCTATGCTCATACTAATGAAATAATGTTAACATGTACGTTATATAAGTAATTGACAATAAATGTATGTGTATTGTTCATCATTGTTTCATTGCTAGCTTAACAATTTAACGATCGCGTAATTGTTAGGTACATTTTATTCTTTTTATTAACTTTAGTAAGTTCAAAAACAAGCACCAAGTGATACAATTAAATCATACCTATAAAACAATTTATCCCAATGAGAATTTTCTTGAACTTTTAGTTCCTACGAAATGAAATAAACTTCGCGCGTTCAATGTTCAATGAATGAATGGAATGAACGATAAGGGTTGCTAGCATAGTTTTCTAAAATCTACCAAACTTAAGCGGAATGTGTTTTTGTTTATTTTCTATTCGTATATTTCCATTACAGTAAATTGGTTCTATTCCTGAAGTGATTTTTATAATGAATAAAAATAAAGACGGTACAAAAATGCTGGGCCATGCCGTGTCGCGTCGTCGGATAGCGCGCGCTCACCTTAATCTGCAATCGAACCAAGTTTCTGTTTCTGAACGTAATTCTGACGTCATTTACACTTTCATTCGTTCTGAGAATTTGACATGACACTGACAGGTGGCATTATTTGAAAAATTGCTTTTACTTCGGCTGTGTGTTCTGTTCTAATAGATAATTTTATTCTATTTTGTCGTAAATATTTGCCTTAATGTTGTGAACATAATTGTTCCGATATTTTCCATCTCAGTGTTGGTGATACGTTGTGTGGGTGCTTTGCTGTGCTGTGCCTTTATTGCAGCTAATTTTTTCTCGATTTCGGTAAGTTTATTTAATACCCTTAATTTTCGCTTCGAAAAAAAATATAAATATTAAATACCAGTAAAACTGCTGCAGATGTGAACTCGTGTTTATGATTTACAAGTTTTTAGGTATTGATGTTAAGTTCCTTTGAGAAAGGAGTGAAATCGAAAAAAAAAATACTAGTGTTTTTTTTTTTAATAGCTTAGGTAGTTATTTCAATTCATACGATTTTTTTGTTTAGCAACCTGTTGGCAAAACCTTCCATGTGCCGTGAGGCAAAAAATATTGTCGTGAAATAAACGTGAGGAATGTTTGCCAAGTATTTCGCAACATTTTTCGGCACGCGATATGGGCGTCAGATTTTCATTAATGAAAGTTTTTTACTACCTAATATACGAGAAACGGCTCTAGAGCCAGAGCCAATTAGGGATTTGTTTTTTTTACACTTGTTGAGTTAACTTACACTTATGTTTGAACTGCTAATCACCTGCTATAAAAACACAGGTTTGAGGAAAAATACTTGCCAATATTTGTTGGCATTCAAAATAGCCTTGAAGTTTTTATGAATGAAAACGTTATCTTACTACAATATATAGGAAGAGAGTCTAGTAAGGAGTAAAATAGTGCTATGCAATTTTGTTTTTAAGTAATGTAAGTTTACTGACAGCAACATTAAGTTTGTCCCTAAATCCTCAATCCAGTGTATCTTTTAGTTGGATCAATATTCAGTGCTTTTATTATTATTTTTATTTTTTTATATTATAAGCCTTTGCAAACAGGCATTGACTGTCTTGCTTTTTAGCATAGGCCTCTCCAAGATTTTTCCATGCTAATCTGTCTCTTGCTGTTCTAATCCATGTTGATCCTGCTAATTTCTTTGTCGTCTTCCCACCTCCGGTATTGGCCACCCTGCTTTCTTTTGTTGTACTTAAGACACCATTCAATCACATCTCCAGCCCATTTTTCCCTATTAGTTCTTACAAGATGGCCTGTCCAGTTCCATTTCAGTTTTTTGATATTTTTTTATGTCATTAGTTTTTGTTTTTTTTCTTATAGTTTTGAGTTGAACCTTCTGATGTGCTATGGTAAAAGGTGACCTTTTAGTATCGAGGTCCATACAAAAACGTCGCCTTTTATCTTAGCATAGCAGCCTTGTCTTGTAACTTAATATTTAGAATACTTCTCTCCATACTGTGTTGGGATGCTGTGTAGTGCTGTACTGAACCTTTAGTGCGCAAGTCCACATCACACTTGACCAGTTTATTCATAACTGCTAACTCTTCGTTTCAAATGTTTATGCCATTGTTTCTACCTCAGCATCACCAATAGACCAATGTTTATCATTACAGTAACTTATTATTCGCAGCATAGAATAGAATTGAATAGAATATTCTTTATTGCACACATCAAAAGGAATCACGGTTCACGAGATACAGCCTGGTGACAGACAGCCAGAGAGACGGACAGTGGAGTCCTACTAATCGGGTCCCGTTTTTTACCATTTGTGTACGGAACTCTAAAAAGGATGCCTACTTTCTTTTTCTTTTCAGCATATATGTGTCCACTGCTTGACATATGCCTACTTTATAGTAGTAATACAATTATTAGTATTACTCATTAGTCGTAACAAAGAAACCGGTGTAGTGGCAAATAGTTCAGATATTACACATTTTATTGAGAGCAGTGATGCAACATTGGTTCGTCCTGTATCATCTGGTATTAGTTATATCAGTATACATGCATCACGCTACAAACACTCTTTGTATGCTATGCTACTGATTTCGCAATATTTCTGTTACATGGGATCCCTATCTATATAAACATACAATACAATACAACAATACTTTATTGCACACCAATAAAAGTTTACAAAAGGAAACAAGACAAATACAATTTATAAATAACTCACCTGGACCAACTTCCACTACTTTTGGCATATGGGTAGCAAGTCATCCACAAATGGTTATAGGATACTTTTTATCTGTCTATGGAGGATCAAAAAAGTCATAAAGCATCTTTTTCTTCTGCGCGGATGAAGTTTGCGGGCACCCGAGTGAGCATCCGTTATTTTGAAATTTCTTTTGGATGTCCGGATTTCCACTGTTCTCGTCAGCAGGCCACATTTCTCAACCGATTCTTATGAAATTTTATGAGTAGGTTTGTTAATTTTAAAGTTTTTTTGCCGATTCAGTTTATAAAAGTGGCCGAGTTATGGGGTTGAAAACTTAAAAAAATAAAGTTTCAGCAATTTCGAAACACTCGCAAGGTCACAGCTCACAAAGCTAGTTCCAAGACCTGTCAAAACTTGCCAGAACTGCTGCTGCGAGCGCACTTAACCCTTTGAACGCCAAGAGCCACTAAAGTGGCCGTGTTGCTGTCGTGCCTACACGACACGCCAACGACCACTAAAGCGGTAATGGCGGACGCTGTCAAAGCAATTTTCCTGCAGACATATAAGGTATATTTTCGGTCTTTCTTTTTTCAACTATTGGCATATAAGCCATATTTTGACATGGGGGGAAAAGCGTTCTAAAGATTAAAGAACCGCCGTAAATCCATACTAATATTATAAATGCGAAAGTGTGCCTGTCTGTCTGTCTGTCTGTTACCTCTTCACGCTTAAACCGCTGAACCGATTTAGATGAAATTTGGTATATAGACAGTTTCAGTCCCGGGGAAGGACATAGGATACTTTTCATCCCGAATAAATTTAGTGTTCCCGTGGGATGAGCGGGTAACACCGCGGGGCACAGCTAGTTACACATAAAACTATTTAGAAGATAAGATCCAAAGGGCAATTTATCATTTGTCTGACATTAACACATAAACATAGCAAAGTCTTGCGCAATATCTAGTCTAGGCATTATAACCTTATATCAATGCTATGACGACTGAAGATTCGGTCTGAATATAAAGAGATAATGATGTCTGTCTGATACTTAGTGTTTTTTGCGCGTTCTTGCGAACACGTGTGTTGTTGCGTCTTCGGTAAGTTTTTTACCGATTTACTAACCTTTTTTTTGACTGAGGATTTGTTTATGATGTGCGGCACGAGTTTTCCTCTAGTTAAAATGAAAAAAACTGAGCTATGTCAATGAAAAAATTGTAAGGAACGGCCCGACATGTTTCGAACTCATATGGAGCTCTTCGTCAGGGACAGCTGTCCGCGCTGCTAGCGACTGACGGCCCACTGCACTGGTTTTCGCCTCGCCGCCCTTCGAAACATGTCGGGCAGTTCGTGGCAATTTTTACGTGCGTACCTTTGTCAATTATTAAAGATGTTTCACGATAGTTTTAATGATATTAATTTCAAGAAATAACAAATATCAATTTACCCAACTTAACTATTCTTGAACTTATTTTTTTTATTTTGTTTAAGTCGCGGATTAGCAAAGCAATATTATTGTTTGAATTAACTTTTCTATTTATTATCGTGAATTGCTTTATTTCTAGCATGCAGTTAAGATATTGCATTTGAAGGGTACACGGAAAGAACCTGTCTAGTCACTTTTTTTAAACTACATTTTAATCTCCACATATAGAGCATTCTGTTCCACTGCAAATTATCACTCAGTTACAGATACAAATATTCACGTAACTTGTAGTTTTTATCACTTTAAAAAAACATGGTACACGAAAATTATATGGATAATTACATCGTTCCAAACTTTCAAATCGCGATAACTCAAAAAGATGTTAAGGTGACTAGACATGTTCTTTCCGTGTACTCTTTGACCTCCGCCCTAGGCGAACCTGTATCGTGGGAAATATATGGTATTATTACAGAATGATTAGATTAAGCTGACAGATATTATATTCTAAAATATAACATAATTCTTCCTATCCTGTCTCAATTCCGAAATATTGTTTCCCATCTGTTTCGCCAAATTTCCATTAGTCCGAAAGTCATTTTATCCTGAAACCGGTAATATTTTCATGATTTTATTATTTTTGGCGACGCGGTTGGCTCAGTTTGTAGACACCTGCCTACTGAGCCGGCAAATATTTGTGCGGTGAACTCCAATATTTGTGCTTGGGTCATGGACTCATGGTTGTTCTATGTATTTAAGTATATATTTATCTACATAAGTATGTATATCGTCGTCTAGTACCAACACAAGCCTTCTTGAGCTTAATTTGGGACTAGATCGATTTGTGTGAGGTTGTCTAATATTTATTTATTATTATTTGTTAGGTTCGTTTTATAATTATTCTGAAAAATTAACAGTTCTGGAAAAAAATGGCTTTCAGACAAGTTTATAGGTTATCGCGGGCTAGTTTTCCGCAACTCGACGTCTTACAATGGGCTTTCAGACAAATGGAAATTTGGCGACACGACGACACGGCTACCGGACATTTTCTTTATTATTATTGTAGTTTATAAGCTCATGATACAGATAATTCACCAGATTTCGCATTGACACTTTTCACATACATAAAATACGGAGAAACAGTATTCAACAATCTATTCAGCCTGAAATGTGGGAGGCTTTCCATGAATGAAACGCTATCATTTAAAGTCACGCAATCCGCGAATGAATAGTATAAATGAGTCAGTAGATAAACTTAGCTGAACGTGGAAATATTTTAAGCTAAGGTGTAAAAACCTTTCAAATAAACAATGCAAAGATCGACACACAGAGCATAAGGAAAAATTCGTCAGGTGTACGTGGAGCGAGGGTAGCGAAGTGGCTAACGCGCTGGACCGGTAATCCAGAGGTACCGGGTTCGATTCCCGGTCCCTTCCACCAGGTAGCTCCTTTTTCAATTTTTCTTTAAGCTTTGATCTTTGTATTCATGGTGGAAATATTTTGTTTAGGTATAGGAGTTAATAATAATAATAATACAATACTTTATTGCACACCAATAAAAGTTTACAAAAGGAAACAAGACAAATACAATTTATAAATAACGGTAGACAACAGGCGGTCTTATCGCTAAAAAGCGATCTCTTCCAGACAACCTTTGGGTAGTGAAATTGATGAAAATTTTAACTTAATACAGAGTAGGTGCAGCAGAAGGTGAAGGGAGCACATAATTAGATACTAACAGAAAACAAGTACGCATATGGGTAAATATACACATACATAAATAGATATACATAAACTTACATAATACATACATAAATACAATAATATAAATAGACACTAGACATATACGAATCTTATATAGGTAACACAACGCAATACAGTCAGTGACGAAAAAACAGTTTCATATATTAAACCAACAATTTTATTGTTCGAGAGATAGGTAATGCTCTTTAATCTTATTCTTAAATATAGACAGGGACTTCGCACTTCGCAATTCAACTGGCAGCGAATTCCATAGCAGAACGGCTTGGACAGTAAAAGAATTGGAATAAAATTTAGAATGTGCGGCGGGGACAGTTAAAAGGAAATTGTGTAGAGTAAGTATTGTGTAGAGTCTCAATATGAATGTTTTGAAATTGTACTATCTAAGTATCCCTACTCCTTGACCGAAAGTATTCGTGCACCCAAATCGCCGGGGCATGAAAATGAATGACAGTAGGTACTTTTTATCGGGAGATAATTATAATGATATGTTTCGTCGAGTGAAAGACAAAGTGCATCATACGGTATGATTCGTACCCGTGATCGGCAGGGGCAGTCTGCTCAGGTCCTCGATGAAGTGCTGCTTGTGGTAAGCAACCAGCCGGCCCAGCCAGCCCTGGTGACGTATCTTAGCCCAGCAAGCAGGCGCTGAGCACAGCAAGGACAGGATGCATGTCTGAACCTGTACATTTTGACAGTTGAATTGGAGTAGAAACTTGGTTCTCCGGAGAAAATTATTATCTCCTTTATTCATTTAAAATCTTAAGTTAGGTTTTTTCAATTTTTTTTTTATTATCATTATATTATTTGCTTTTATATATGCATGATACAATAAAGACATGATACCTACTTATATCTATTGTAATCGTTACTTTCTTACGTATGTATCTTCGAAAGAACCGGTCCTTTCTAGTACCTTTCAACTTCATCTGCACAAAAGTTTTTTTTTCTGTAGTCGGGTAAAAGATATCCAATAACCTTCTTAACGTCACTCTAGGCCGTAAGTGGGATTTACTGCCCGGTTTACGCATATTTGTCCAGCCGTTTCGGCCTGATGAGAGGACAAAGACATTATGACCAACAGATGGCTCCATACACATAACAAAAGGTGGCTCCATACTGGCATGGCGTCGCGCTCCATAAACAACAAAAGACGATCCTGCATCGCACTATTAAGATTTTTACTGAAATGATGACCCCATTCAAAGAAGTCTGATTTTCAAAACAAATTTAGAATTATATAGTACGTACATTGTTATATTATATAGGCAATAGATTGATGTGGAATAAATGTAAATTCGAGTTAAATATTTGAAAATATTTACTAGGGTCAGCTACTTACAATCATCATCTTAAAGTTTCCAGAAGCAATTACCTACTTGTGAATACTTACTTTTTATATAGGTTTACTCGATTGTGAGTATTTAATAGGTAATTAAATTATTTAATCTCATTCACAGGGTTGTCAGAAGCAATAAGATTAGGATTATTATTTAGGGTGCTCCTAACCGCGAGCATTCGCCTGTAATAAATGCAACGAAAAAAACCGGCAATGTGCGAGTCGGCGCGAGTCCGCGGGTTCCGTACAAACACTTATCCATCACCATGGCAAACACATATCATTTTAACTGGCCGGGTTAAGTTAAGTTTGCACCTGGTATGTATGGCGCCGGATACAAATGAGGTGCAAAGTTAACGCAACCGATCACGTTTGTTGTACGGGAGCCATTAATTTGAATGATAAAATAAATAAACTGAACATCGAGTCTAAATACTTATCCGTTCCGTAACAGATAAGTTGACAACCCTACGCTATTCATTTCACGGTTGATATTGATTATACTTATTCGAATTTCCTTGTTAAATAGTAGGTAATTACCAACAATTTTACGAGTTGAGGATATTTATCTTTTTAGTGCCTATATCAATTACATATTAACACGAGTAAGAAAACATTATAAAAAAACTGGCCAATTGCGAGTCGGACTCGCGCATGAAGAGTTCCGTTCCATCAAAGAAAATCATTTTTTTATATACGGTCCACTTTTTAATTTCTACTCTTTTTTGTCAGACTGTACTTTTTAATTTCTACTCTTTTTTGTCAGACTGTACTTAAATATTATTGCGTTTTGTTATTATTTAAGCTATTGCAGTTGGATTATTTATTAGCCGAAGTGATTGACTGAAACGAACTATAAGTAATAGAATGATTGAAAAATAAATACCAAATGCATTAATTTATCTTATTGAGAATTGTAAATGCTTTCGGCTAGATTTCACAAAATATAAAAAATACCGTATTACATTTGTAATGCACCTGTATACGTTTGACAATGGTTTGACATCACTTTCGTAACCGCTATTCACAATAGAATAATGTCGTAACGTAAAAGTAAATTAGGCTCTCTGTTATTACAACACAGTTTATTATTGCGTACTACTTTAGATTATTTGAGATTTTAGAAACTTTAGTAGCATTAGCTAAACGTAGTTAGATTAGAAATTGAAATTGTATTGTTTATTTAAACTTATAACAAAATATATAAATGGACAATTAAAATCAAATTAAAACTAAAGAACTAAAATCTAAAATAAAGTAAATTAAATTAAGCTAAAATAAATCTAGAAAACTGTGCCCCCGCGGCATAGTCCCGAAGACGCTGGCAGCATTTCCTCGCTGAATCGCAATGCTGATGCGTTGTGCGAGGAAGCTGCCAGCTCTTCGGTCACCAGTGGACTCAATGAGCCTTATACTAATTTCTTTTAGGAGTTTGTGGGCACTGGGACCCCACGGACCTAAGGTCTCGACCCCAAAAGGAACAAAATTATATTCGGGACCGAGACCCCTATATTTATTAATTTTTAATTTTTCGGCCGCCTCTGCTGCCGCCCCCGCCCTGTCCGATGTTCCGTGGAGGTGGGACGGGGCCAGTGTGTCTACGCAGGTGGCGTCCCACACCAGCACCCGGCCCAATTTCCACGGAATCAACGACATTCCGTCGGGTCTCTTGCCATCGTCACGTGCGATGCCCGGTGGTTCCAATATGGCCGGCACGTTGACGGTGGCAAGCGAACGGCGGATTGTGTCATTGAGGGCGGCGTGTCTGGAGAAGCGGCCGGCGCTTTTCTGACAGGAAAGTCCGTGGTGTCCCAGTGAATCGACTTCACTGCCGCAGGGGCACTTGTGTGGGGCACAAATCTGAACTCCAAGACGCAGGCAGGTGGCTATGCGGAAAGTGTCGGGTTCCAAAAAAGTTCCCGTATTGGTGGATGGATATGCCTGGAGCCAATGGCCTGCTTCTATGGCGCCTGCCGCTAAAAGTCTGGCTCGTTCAGGACCGCTGCTGTGGTTTAAAAGGGAATCATACGTTAATTTAGACATGATGTCATCCCAGGCCCTTTGCGATTTTAAATTTTGGGGGATATCCTTACCCGGACAAGCAATTGACCATGCTCTCTTGGCCTCCGTTAAGCCCGCAGTCTCATAGTTTAAAGGACCGGCCTTTAGAATTTTACCTATGAGGTCTGCAGAGCTATGGACGGAAGACAAGAAAGCTGGTGCGGATATGGATGAAATTTTGCGCGTCCCTATACCACCAAAGCGAATGGGAAGGGACGCTTGGGTCCAGGACTTTTCGCTGAGCTGAAGGTTCAGAATGGATTCTAGGTTTGCTTTGATTAAAACGTCCATTTGTAATAATTCATTTTGGAATTTAGAGAAAGGGCAGCAGCGAAGCACGTAGGTGAATTTTGGGACGAAAAGACAGAATTTTAAAATAGAAATTGCGTAATGAGGGCTAATTTCAAGGAGACGACTTTCGTAGTTTTTGAATTTAGAAATGGACTTAAGGATATGGTTCGAGAAAGACTCTTCAAAAATAGGGGACCCTAGGAGGCAAAGTGAGTTTCTGTCAACAATTTTAATATTCGGTGTAAGGGCATCAAATTTTTGTTTTATGTCTTGAACATTTAGTGCAAGGTTTTGGATAAAAAGTTCGCACTTGCTGAAATTGAGCTCTAAACCCATGGACAGAAATTTAGCTTTGATTGTTTCGAGATCAAACAGCACGGTGTCTAAGTCACCACCTAGGGTTCCGTCGTCAAGATACCAAACATTGAATTTGGATTTTAAATTTTGAATAAAAGGATTAATAGCTAAGCTGAAAATTGCTGGCCCGAGGGGATCGCCCTGCTGACAGCCTACTTCAGAGGATATAACGTTTTTGCGGTACATTAAATTTGAGGGCTCTGCATAACAGTGCAGGAGGTAATTGTAGAGTTCTGGAACATTGTTTTTAATTTGAGTCAGCAAGACGTCTCTGTTTACTGAATTGAAGGCGTTTTTCACATCAATTTTGACCAAAATATCGCAAGGTTCGTTGGAAAGGAATGTACGCAAGGCATGGACGGCTGCCTCAGAACCTCCTTTGGTCCCAAAACCGAGTTGAATTGGTTCGAAAAGAGTTTGTAATTTTGAAGCTATGTGTCTTACTGCAATTTTGGAGGCGAGACGTCTGAGAGTGGAACCAACGGCGATTGGCCTCACCCCTCCGTCCTTTTTGGTGAGAGCGATGAGGTTTGCGCCGTATAAAATTGGAACTATTGTTGGGTTGACGTTACCCAAGTACATATTATTGATTAATTTAGTAAGTGACTCAACTAGGCGCTCGCCCGCATCACCCACGGAGTGAGACGTCAAATCTTTCAAATGTTGGGGTGAAAGGCCATCCAGGCCTGCGGATGAACCGATTTTGAAAGATGAAATTCCTTCGATGACGTCTCTATTTTTTATTTGGAGGCAGGCCTGGTTTGCCGCTGGTTGGTCGAAAAAATATGGTAATGGAGGACCTGGGGGATGTTTAGACTGTAGGGCCGAAAGGGTGTCAGGGGTATCGGGAGATAGCACGTCATTAGAAAAAAGGAGACTAGCGGCGCCTTTCAGATCTCCATCACTCACTTTAGATTCTACGGTTTTGCGACGATTGAACGATGTAGAGAAATCTTTTGGAACTATGGGTGGTGTGGAATGTCTAAAGCAGTTATTTTTAATTTTCTGAGTGAATGAAATAGAAGAACCATCATCGTGAGCATGGAGAACATGAAAGGCGAAAAGCAAAAGGTTATGCCAGTCGTCAATGTCGTTATCCTCGGCGCATTTATTTATTAAGTTTGAAAGATGAGTCGCGACGGTGATTCTAGCGCCGCGAGGAATCCGTTTAACTACCGGAACATGGTTCTTAAGGTTACTGAGTTGAAGGTGGAATGGGGTGGATGGTTGAGTGGTGGCGGAAGGAGGAGTAAGATGGTGATTGAGTACTGGTACAGCATTCTGGCTGAGACAGCGTCTGTGAGTTTTTGATACATGTATGTTTAGACCTTTGATTGATTTAAAAGATTTGTTGCAAATTTGGCAAATATGGCTAGATGACGTGCTACCAACCGGTTGAGTCGCAGATTGCATCCACACACATTAATAGAAAAAAAACAAAGAACAATAAGCTTATTACTACAAAAACAAAGTAAAAAGGATATAAAAATACACTGCCACGGAGCGAAGAACACTGATCGCACTGAAGATAAGCACTGGAGATATGTACAAGTTTTTAAGAAAAAGCAGCTTCGTCGGCTCATAAACTACGAAAATAATTCAGTGGAATGATCGCATTTTGTTGTGTAAAAATATAGCTTGACAACAATTTCTTGACATATGTCGCAGCGGACGGAGCGCTATGCTCAGCAAGCAGGCCCGCGCTGCCGACTCCGTGTAAAAAGGAACGATATCAATAATAAATACACTTCGTAGAAATGTATTATAACGCAGAAAAATTGGTATTTCAATTATATTCACAAAAAAGATCGGGAGAAAAATTATTTTTGTGTTGCCTCGTTGCTAGGTTACATTTCATTTACACCATTTTTATGTCCTGGACAATCTTATCCCTGGCTCCTGGATGCCCAGGACTAAAACAACTCACATAAACTTCTATAATATATTCAATCTTTAACTTTCCACTACATCGTCGTCATAGGTAAAATTTATATATAGACCAATAATTGTATTGTTGATATGAGACGTGTCAAATTTTACGGGATTATATACCGATAAAAATTAAAACACCACGTTATTATCCACGTTGACATTTAAACCCGACTATTACGAGAATTTCACATTAGGAAAATATTAGAAAATAGTCTAAAAGTGCTTATAAACTCGGTCGCGTTCCTAGACCTCGTATGCGGGCTAAACAAAGGATTTTTTTTATTAAAAACTATGCGTGTGGGATAATAGTGCGTGTGGGGCGTGAATGAGGGGTGTAATTTTTGATTTTTTGAGAAAATTCCGCCGAAAATACAGGCTTAGAATGAGCGGTGTGAACGTGGATGCCCCGATAGGCATTCAGTGCCTTCAGCGCCTTTCTGGGTGGTGTTGTCCTCGACTGCAATTCAACAGGCTGCGATGGTAAGTACTTTATAAAGACTCACGTTTTTTTGTATTACACACAATGCTAGTTTTTTAATAATAGGTATTAAGGCTGCAATGTTAAAGGGTAGTTCTTTTGAGTGGTTTAAGTGTTTATTAAATTGAAAATGCTGGTCTGTTGTTCTCTCAGAGTAGTCAGAGTATTCAATAAATATTGCTTAATAGTAGAAGCTATAGTAGTACTCTCTCTGTTATACTTAAAAAATTGACGATCTTCAACTACCAAAACACATTTCCAATAAAATTAGTCATAAAAATACTATTGTCAAGTCACATTCGTAAATAAGCAAATCAAAGCTTTATATGTACATAGGAGCAACAATGCCACAGAAAGGCAGATACACATTAATATTAAATATCCATCTTTTGCATCCAGGCTTAAGACATTTCAGTTTATATTAAAAAATATAATAGAAAAAGGAAATAACGCTTCATGTGTAGTCAGTATATTATTGTGTTAATTTAGGCACAATAGAGATATGGCAGCATATGAATTATGCTGTACTTTAACTTTGGTCTTGGCATAACACAAAGGTCTCATTGTGGTGGATTTGGGACGGAAGATAAATAAATAAATATCGGACAACCTCACACAAATCGTTCTAGTCCCAAATTAAGCTCAAGAAGGCTTACAAACTGTGACGTCCAGGGTTTCAGGGCGGGAATAGATTCAATGAAACAACGTAAACGGGTTTACTGTCCACACGACCTGCCCGCTCGCGTTGACGTCTGTCTTAGTAATGGCAGCAGCGGGCAGGTAGTGGGGGCACTTTATTTCATAAAGGTGTCTATACGCCACACCATCCTCTTTTGATAAATTTGAAATAGTTTTATTGCTAGCTTACTTATTTACTTATTGCTAGTTATTAATATTTCATATCGAGATTGCATTACATGTACATTTTATTTATTCCTGGAATCTAGATTGATTTATATTATCAGTAATTACAAACCCTTAGCGGATTCGCTCACTGCTCCGTCCGAGTGAATTGAACTAAATTCGGGGCCTACATCCAGACGCCCCACACCAGCCAACCACGCCAAACACCAAGGCGCGAAGCATTTGCTCAGACAGGGTTCAGCTGAGCACGGTTAGTGTGGCGCATCGCGTACATCCAGCACCTTCGCTGAGACAGCGAAGATGATAATTCCACCATTAATATGGATTGATTTCGCGTCGGCGCAGTGAGCAAACCAGCCAACAATATTTCAAAGTAACGGGTATGCGCAACAATAGCAATATCCCGGTCACTAGACTGTAGTTAAAAATGTAATATTTTCTAATTTAATTCTCAATCATGAATTTGAATGTACATTGAAATATAACACTAGTTTAAACTTATCAACAATTGTATTGTAAGTTTGTAATAAATGTGTCATAAATAATTATGTTTTTGTTTTGTTACTGTTCACTTTATTCTCCGTTTGAGACAAGGCTTGTAATCATAAATCTATGCATATAAAAAGCTAATTTTAGTGAGGACTTATACACATTTTTTTTTAGCAGTTTCAAGTTCAATAATTTGTCTTCACTTTTACATCACTAAACAATTCTCACGTTTCCGTTTTCTTCTCTTTTCATTTGTTTTTTTTTTTTTTTTTTTTTTATTATGGTGCACTAAGAAAATATTGTCAGTTACTTGTTAATAATTAGAGAACGGAATGGATTAATGCGATTATTAAATATTTTGTATTTGGAATTGTCACAGTTATTATTATTTTAATTCCTTTGGCAATCATAACATTAGGTTATTATATTCATCTACTCGTGAATTAATCTACTGTGGAGCAATTATTTTCTAACATGTAGGAATCTACCAGCGCTTCCAACTCAGGCCTCCGTGAGAAAGAAACGCCGCAAGAAAACTCACAGTTTGCCTTTTTCAATGAAATATACATTTTCCAATTTTTGGTATGAATTTAAAAGTCTTCTGATGAAATGTAAGTATTTCAGAATACTAAACTGGCGTTGATTAGTCAGCCTTTGAAATGAAAAAGGTGTTTTTTTTTTTTAGAATTTCTTTACAAATTTTATTGATTGGTATATCGACCATAATTTCAAGTACCGTAGTAACTTTACAAGAAATCACGAATTCCTGCTGCATTATTGAAATTTACATTGAAAGTTACAAATGAGTATACCTCAAGGAGAATAGATAGGTAGGTATACGGGTGAATCAACTTTTAAAGTACTCTTTTCGTGTCCCCGGCCAATAAAAAACGATATATCAAAACTCAAATATAATTTCACTTCCCTCTTTAGGTTAATGCAATATTAGATTAAAAACCAATATATAAACACATTCAATATTCAATTATAGTCACAAAATGTGGTTTTATTTACAGTAACTTAGCAGACAAAAGTTCGTACCAGTACAAAATGTTATGTCCCAGACTATAGGCATCATCATATTACAAGCAATTATAAAGTTTAAGTATATGGGGACGTATTCATGTTTTATCATAAATAGAAACAAGAAGATATCCTTATAATGATGCAACTTAAATATAGTCAATATGTTATAGAATTATTTTTCTATAATTTTACAAATTCTTGTCCCAACAGTTCGTTAAAACGGAATGTCTGCTAAGTTACTGTGCAAAGTCGTTGTCACTATTAGACAGATGGCGTTGATCGTGGCTCACGAGACGGGCATTAGGTATCTAAGTTTACAAGGCCGGGGTCCTTCAAGGTTACATGCGGGGCGGGGAATCGCCAGTTGACGACAAGTGTTCGAAGGAGATGCGTGGGTTTTTTGTTCGTCTGCTGCGTTACGTCGAAAAGTCGGGTAAGATTTTGGAATTCTTAACGAAAATTACTTAAAATACGTGTGAATGTTGTCTGGTTTTAATGTAATTTGCGTAAAAATGTAGTGGAAGTAGTAGATTTTATTAAAATTTGTATTTTGTGCTAAATAGTCTCCTGCGTTACCGATAACGCAACAGACAATGTCTCTTGCGTTAAAGGTAACGCTAGAGACAATAAGGTTATTTCATTTGACTCTAGATTAAAATGCATTTTGTACGGTGATTATTAGTCATGCTAGTTAAAATCGTATCAGGGGTTTCTTATAATATTTTAATTCATAGTTATTGTATAATTTTAATGTCCAAACATGATTGTATTATGCAGTATACGTCTTTTGCAGTGGTCAACGTTACGAAATACAAAGATGCCTCTCAGCTCAGCAGAGAAGCAAAAGCGTTATCGAGAACGACTAAAAAACAAACCAGAATGTTACGAAGAATCTAAAAGAAAACAGAGGGAACGTTATCATAAAAATAAAAGATTAGTGAAAGATTTAACACCGAAAGAAAAGTTTAATGCAAATGTGATTTGGAAGTTACGTAAAAGAGAACTACGGAAGAAAAAACAAAATGTAGATAGATTGTTGCAACACACACCACCAAGCTCTCCTGTGTCAGAACCTGGATTTTATCCTCTAAATATTCAAGATGAGGCTCCACCATTGACACCACCACCTATGTCACCTCGACCTACTACTCCCCCTTCACCAGCTCTTGAACGAGAATCTTCGCCCTTACATGAGAGTCTATCGGCTGTATCGTCCGTGCCATTAGTGACAGAGTTTTCAGAAGTTCAGCGGCTCAATCAACCAAATGATGATAAATCAGCTAAACAACGAGGGCGTAAAAAAGTAAAAAGGGATAGATCAAAAGTCTATAGAGAAAATGTGAAGTTAAGAAAGGAAACTGAACAACTGAAGAGAAAATGTGAAAAGTATAAGAAAAGGTACCATAGAGAAATAGAAAAGAAAACAAGGAAAGATGATGATTTAAGGTATACCGTATTGAGCAAGGCTATAAAAAAGACATTCAAAAATACTAAGTCTAAAAAGGAAAGATCAACGATAAAGAAGATTTTTATGACTGCTGAAATACAAAAATCCCGTTTAAAGAAAAGATTACTAACAGAAAACTTAGGTGCAGACAAAATAATACAAAATCAGTATCACTTCGACAGAGCGACACTGTTAAAAAAGAAGATAAAGGATTTTTTCTCCAGAGATGACATAACGCGAGCAACTGCTGGCAAAAAGGAAGTTCTAATCAGACAAGGTATAACAATGCAGAAAAGATACCTATTGGACACGATGAAAAGTTTGTACAAGACTTTCAAAAAGGAAAATCCAGGGCTTAAATGCTCCTACTTCTATTTCACCCGAAATAAGCCTTTCTTTGTTGTGGTTCCGTCTGTCGATGCTAGAGAAACGTGCTTGTGCAAACTACATGCAAACTTTGCATACAAGGCAACTGCTTTGAAGAAAAAAGGGATAATTGGAACCGACGACCCAAATTTGTTGATACAAGCAAGAGTATGTGATTCAAATTTAAAAAACTGCATGGAAGGTATCTGCGATAACTGCAAGGATAAAGAAATTCAATACAATGAAAATAAAATATATGGAACGATAAAATGGATGGAGTGGATCCGGAAAGAAGAAGTGTACAAGAAAGATGGTAAAACGACTAAAGCTATCAAGAACGTTCGGGAAGAAAAAAGCGAAGATATCAAATCTTTTATCATTCGATTTGAAAAAGACCTGGCAACGTTTCAGAAGCATATCTATAACATAAAATGTCAATTTCGTAATTTCCGGCAGTGCTTAGAACATTTGCAAGCAACCGAATGCATCATTCTGGTCGACTTCAGTGAAAACTACAACTGCAAGTATCATAAGGAAATTCAGCATCACCATTTCGGAGGATCCCGAAATCAAATTTCTTTGCACACCGTAATTGTGTATGTATATGATTACGAAACTGGCAAAGGACACAAAATTCACTCCTTCTGCTCTGTATCGGCTTCTTGTATACATCAGCCAGCAGCAATTTGGGCCCATTTAGATCCGATTTTAAAATGGATACGGTCACAGTTCGTGTGCATCAATACTGTTCACTTCTTTTCAGACGGACCAAGCACACAATACAGACAAAAACAAAACTTTTTTTTGATGTGCACGAAGTTGTTCGACTATGAATTTGAAAATATGACGTGGTCTTTCTTTGAAGCCGGCCACGGCAAAGGGCCAGCAGATGGAGTCGGAGGTTTTTTAAAAAGAACTGCAGACAAAATGGTTGCAAAAGGTGAAGATATTGCTGATGTTTTTCAATTTTATGAAAAAATGAGTGCCGTCAGTAAAATAAAACTGTTTTTGATTGATGAGAACGAGATAACGGACCAACAGAAAGCCATCCCAAGTAACATTCCTAGACTCCTAGGAACGCTGAAAGTCCATCAGGTGTTTACTGATAGTCGTGGGACATTGAATTATAGAGAGCTTAGCTGCTTTTGCGACGAAGAGGCTTCCGGAAAAAGGGGTTTTTGCGTGTGTCTGGGGCCAAAAACATACGACGTAAGGTCTGTTATTAGTGACATAGATCCTAAGAGCCCAGCAATTCCAGAAGTGACAACTGAAGTATTGATACCTAAAGCTCAGGAGGTTGATGATTCTTCTGACGATGACAGACCGCTGCTAGAATTGCGAGACATTACTAATAGAAGAACAAATAACGTATACGAAGAAGTTTATGGAAACTCTTCAGGTGATGAACAACCCTGTTCAAGCTATAACAAGGAAAATGCTAAAATAGGCAGAGGCGATTTTCTGTTGGTAAATGTTGACGTGGACATCGGTAAAACAAAAGTTAATACTTATAAATACGCCTGTAAAGCAATATCGGACATTGAAGAAGATGATGAAGTCAAAGTGATGTTCCTTAGAGTCGTCGATAAAAAAGCTTTACAATTTCGGTTAGATGAAAAAGATGTATCTTATATAGAATACAAAGATATAATTGAACGACTTCCATATCCCAATATAGTTAAAAAAGGCTCTCGAACATATTATTACTTCGAAAATTCGGTAAATGTTTTCGAAAAGTAGTCCAAACCAAAGTTGTGCTGGTTAGTCATGATAATTTCTGCATTTATGCTATCCAGGGTTGTAAGAGATTCGTGGAATAGATCTCATTATTACTTTATAAACAACGATCTCATGTGTTCTGATTGATATAGTTATAATTCTACCACTTGTTGATTATTACGTAGATATTTACAGTGTGATTGAACTGAGAACACGATTCGGATTGTAGGTATATATATCTTGATCGCACTTGTGCGATTTCGATAAAAGCAAGCAAGAGGGGTATAATAGCCAAATCGTCTTCATAAGTTCAATCGCACTTAATGTTATTTCTTTTTGATAAATATTAATCTAAACCAACGAAGTCAAACAGGTTTGGATATATGATTATGATTGTTTTTAGAGTACATAATTGGTTGTTTTGTTAATTTTAAGCTGAAACTAATATTTTTTCTTTTTCTGGACTACGTTCACTAGATAATTTCTTTAAAATTGAATGTTGTTCATCTCATACTTTCTCTAACGTTACCAGTCTTATGTCTCTGGCGTTACCAAGTGTCCCCATTTTATTTTCTATGGTTTAGAAGATTGAAGCCATCCATATTATTATTTTTTTGTTCTATTTGTTGAGGTAAGTTTGTGTTTAATGGGACTAATTATTTACCTAGTGGTTTGTTCACCTAATGTGATAAATAAAGACTTATTTAGAAAATATGATTGTTAAAAAGACTGAAGTAACGTAGTGGACCTATTCATGCTTATAACTGTGTAAAAAATACCACCAGAGTGAACCTTGTAACACTAGACCAATGCCCAAAATTGTTACAAATAATTAAACCAATTTGATATTGCCATGGACTTGTTTCATTTATGTAAATATGCATTCTAAGCACCGTAACGCTAGGGACAATTTTTTCTCAGCTAACTTAAAATTTGATAATACGGCAATTAATAGTCATCGTACATCGCGGCTACTCCTAAAATGTGAAAATGTAATACAATATCCTGTCCACAACGTCTTAATTATAAGCAAATACAACATAAAAATAAACAAAAATTTTTTTATCTAAGGCTGTGAAAGGAGTACCTTAAAAGTTGATTCATACACTCTGCCTACGTCTCTTATGGCTCATGAAAATTATAAACGCTGCATATCTTAGTGTAAGACAAAGTCTTCAATTTGGAAAACCCTCGTCTAACCCGAAGTTTATTTCACTTTACCATTTGATTCAGGGACAGCACCGTGTTAATGCATGTATGATTATGATGACGCGTTTATCATAAGTAGAGGTACTACTCACATTCGGCGCGACCTACAGTACAGTCTTACTGTTAGTGGTGCCAATGAACGTTAAAACGTCAGTTTATTGCGATATTCGTTAGCTTTTTATTGTATATCAGTTGATTACTGGACATGGGGAAAAGCGTTACTTTTTGATATCAGTGACTGGCGATCCCGTTCCAAAAATGTCACAGTGAAAAGTCATCGTGACTTTGTCACGCCTGTTACTCGCTTCACTGTATGATATTTATGACAGGTCACGGTCAGTCACGGTGCTGTAATTAACGTTATTTATCCCCCATGTCTATTGATTACCAATTTCTTGTTTGTAACTGTATTTTAATTTTTTTGTTACTGCCTGTCATCACAGACTTACTACTTAATTTCAATAGAATAGTCTATTGTTTTGCTCGTCGTTAGTACCAGTCTTTCCAGACTTACTAATTGTTAGAACCAGTCTTCACAGACTAACAAATTGTTAGTACCAGTCTTCACAGACTTACTACTTGTTAGTACCAGTCTTCACGGACTTACTACTTGTTAGTACCAGTCTTCACAGACTTACTACTTTTCTCGTTGTTAGTACCAGTCTTCAGAGACTTACTACTTAGCCCATTAGAGTAGATCTTTTATTTACTTGTTGTTAGTACCAGTCAATTCCGACTTTGGTACTACTCGGTCCATTAAGAAATACACTGTTAAAAATTTTCAGGGAATTTTACACAAAAGTGAGGGCAACTTTCGTTGCCCTCACTTTTTTGTGTTTTTACATAATTATGTAATTTTACAGGGCTATGTAATTTTACATAATTAACGATTTTACATATATGTAAAATTACATAAAATGTAATTTCACATAACTGAAACTGTCAGATATGTAAAATAATATTTTATGTAATTTTACATACCTCTTCATGTAAATTCTAGGATATGTAAAATTTTTATTTATGTAATTTTACATAGACGTTAATTATTTTTACATTTTTCCGGTACTATTACTGAAATATTATGTGTTTTTAGTACATATGTTTTCTGTAAAACTACATGTAGTTTCTGTGATATTAATGATATTTTATGGATTTTTACATTTATTCTGTATTGTTACAGAAATATTATGTGTTTTTTGTACATATGTTTTCTGTAAAACTACATGTAGTTTCTGTGTTATTAATGTTTTTTTGTTGATTTTTACATTTATTCTGTAATGTTACAGAAATCTTATGTGTTTTTTGTACATATATTTTCTGTAAAACTACATGTAGTTTCTGTGTTATTAATGTTTTTTTGTGGATTTTTACATTTATTCTGTAATGTTACAGAAATCTTATGTGTTTTTTGTACATATATTTTCTGTAAAACTACATGTAGTTTCTGTGTAAATACTGTTTATTTGTGGATTTTTACATTTATTCTGTAATGTTACAGAAATATTATGTGTTTTTTGTACATATATTTTCTGTAAAACTACATGTAGTTTCTGTGTAAATACTGTTTATTTGTGGATTTTTACATTTATTCTGTAATGTTACAGAAATCTTATGTGTTTTTTATACATATATTTTCTGTAAAACTACATGTAGTTTCTGTATTTTTAATGTTTGTTTGTGGATTTTTACATTTATTCTGTAATGTTACAGAAATATTATGTGTTTTTTGTACATATATTTTCTGTAAAACTACATGTAGTTTCTGTGTAAATACTGTTTATTTGTGGATTTTTACATTTATTCTGTAATATTACTGAAATACTATGTGGTTTTTTTACAGATATTGTATGTAAAACTACACGTAGTTTGTGTTTTATTAATGATTTTATTATGTAATTTCACATACATTCAGTAATATTACTGAATCCATTTATGTATTTTTACCTAAAGAAAATGTATTTTTAAGTAAGGGTAAGGTAAAATTACATGTTTATTATGCATTATTAACAATAAAATTAGTTAGTTTTACATGTAACTGTAAAATATTTTCTGTAAAATTTAATAATAATTCGGTTATATTTACATAATATCTGTAATTCTCGGGATTTAGTTTTTTTTTGCCAGAATTCTTTTTCTACGTATTTAAATTAGTGCAGTTGTATTAATCAAAATATATATGAAAAAGAAAACACTGGGAAACAATAAACTGGAAAGATTACTGATCTTGGTATAATCGTAGCTTCTGTATATAAGAACTATCCACCTATATAACATAATTACAGGGGTGATATGTACTCTTTATAAAATGCGTAGTCACACAGCAGTCAAATAAAAATACTGCTTTATGATTAACTTACTTGCTTTGAGGATACACATTTTACAAGTATTACATATATCCCCTGTAATTTTGTTATAGGTGGACAGTTTCTATACAGAAGATACGATTATATCCAGATCAGTAATCTTCATAGTTAATTATTTCCCAGTGTTTTTGTTACATATATATTTCGATTAATACTATTGCACTATTAAAATACATAAAGAAGAACGTCCGTCAAAAAACCTAAATCCCGATAATTACAGACATTATATAAATCTACCGAATTATTATTAAATTTTACAGAAAATATTTTACAGTTACATGTCACATTAACTAATTTATAGTTATAATAATGCACACCAAAACAAGTAACCTGAAAAAAAAAACAAATTAAAAAGTAGTAAATCAATTTATTGTCATACAATGATTAATATAAACAATACACATAACTGAAGTTATATATTATAACACCTTTTTTACAATGAAATACAGTGATTGAAATTGTAATTAATTAAGCGATTTTCGATTATATTTGAAATATTGATATGTGACTTGTAAAATGCATTTGCTTTTATTAATAAATTATCTGTATCTGTATCTGAATCCCCTTTACTTAAATCTAGTTTCAGTTAATAAGGTCAACGTCTTTCTAGCGGTAGCGAATGCGCAGTAACGTTATATCATATCAAATATACCGGGTGTTTCCTGTAATAGGAGCGATAAATTAAAACATAGATTCTTCGCTTGAAACTGGACAACATTTGTTAAGCAACTTCTGAAAACAACGTTTAAAAAAGGATATTTTGTAGAATAATGTTTAGACAAAGAAGCAATGTATTGCGATATGTCCGATATTAGTAGAGTGACAGCTATGTCAATGCTCAGGGAATGTCAATGTTGGACGACGTACATTGAAAACACTATCTAGTTTGTTTGAAATAATAAAATTCTGAGAACTGACTTTTTTTTAAAGTTGCTGAACAAATGTTGTTCAATTTGAAGAGTAGAATCTATATTTTAATTTATTGCTCCTTTTACAGGAAACACCTGGTATTACATATTGCGAGTGTATTGCAACATATAAAAGAATCAGCCTTATTGTTATCGTGTTAGTAAGAATTTTCGACTATTTTTTTATTTCGTCTTCACATAACGACACGTTGATTCTTTTAACATGTAACATTAACTAATTTATCGTTATAATAATGCACACCGAAACAAGTAATTTATAGTTAAAATTAATTAGGTATCTGAGGTGGCTGACTAGAATTAATAAACTGGTAAGGTAATACAATTTGAACCTTCTAGAGAGTGAAATCACTATTTGAACAGATTCTTTAGTATTTCCTTGCAGCCACCTTAAACATACAAACTGAAATACAAAACAAAGTAAAACGATCAATTTATTGTCTTACAATAATAACAATAACAAAAATGAACAATACAAATAATTGAAGTTATATACTATAACTTTTTACAAGGTAATGTTATAAATTATTTTGATGTAGATAATGTTAAATATTACATTTCAGTTTAGAAACTGTTACATTAAATCGTCAGAAGTGTTAAATCATGAGTCGAAAATTAAGCCGTCTAACGTGGAGCGACTAACTAAATTCTCTTGCCACTACAACTTTAAAACTAGATAAATGGGTAATTGTAACCATTAAGGGAGAATTGCTCTATGCCTATAGTCACGAAATAAGGCTTTAAAACAGAAATTATCGCACAAATACATAAAAACCTAAGTAGAATGCGAGGGGGTTTGGCTGTAATAGTGGTATATATATATATATATATATATATTAAGCTTTAGTCTCGAAGAAAGCCCGCGAACAGAGCGCTCACAACGGCAATGATTTCATAGATAATATACGGCTGATTGCTGTATATTATAAGAAGATATATCACACGTACCAAAGTGATAAGGTATATCTACTATATTGATTACATTATTTCCTTCCGAATTTCGTTCCTTGCATAATTTTATATATATATAGGCTCCTGTTTCCCGGCTCAAGGGTCACGGACCCTTTCAGGCACCTTTAGCCGGTGAACCTGAGCTAATATCATAAGAAACTATGTAGAATGCGAGGCGTTTTGGCTGTAATAGTGGTTTATATATATATATATATATAGGCTCCTGTTCCCCGGCTCAAGGGTCACGGACCCTTTCAGGCACCTTAAGCCGGTGAACCTGAGCTAAGATCATAAAAAACTATGTAGAATGCGAGGGGGTTTGGCTGTAATAGTGGTATATATATAATAATGAGTTTCGTAAACCTTAAGTACTAATAATAATGAGTTAAGAGTAATAATAACAACATAAAGTTAAGAGTAATAATAAACATGGATATAATTAAACCGTTTTTCCAGACTGAATATCGTGAATTCTAGAATGGTATTCAACATTTTTTGATAAAATTCTCTTATTACACACTGTACATTTATTATAGGATGAATTAATGTCAACATCAGCACTACTAGTTTCGGACTGGTGTAATCTAAAATTGTGATTCCTAGAAGACATAATTATTGAACATACTTTTACACAAAGGATCAATACACATAAATTTTACATTTTTACAGAATCTATGACATTTTTGGTGGTTATTGTACGAGATCACAGTTGAGAAATTCTAGTCACAATTTTCGCATTTAAATGACATGTTATTCAAACTTAAGTTTACCCATTAACGACAATACTTTTTTCAGCGTGACACCTTTACGGATTTTACAACCTTCTTTGGGATTTATTTTGAAAACATACCTTTGCATAAACTCTAACGTGTTTTGACATTCCACTGGATATTCCAAATTAAAGTTGAAGTAAGCTGCCATCAATAATTGTAACGACCTGGAGAAGCTCGCAGTTTCGCTGACGATGTTTTTTTCTACCAGCAAGTAATATATATTTTCAATATCTGTGCGAAAAAAAAAAGGTTAAAACAGGCACTAAATGCTGCTTATGTTAATAGCTACCTAGTTACATAAAAAACGTTCAATTTCAACTTGGGCATTAATTATTTCCCCTGGTTGGTATTTCGGTAAGGCCGTTGAGCGTTTAAACCGTCGCTTCGTTCGTTCGTCTTTAAATGTAATTGCAAGCGATAGTTGAAACGCTCAGCGGCCTTCCCCATTTATAATTGTAGTAAAGTTACATCTCACCTGAAAATACAATATTAGGTGCAGCAACTTTGGGGAGGTCAGCAACTTCTGCCCGTCAATGGTTTCTGAAAAAAAAAAATTGATCAGTATAGATGAAACTACTAATAAAATTAAGCAAGGAACGAAATTCGGAAGGAAATAATGTAATAAATATAATAGATATACCTCATCACTTTGGTACATGTGTGATATATCTTCTTTAAAATATACAGCAATCAGCCGTATATTATCTATGAAATCATTGCCGTTGGGAGCGCTCTGTTCGCGGGCTTTCTTCGAGACACACCGGCCACTTCAACAATACTTGGTATCGCAGGTGTCGAGTTCAGAAATTTGCTCTGCTGTGAATAGGTTCTTCTTTCATTCTTTTCATTGGCTGCAATCAAGAAGATAATGTTATTTTTACAATTTTACAGTATATAATTGATATCCTCTTTTTTTAAACTGTTAACAAAGAAAAATATACAGCCATAGTAAGTCTTTTACATTTTATAGGAGATTTTAGAGAAGATAAGATAAAGATAGTATAAGATAAAGATAAGATAAATATAAGAAAGAAGATAAGATAAAGATAGGATCAAGATAAGATAAAGATAAGATAAGATAAATATAAGAAAGAAGACAAGATAAAGATAAGATAAAATAAAGATTAAATTTATTTTGTTAAAAAGAAGTACTTTATATGAAATAACATATTGTTAAATGATATTTTGTCAAGTGTAGTGTTTGTAAAATTATAATTTGCTAAGTGACTTTTTGTAATATGATACTTTTAGTCATATGTCTCGTTTGCCTAATGAATATTTATTGAAACGTTGTTTGGTCAAATTATCATTTGTCAAACGTTTTTTGGTCAAACATTAGTGAACCATTAAATTGGCTTTTGGATAGTATTTTTTATACACCAAGTTTAATACAAAAAATATGAAAATATGAGGGTTTGTTTACATTTGTTAGTACTGAAAGTTTATTATTTTAAGGATTGCGTCATATTTTGCTACGGGACCCTAAAAAACTGGCACAGGTAATGAATTGGGCATCATCTAATTACCGGATAACATCACCGTGCTCGGCACCTTCGTGCTGTTCTTCTACGGCATCGCGCGCAGTGGGCGCTGCTGCCGTGCGCGCTGCGCCGCCGCTCGTGCCGCGCGCCCCGCGTCCAACGCCAACAGCGCCGTGTACAAGGCGGGCGCCGAGCTCAACGGCCAGACGCTGCCGCGCGACGCCGAGGCGGCCGACGGCAAGTCGCCGAACATCAACCTGGTCGTGCTGCCACCCGGACGGTCGCGCTGTCGGCCCTGCGCCGTTCTACAACCCCGACGATAGATATTAGAAATATATAACAAACTCGATTATATAGGACTTAAACCATAATTACATGGGGTCCCGCTGCATATACGTATATGTCGCTGCGCTCGCTGGTTTCGACTTTACGACCGGGACCTTCGCGCAGCGCGTGCTATCGCGACGAGTTTTGACTTGCCGTTTTCGTGGAAACGATCGGGTTCGCGGTATACGCGGTAATGTTTAGGCCTTAAATATCCCAAACCCACTTCTAATTCTAATTCTAATTTTAAAATATGGCTTCCATCATAGTTAATGATGATTTCGCCAATTTCAAGTTTGCTCGTAGAGCATGCCGTTGTTCGGTGAGGTTTTGCTTTTTGTAAAGTGATAGCGATTTACAAAAAACCACGCGGACTATCGGGCCTTGACCCAGGAAGGGCTATGAACGCTTTAAGTTGAATTCTTCATTAGCTATTCACTCCTACGTTAGATCACTGCACAATACGCTATCAATACACTTCAGTTGAATTTTTCAAAAATGTCATGTCCGCCATCTTGGATTTCAAAATTGACATCATTTTCGAATTTCTAACCCCCGATTTATTCGAAATCCATACCCCACATGATATAATGTTTAAAAAGTCATTACTTTTTTCAAAAATGTCATCCGCCATCTTGGATTTCAAAATTGACATCATTTTCGAATTTCTAACCCCCGATTTATTCGAAATCCATACCCCACATGATATAATGTTTAAAAAGTCATTACTTTTTTCAAAAATGTCATATCCGCCATCTTGGATTTCAAAATTGACATCATTTTCGAATTTCCAACCCCCGATTTAGTCGAAAACCATACCCCACATGATATGTTTAAAAAGTCATAACTTTTTTCAAAAATGTGATATCCGCCATCTTGGATTTTAAAATTGACATCATTTTCGAATTTCCAACCCCCGATTTAGTCGAAAACCATACCCCACATGATATAATGTTTAAAAAGTCATTACTTTTTTCAAAAATGTCATATCCACCATCTTGGATTTCAAAAATGACATCATTTTCGAATTTCCCACCCCCGATTTAGTCGAAAACCATACCCCACATGATATAATGTTTAAAAAGTCATTACTTTTTTCAAAAATGTCATATCCGCCATCTTGGATTTCAAAATTGACATCATTTTCGAATTTCCAACCCCCGATTTAGTCGAAAACCATACCCCACATGATATGTTTAAAAAGTCATAACTTTTTTCAAAAATGTGATATCCGCCATCTTGGATTTTAAAATTGACATCATTTTCGAATTTCCAACCCCCGATTTAGTCGAAAACCATACCCCACATGATATAATGTTTAAAAAGTCATTACTTTTTTCAAAAATGTCATATCCACCATCTTGGATTTCAAAAATGACATCATTTTCGAATTTCCCACCCCCGATTTAGTCGAAAACCATACCCCACATGATATAATGTTTAAAAAGTCATTACTTTTTTCAAAAATGTCATATCCGCCATCTTGGATTTCAAAATTGACATCATTTTCGAATTTCCACCCCCCGAATTAGTCGAAATCCATACCCCACATGATAATTTTGGCATCCCCACCCCCACTTTAGATCAAAATAACACTATCTATATAATTTTTGGAACTTCAATACTGAGAAGATGCCTTTTCGCCAAATTAAATTTGGTCAAGCGCGAGTCGGATTTTGGATACCAAAATACAGCGCAAACACGTAAACTTTGCTATAACATTGAAATCAGGCGCTGGTGCGGAATTAGTATGGAAAGTCCAAAATCCAACTCGCGCTTGACCAAATTTACTTTGTCGAAAAGGCATCTTCTCAGTATTGAAGTTCCTAAAATTATATAAATAGTGTTATTTTGATCTAAAGTGGGGGTGGGGATGCCAAAATTATCATGTGGGGTATGGATTTCGACTAATTCGGGGGTTGGAAATTCGAAAATGATGTCAATTTTGAAATCCAAGATGGCGGATAAGACGTTTTTGAAAAAAGTGATGACTTTTTAAACATTTTATCATGTGGGGTATGGATTTCCACTAAATCGGGGGTTGGAAATTCGAAAATGATGTCAATTTTAAAATCCAAGATGGCGGATATCCCATTTTTGAAAAAGTAATGACTTTTTAAACATATCATGTGGGGTATGGTTTTCGACTAAATCGGGGGTTGGAAATTCGAAAATGATGTCAATTTTGAAATCCAAGATGGCGGATATGACATTTTTGAAAAAAGTAATGACTTTTTAAACATTATATCATGTGGGGTATGGATTTCGAATAAATCGGGGGTTAGAAATTCGAAAATGATGTCAATTTTGATATCCAAGATGGCGGATATGACATTTTTGAAAAAAGTAATGACTTTTTAAACATTATATCATGTGGGGTATGGATTTCGAATAAATCGGGGGTTAGAAATTCGAAAATGATGTCAATTTTGAAATCCAAGATGGCGGACATGACATTTTTGAAAAATTCAACTGAAGTGGGTTTGGGAAATTCGAAAATGATGCACTCTGATCTTCGGTCCGTATGTGTGTCAAAACCCTTATCTCGGGAACGCGTGGAGATATCAAGTTAAAATTTAAACCATATACTCAAGTCTACAATCCCTTGAAGTCGTGAAAAAACCAATTTTCTGAATTAATAAAAACAAAGGATACGACCGTATATTTATATTTACTCTCAAGAGAATCAAAGTATATAGGGTACTTTCCGTTGACCTAGAACTATGAAATTTAGCAACTTATGTCGTAACTTAATCTTAAAAAAAACCGGCCAAGTGCGAGTCGGACTCGCGCACCGAGGGTTCCGTACAAACACTTTCCATCCTTAAGTGGTTAAGTTAAGTTTGCACCTGATATGTATAGCGCCCCATATAAATTAGGTGCAAAGTTTCGGAAATAAATGGCTGTGACATACGGACGGACAGACGGACAGACAGACGGATAGACGGACAGACAGACATGACGAATCTATAAGGGTTCCGTTTTTTGGCTACGGAACCCTAAAAAATTTGCTTTCAAAAGTTATATAAGGACTACCCGTTTGGATTAAGTTTACACCTCATTTGTATGCGGGGCCATAGGTACCAGGTGCAAACTTAACTTAAATACAAAAAATATGAAAATATAAGGGTTTGTTTACATTTTGTTAGTACTGAAAGTTTATTATTTTAAGGATTGCGTCATATTTTGCTACGGGACCCTAAAAAACTGGCACAGGTAATGAATTGGGCATCATCTAATTACCGGATAACATCACCGTGCTCGGCACCTTCGTGCTGTTCTTCTACGGCATCGCGCGCAGTGGGCGCTGCTGCCGTGCGCGCTGCGCCGCCGCTCGTGCCGCGCGCCCCGCGTCCAACGCCAACAGCGCCGTGTACAAGGCGGGCGCCGAGCTCAACGGCCAGACGCTGCCGCGCGACGCCGAGGCGGCCGACGGCAAGTCGCCGAACATCAACCTGGTCGTGCTGCCACCCGGACGGTCGCGCTGTCGGCCCTGCGCCGTTCTACAACCCCGACGATAGATATTAGAAATATATAACAAACTCGATTATATAGGACTTAAACCATAATTACATGGGGTCCCGCTGCATATACGTATATGTCGCTGCGCTCGCTGATTTCGTTTCGACCGGGACCTTCGCGCAGCGCGTGCTATCGCGACGAGTTTTGACTTGCCGTTTTTTAAACTTTATTGCACAATATGAAATTATGTCAATTTGTTAAATTAATAAATGAAAATAGTATCAATGTACGTAAATGACATGGAAAATATGAACATATTGGGCAATAAGTAACGAAACTTAGTTTTAGTTATTAATGTAACTAGGATGTGAAGAATATGCATTTTATTATTTTTACGTGTCGGATAGCCGAGCTGTAAGGCCCATAAAATATGGATAGGCAAACCTTACCTATTAATTAACCAATTATTATCTCCTTTATTAATTTAAAGTCTTAAGTTAGGTTTTTTCAATAAAGTTATATCAAAAGTAAAATACAATACAGAAATTACAAAATATATAAACACATTATAAAAAAACCTAACCTAGGGTGCCACCGGCAGCGGGGCAGGGCCCAGGCTACCGGTGGTTAGGGCTGCAGAGAGAGGAACCTCCTGACAATGCGCGCCGTGTCCAGGAGTACCGCCTTCTGTATCTGACCCTTGATCCAGCCATCTAGCGAGAGTCTAGTCGAGAGAAGAAGAAGGACTTTACTTACCTTTATACACAATTACTTCGGTTTCTTTACACACAAGTACAATACTTAGTATTTGTCACAATCACATGATTCACAACACAACCTAGGACGCAACGCATTACTGAAGTGACTCTTCATTGTGGCTGTAGAACACAAAATGATTTTCGCGCCATCGCGCCATTTTGCGTTGGGTGACGCTTCTCGCTTCTGGACGCGCATAGAGTATGGAGCTACATAGACGCGACGCCGCAAAAATGACTTTGTGGTGGTTCTTTTTTTTTTGCTTTTTAGTGATTGAAATTGAATTATTATTATTGAGTAGTTGTAGTAGCTCAACGTCACTAAATTATACTTTTCGATATAGGTATGTTAAGACTGTTAGACTTTAAAATAACTGAAAAGCCAAAAATAACCCGTTCATGTACAGATTACATTTGAACAAAAATACTCGTAATACCAAATGGTAATAATTAAAGGCTTTATGCGCGGAATAATTTTTCATAGTAAAAGTTGAGTGGTTTGGCACCGACTTCAAAAAGTGGTTCGAATCCCGGCCAGTGCAAATATTTGTGTGATGAACTCGAATATTTGCGCTTGGGTCATGGTTGTTCTATGTATTTAAGTACGTATATCGTTCTCTCCGGTTCACTATTTAAGTACTTACCTACATTAACCTCATAAAATCCTGAGTGTTCTAAATCAATTATTACACGACAATACTCAAAGAAAAAGACGATGACACTTCTATAAATTCTAACGGCATTTAATCTATACAGAGATCATCATCGCGACCACAAAACGTCGTAAGCGCCGTGTAAATCATGGCGCTTAGGACGTTACGAAAGCGGGGCATTGAGTCTCTGGCAAACGCGCGTGCAGGCTCAGCCGAGAGCGGGTCAAAACGTTGTAAGCGCTGTGAATTCCACGGCACTTACGACGTTTTGACCAGCTCTCGGCTGAGCCTGCACGCGCGTTTGCCAGAGGGGATCGCTGACAAGAAGCCCTTTGGCTGGCTTCGACTAATTTGCTGATTAGAAAGATTATCGATTACTAATATCATAATTCAAATTTGAAATTAGTAGTATACTAATGTCGATAATCGAATGACGACTACTTGTCTTAAAGAAATCACCACGAATGATATTGATATTGTTGACAAACCATCATAAAATCATTGCCAGTGTAACACATTAGTTGTAAAGAAATAAAGGGAAGCTATTGCAATTTTAGATTGACAATAATATATTTTGACCAAAGGTTAGATAATTTGATTACACTAAAGCAAATTAGACTGCAGTTTTTGGTATTAATGTTGATGTTTTATGAAAACAATATTTGGTTAGCAAAAAATCCATTTTGGGAAGCAAAAAGATATACGGACTCAACGTAAAATTATTTTGGTGTATGTATATTGATTTTGGAATACAAAATGATTTAGTTTAGGGAGCTCTGTATAGAGTGGGTTTAATTTATATGGAAGTAATTCATTTTACTTGGAATTTAGTTTTAGGGTAAGTATAAAGAGCATTTAGTTTTTTGCCTGCCTAGTAGGCCTACAATCGTATAGTATAGAGTATACATTGAATTAAGTAGATTAGTATCATCATCTCAGCCATAGGACGTCCACTGCTGAACATAGGCCTCCCCTTCGGGCAAAGCAGATAAATTGTGGGCGGTGCAACTAACTTAAACAAGTTTTAATAAATAATATTTAGATAAATACATATATCATATAATATATACACATATAAATAAATACAGATGAAACATACTAATCAGATAACCTAAGAATTCACAACTGCTAGCGTAGAGGTCACGCAAACGTATGTTGGTACTTTGTCATTTGTGCTTCGCTCCGCTGACCGATTTTGATGATTCATGTGACATTCTTTTCTTCTCTTTAAATTCTATTAAGTGACAGTTTTCAAAATAGCCGGACGTGTTTTCCTAAAGTGAAAATAGTGAAAACAAAGTTAACTTTCGTAATTTCAAACTTTAAGTGCGTGCGACGCCTCCAGATCATCGACGACCCCCGGGTTTTTTGCTACCATCCGAAGTGCTTGTCAAGCCTTCAACTCCCTGAATTTTCTCAGAATTTTCCGGCGGAAAACAGCCGAGTAAACGCCGAAAAACACTTTTTCTTTGTTCCCGTAACTTGCGACCTGGGATCGTCCGGCTAATTTTGAGGACGTATCAGCCTGCCTGACACCTTTCTGCGTTCAACCAAGAAAACAGAAAGAAAATCGGTCCAGAAACACCAGAGAAAAACAGGTTTTTATTGAACTTTAACAGTGAGTGACTTTTCTCCCCCCATTTCTCAGAACCTAGATCTTTTACCCCCATTTTTAGTGTACTGTTAATTAGCTTAAGTATCAATATAGTTCTGTGCAAAATTTCAGATTTTTCCTAGCTGTAGTTTTTTAGTAACGAATTTTCTCGCAAAACCAGCCGTTCAGAGCACAATATTTACGTAATTTTAATTCATTTTTTGACTTTTTTCCCTTCAAACTTTTCCAATTTTTTCTTTCATAATTTGCTCTGTCTCATCAAATAAATGGGTTCTGGGCTGTTTCCAACCCACACATGTATATAGTTTAGTTTTTATTTAAGTTTTAAATTTATCGATCTCGCGTTGTGTAAATATCAATATCCTTCTTCCATTCCACAACAATCTCACTTTATTGTTTATATATTTGTTAGCTTAGCTATCATTAGATTACTGTGCAAAATTACAGACCTATTATGTCAATAGTTTATACGTTATTAAAATAAAATAAATATTTAAGGGGGGCTCCCATACAACAAAGGGATTGGTTGCGTTAACTTTGCACCTCATTTGTATGGAGCGCTATACATACCAGGTGCAAACTTAACTTAACCACTTAAGGATGGAAAGTGTTTGTACGGAACCCTCGGTGCGCGAGTCCGACTCGCACTTGACCGGTTTTTTAATGATGTGTTATATGAATACAAGCTTTTGCCCGCGACTACGCAACCGCAACCTCGTACAACACGCTAGATATCCACGTAATCACCTTAATTAAACTATGTAACCTCGGATTAAATTATACTTTTCGAGAGCAACTGTTTTTTTTTAAAGTCGGTTAATATACATTTGTTGTATACCAAAACCTTCTTATTTCCAGAATGTAACGAATACATTACTGAAAACCGCATTAAAATCGGTCCAGCAAACATACGGGTCAAGCGCAGAACCTCCTTTTTTAGGATTCCGTACCCAAAGAGTAAGAACGGGACCCTATTTACCTATTTACTGCCGCTATAACTACAAATACTAAAAACAGAATAAAATAAATATTTGAGTGGGGCTCCCATACAACAAACGTGATTTTTTGCCGTTTTTTACTACTAGGTAGGTAGCAAGAGCATTGACTTGACTTGACATCTCTTATTTTTACTCTTTGGCACCACTTCCTTCTAGAATATTCCACGCTGACATAACAAACATGGCGGATCTGCGCATGTCCTGGCACGTTTCTTCATAAATCGGCTATTGCGCAGTCATATGGACCTAGTATGTACTTATAGTACACCTGGAGTGCTCATTGCTTCGTTCGATTTATTTTATACTAGCGACCCGCCCCGGCTTCGCACGGGTGCAATGCTGATAAATTATGCATGTATTATACATATAAACCTTCCTCTTGAATCACTCTATCTATTAAAAAAAACCGCATCAAAATCCGTTGCGTAGTTTTAAAGATTTAAGCATACAAAGGGACATAGGGACAGTGAAAGCGACTTTGTTTTATACTATGTAGTGATGATACCTAATGAAACTCATAAATAAATATAGTGAATGTTAGCTACTATGCCAGCAATAGCACACTTTTGGCTCCCGTTATTTTAACAGAACGCAGCAATCCTGTAATTGTTAATTTGATTTGATAAATGACAAACTTCGTTACTTAAGTCATACTTAAAAACAAAACAAACCAAAAAACATATTCTGATGTACGTGGACATGAACACATTTATGAGGATATAAAAAAAAAGTGGTTATTTTGTAGGGCAAAAAACTAAATGCTCACCAAAATGGCTTTTTTCACCAAAATTTCAAATTGGTGCTAGGCGGCTAAAACTCGAGGTGGAAAGTCAGATCTGGTATTTTCAGGTGGCTTGTGTTTAAACGCCTACCAAATATGATTAAACGCCTACCAAATATATTGATAAATTACTACCAATAAATTCTTAATGCTCACCAAAACGGATGAATGCTCACCAAATAGTGTATCCCAAACTATTCTATAAATAAAGCAAATAATTCTTTTTCTTACATCCTATAAAAATATATGAACACCTAAAAAGTTAATTTCAGACCAAATAATCTATATTACTGTCAAATGGATGTCACCAATATTTTATATTATTACTTCCATTTTAGTCATTTTTGCTGAGCACAGTGCCAAATAATGCTACATTTTTCGCCACGGACAACCTGATACAGGTTTTTTCATCGGCCATCTTTGTTCATGTTCATTTCATCTCATGTTTTAATAATTTAATTTTTGTTTTTCTCATGGTTTTATTCTTTATAAAGTGAATATTATTATAAACTGACATTGGCAAAAGCCTCGAGCTGCCATTCCTTGATTTAATTAATTAACCTGATACAGAATTGGTTAGAACTTATCATTAGAAACCTCGGAATATACTACAACAGGTAGCTATTGTGTTTATTTTCCAACTTATTCATGTTGGTAAAGTGACGTAATTTTCGGGCAAAAGAAAATCAAAGTAATCCATCTCTTCAACTTTAAGAAATATTTTGAATTATAATGTTTAACCTTTTGACCGCCACAGTCGGCTGTGGCCGTCAACAAAAAATCGTGCCCCTGACGCCACGTCGGCCACAGCCGTCCAAATTTCAATCATCAAAAACTTTGTAATTCTAACCGCTACAAGTATTTTTCAATCCCTGTTGATTTTGGGGCACATCTTTTTTTTTTTACTCTGGCGTCAGTGGCACGGTAAATTGCTAGACCGCTTGGCGGTCAATAAGTTAAAACGTAATACTGATCGTAGCTTTGTTTAGAAACGATTTACAACCTTCTACAGGCATTAGAAGTCAAGATATTAACTATTTTAGTTTTTTTGTTTTTATTTTTTTTCTCCCAAACGTGCAAGTAGTGGCTGGTAATTTTGATATGGGAAGTACCTCTGAGTGTCCTGAACATGTGATATTAAAATGGGCGCGGTAGCTCGTGGGGTCTTCAAGATACATGCCAATAAAACTTTTTGTCAGGGCTGCCAAAATAATTCGATCAAATTTTCGGTTAATTAATTTTTATGTAAACATTCATAGGAAATTTCTTTTCTACTTACTTTACAAATAATCACAACATTTTAATTAAAAAAATATATAATAAAAACAAAAAATATTATTCCGGTTTCATAAAATGTAGGTACGAAAACAACTTTTTTATTTTACATATGCTGGTGTCCGGAAATCCCGCTCTTCCATCAATAGAATTTAATAGAAAAAAACCAAAACAAATAATACTATAAGTATAAATATTATGTATACAAATATGTCTATGTTGAAAATTAAAAAGATTCGTCACTTTTGGAGTCACTTAGAGTCAATGTTGGTGTTAAGGTTCAAAAGAGACGAACATTTTTCATGCCACGGCTGTACCAACAAGACGGCTGCCTAAACCTTATCCTTCACCGACTAGACCGCAAGATTATAGTGATTATTAACTAACATCATTAGTTGAACATTGCGGCGAGCAAATTAAAAGGGCAATACATGTATCAATGAATGAGTCACTTATGTATTTTCTGGTTATTTACAATAAACATATGGACAAAAAGTAAGATACAAATTAGCAATAAACAACGCCATCAGCAGGATGACTAGGTACTTAAATTCTTATAAACATGCGATCATTGAGGTGTGAATATTGGAGATGAAAAAGTAAAAGAAGGTCAGAACGGCAAAATTTGTGAGTCTACATATGTTACAAATGCATTTAAGACATTTTCAGATTTCTAACATATGTAGGTAAGGATGTTTCCCTACAATCACTACATATTATAAAACAAAGCCTTTAAAACTACGCATCATATTCATTAAGATTACCACCTGTTTTTTAAAAACCTTCCCTATGAATAAACTCGGCCGACTTAGCCGAAAATTGAATTCTAATAGAATGTCTAATTTCAAAAGAGAAGACGGTTTGCCACTTACTACCGGCTTGGGAGCCGGTTTTACATCTTATCAAGGGTCAAGCAAGACACAAGAGTGGAAACCCTGGGCCTCGAACGGTGTAAATTAGCGAGTGTATTACAAGTAGGTTGGTTTTCTCCGCGTTTAACATAATACCGTTGTCATGGGACCATTGCACAATCTTACATACAAGCTCCCTGTGCGCAGTCAAGTTTGCCGCCATTTTTTTTTTATATAATTTGAAAGAATATCATCTAGAATAGACCTCGAGTATATTTATTATACAATTAAATTACTATCATTTATAATGATTAATGAAATACTGGGGGTTTCAAACTGACAGTTGACAGCTTCGCTCCAAAACGCATCTAAACTTGCGACGACCGACGACGTCACGTCATCTTTGTTTGCCAATGAACAATGAAAAATTTGATCGTAGTTGCTAAAATTAATGAATTCCGGCTTTCTTGAATAAATAGGTTTCTTTCTGTCAAACAAAAATTGACGGAGATATGATTGTTTAAAGAGCGCGTGGCAGCGCAATCACAGCCTCCCTTAAGCCCTTTAACCCTTCACCGTTTTAGAAAAAGGTTTTTTACTACATATTGCAATGAAGGATGTAGCTCTCTTAATTACCTTAACAATGGTTTTTTATAAATTGTGATATCATGAAAATTGAAGGAGTTATAATATTTTACCTACTCACCTACCCAAAAACTTATCATATTTTTTTCTACTTAGTAACTGAAAATTTCGGAGTATGAATATTTGGAGCAATGTGAAAGTACGCAGTATAATAGAGACCCACAACTATTGTAATGTGTATATATATACATAATATGGCTCATATATTTTGGAAACGTAGGCATGAACACATACCAACGTTCTTATATGTATATATAACACATTTAACACAAATGGCAATATTTTACTCTAAATTAAATTATTTTTAAATATGTAATCATATATATTTACTGTTTTAATTTAGGGGTAGTTTTAAGGGTAGAAAAGTTTAGAATATGATAATCATTTTCGAGAGTGTGGAATAATATTTAAATCGTTTTCATTTGATCAAAAAAAAATTTAACAATTTTTTATCAAGGGGTAGTTTTCAAGGGTTGAAAGGGGGTTAAAAATTTGATAATTATTATAGAGAATATAAAATATTACTTACTCTATACTTACATCTTTTTATATCATACCAAAGTATTTTTTTGTGATTTTTTCAATTTAGGGGTTGTTTGCAAGGGTTGTAAGATTTTCAAGGGGTTGAAAATGATTTTAATATGAGGTAATTATGTTAGAAAATACTTTACAATTTCACCACTTACTATTAGACATATTTTCTAGCGATAAAATGGCTCAATGTAAATTTTTCCATTAAGGGGTTGTTTAATGACTTCACTATAGCTGCTTCAATGACTGCACTATAGCTGTGCCCCGCGGTGTTACCCGCTCATCCCACGGGAACACTAAATTTATTCGGGATGAAAAGTATTCTATGTCCTTTCCCGGGTCTCACACTATCTCCATACCAAATTACATCTAAATCGGTTCAGCGGTTTAAGCGTGATTCATAAATATCTGAACACGACTCTTATTGACTGGGCGTTACAGATATTTATGAACGCCTTATATGCTGCGATATATCTGATGGCGACTGTATGAAAACTGCAGTCGTATGTTGGTACTTTGTCATTTGTGCTTCGCTCCGCTGACCGATTTTGATGATTCATGTGACATTCTTTTCTTCTCTTTAAATTCTATTAAGTGACAGTTTTCAAAATAGCCGGACGTGTTTTCCTAAAGTGAAAATAGTGAAAATAGTGAAAACAAAGTTAACTTTCGTAATTTCAAACTTTAAGTGCGTGCGACGCCTCCAGATCATCGACGACCCCCGGGTTTTTTGCTACCATCCGAAGTGCTTGTCAAGCCTTCAACTCCCTGAATTTTCTCAGAATTTTCCGGCGGAAAACAGCCGAGTAAACGCCGAAAAACACTTTTTCTTTGTTCCCGTAACTTGCGACCTGGGATCGTCCGGCTGATTTTGAGGACGTATCAGCCTGCCTGACACCTTTCTGCGTTCAACCAAGAAAACAGAAAGAAAATCGGTCCAGAAACACCAGAGAAAAACAGGTTTTTATTGAACTTTAACAGTGAGTGACTTTTCTCCCCCCATTTCTCAGAACCTAGATCTTTTACCCCCCATTTTTTGTGTACTGTTAATTAGCTTAAGTATCAATATAGTTCTGTGCAAAATTTCAGATTTTTCCTAGCTGTAGTTTTTTAGTAACGAATTTTCTCGCAAAACCAGCCGTTCAGAGCACAATATTTACGTAATTTTAATTCATTTTTTGACTTTTTTCCCTTCAAACTTTTCCAATTTTTTCTTTCATAATTTGCTCTGTCTCATCAAATAAATGGGTTCTGGGCTGTTTCCAACCCACTCATGTATATAGTTTAGTTTTTATTTAAGTTTTAAGTTTATCGATCTTGCGTTTTGTAAATATCAATATCCTTCTTCCATTCCACAACAATCTCACTTTATTGTTTATATAGTTGTTAGCTTAGCTATCATTAGATTACTGTGCAAAATTACAGACCTATTATGTCAATAGTTTATACGTTACGATTTTTCGTGTGTCAAGTCGCCCTGAACCTAACTTCTCACGAACTTCATGACATCGCTGATGACATGAAGGCCACGACTCTCATGGCTTATAGGTATAATCCACGTGGCTCGATTTCTTAAATGTAGGAGCCGCGAAATGAATCTTTTAACTATAATGTTGTCGGGGGTGTCTAGCATTTCGTCCACAGTCTGCGACAGCGCGTTAATTTTACTTTGACAAATATTTAGCTCTGCATCTGGTTTATCTACGCAAAATCTCGGTGCGGAGAGTACTATGGAGGATTCTCCCTTTTTCTCTAAACTTAGCATTTCTCTTAGTATTTTCGGTTGGACTAAAGCAAAGGGGGCGCGGCGCAGACAGGAAAAATTTTGATGGGGTTGGTGTCATGATAACACCTATTTATTATTGTTTTATCGTAAAGATTACGCTAAAATAAGCATGTTTTATGGAAACAACTTTTCTCTAAAATCAAAAATGGCCGAGATATTCGCCCTCAAAGATTGATGTTTTTCAAGGGAGCTGGGACAGAAAAATTTTGATGGATGTTGGTGTCATTATAACACCTATTTATTATTGTTTTATCGTAAAGATTACGCTAAAATAAGCACGTTTTATGGAAACAACTTTTCTCTAAAATCAAAAATGGCTGAGATATTCGCCCTCAAAGATTGATGTTTTTCAAGGGAGCTGGGACATTTTGATGGATGTTGGTGTCATTATAACACCTATTTTTTATGATGCTATCGTATATAATCGCCTTTGTATTGTACGAGCGCGCGGCGCTTTGCCAGTCTAGAGCATGTTGGTTATAATTTCTTTGTCCTCTTATCGAACCGAAACGGCTAGATGAATTTTAAGTTTTAACCAATTTTGGTAATACAGGGTTTGCTGGACGCCCAAATATGATTAAAAAATACTTTTTACCCGACTACGGTAAAGAATAAGTTTCTGTCAAAAATGACATTTTAGTGGCAAGCTTTTATAGCCGACTGTACTTTTCTTTGGATATCCATCAAATGCTCACTGAGACGATTCTAAAGAGCCCAAGCTCGGTAGGATTGCTTTTTTCTATTATAGAGTTCCTATGGCCACCTTCCGGCTCCATTATCAGATCACTCCCATGGTACCATATTATTGTATTGTCATCAAAGTTAAGTAAGTATGCAAAATTTCAGCTCAATCGGTTGACGATATCTGCTTCAAAATTGAGTTGCAAGATTTCACCCGAACAAACATAACTTAATAGATACATAAAAAAAGTTATCAGATCCCAGGAAAAGCCAAGTCCCTAAGCCCTGACTTTTCTAACCTACACCTTGGTTTAAAAAGTATGGCTTGGCCATTTCACACATCAGTTTATGTCTTTAATATTGTGATACAATTATTAATCTAAATTCCTAATATCTATGAAACAAATCGGCCATTAAATACTCCGCGCCTACTGAAGTTTTAAGAGCAATATTAATGTAGCGTTACCTGTGGTCTATTATTTTATATAGGAGATACAGACTGTTGCTTGGTTTTTTGACTCAAAAGTGGTTTGTTTTGTCATCAAATGCAGTATTCAGGCATGGACTTAGAGGGCCAGGGCCCCTAGGCACTTGGCATTTGGGGCCCCCTCCACCGTCTCGAAACACTTCTATTTTTTTAGCAAATGAAATCATATAATATACAATCGAGTTTAATTGAATAACTAAATGAAATAATGAACTTTATTTTGTTAGGAGGCCACGAGCACATTTTACATTTTCCGTTGTTAGGGTTCCGTACCCAAAGGGTAAAAACGGGACCCTATTACTGAGACTTCGCTGTCCGTCCGTCCGTCCGTCCGTCCGTCTGTCACCAGGCTGTATCTCAAGAACGGTGCTAGCTAGACAGTTGAAATTTTCACAGATGATGTATTTCTGTTGCCGCTATAACAACAAATACTAAAAATAAAATAAAATAAATATTAAAGGGGGGCTCACATACAACAAAGGGATTGGTTGCGTTAACTTTGTACCTCATTTGTATGGAGCGCTATACATACCAGGTGCAAACTTAACTTAACCACTTAAGGATGGAAAGTGTTTGTACGGAACCCTCGGTGCGCGAGTCCGACTCGCACTTGACCGGTTTTTTTACTTTTGAGGTACGGAAACCTAAAAATATTTTTTCTTAATTTTACGCGCACGTAGATTTTTTCCAAAATGAGCCATAATGTAATAAAAATAAGAATAGTAATTTAGGAACGGTAGCTACCTATACCTATTTCATGGATATACCGTCTGTTGACAACCAAAACACTATAAGTAACAAATACCTACTTATATAAAGCTCGTATCTAAGTGTCAATCTACTTACTAGATACGAGGTTTTGAAGAGTAGTGACAGAAATTTTAGTGAGTTTTGGTTGTCACCAGGCTATATACGACTATATCGTTCAGATATTTGTGAACACCTTGTTGAACTGTATATAAATGCCATTCAATCTCTCTTGTAAAATTATTGACGGCGATTGTATTCATATTAGTACAAGATTTACTTAGGTTGGGACTTTATAGGCCAATTGGTGTAAATAGTCACAAGATATTAATCTATTTATTTATTTATTTAAATGTTCCAGACATTTTATGTAATTATGCAGGTTTTATGTAAACGTCCATGTTTAGGTGATTATTACATATTTTTTTAGGCAAAAACACACACTAAAATTGAAAATTACACGATACTTTGAAAAATAAAGTACAAACTGTACAATGACATAGTATCTTTTGTAATCTTACACACACTTTTGTGAATATTCCAAAAAGGTTCAGGAAATATACAAAAAACTGTGTTTTTCAGAAAGAAATGTAAAATAACAAGTATTGTATGTAATAATAGCCGTTTCAATCGTTGTAAATACATATCTAAATGTACTTTTCCCATATATTCAATGTAATTATACAGATTTTATGTAAATGTCCAAGTTTTTAGTGATTCTGACATGCCTTTTATGTAAAAACACACACTATAATTGAAAATTCCACGATATTTTGTGAAATAAAGAAAAACCTGTATAATTACGGAATATTTATGAGAACTTACAGATACTTTAGGGAAAATTCCAAAAAGGTACAGGAAATTTGCAAAAAAATGTGTTTTTCAGAAAGATATGTAAATTAACAAGTTTCGTATGTAAGATAGCCGTTTCAATCGTTGTAAATACATGTCTAAATGTACTTTGCCTACACATTCAATGTAATTATACAGATTTTATGTAAACGTCCAAGTTTTTAGTGATTTTTTACATGACTTTTATGTAAAAACACACACAATAATTGAAAATTACACGATATTTTGTGAAATAAAGAAAAACCTGTATAATTACAGAATATTTATGAAATCTTACTGATACATTTGGGATAATTACAAAACTATGTAAAATGACGAGTTCCGTATGTAATAAAAGCGTTATAAATACATATTGAAATGTATTTTTCCCAAACATTCCATGTAATTATACAGAGTTTATGTACATATACAAATTTTTTATGATTATTACATATTGTTTATGAAAAAACACAGAATTAAATTGAAAATTACACGATATATTGAAAAATAAAGAAAAAACTGAAAATTTACTTAATATTCTACGTAATCCTACTAAAATTATTATGATCATTACAAAAAACTTATGTAATTTCACATAAAAATGGGTTTTTTCTGAAGATGTGTAGAATGACGACTTATGTATGTAAAATTACAGTTTTAAGCGTTATAAATACATATTGAAATGTATTTGTCCCAGACGCTCTATGTAATTTTACAGATTTTATGTAAACGTACACATATTATTAATTATTACATATTTTTTTTGTAAAAAGACATCAAAATCGTTGAATTTAACGAAGATATTTAAAATTACCAAAAATTATGGAAAAAAACCAAAATTTTGGTACTTTTCCCAGGTTTTGAGGGAATTATACAGGTTTCTGTAATTTTTTTGTGTGTAAAATCACATAATTTTTAACAGTGTAGATGTGATTATCGGTACCTACACCTAGGTATTGTTTAACGTAGTGTTGACGTGTCTACTACACTACCCAGCGAACACTACGAGTATCTAGAACAAAAGCATGGCCTATATGCATAGACTAATACGACGTTATATTAATATCGATACAATGTCATAGAAATGCATGCCATTTATAATAGGAGTAGATTTTAGTTTGTAAAACCTGTTTGAGATTGGTGTAGTTAAAAACCCATTTTTTTTTTAACATACAAAGGATACATACAATTTCGCGCATGTGAAGTCCAAATGTGACTCGAACACACGACCTCTGTTTAACAGGAGCATTGCTCTAATGCACATCCGAAAAATTATTCATATTGCGCTTTTTTTCATATTGGTTTTCCTTTTTAGTTCTCACTTAATCTTTTACTGAATAATGATCTTCTCAATATGCACTATGTTCGTTTAAACTATAAATTTGTGTAATTTGGAATTTCAGCCACCAGGTCGATGATTTAAATTTAACATCGAATTTAAGTCTTACTTACGTATTATAAATATATTTTCTTTTAGTATTTGGACTTGGTTGAAAACGTAGTAATTTTCGTTTATATGAAATTATTTTCTTATAATTTAGGATAATATCAGTATTATTTTATTACACAGGGAAGGTTTACTGAAGTCTACTATTTCCTTGTTTTAACACGTAATACTTTATATCTTCCAGTTCAGACAATACCGTGCGTTTTCCGTGGCTGTACAAGTTGCCCTATAGCGCATTTGGTCCTCTAGGCAAAGTTAAATGTTACTTTTGTTTTTACATTGCTTTTAACCCTGCAAAATCAAACCAAAATGGAAATTCACTTTCAACCCGCTATTAAGATAAACAATTGACCCACTTTCAGAATATGAGAAATTAAAAGGGTTGTCATTATATTTAATATTCATTTTTAGCATGAAATGCCTAAAAAGACAAGAACAATAACACTTTACTTAAAGGTTGTCTGAAAGATATCGCTCTTTAGCTATTAGACTGCATGTTGTTTACCTCCATTGTAATTTTAATTTTACTTGTTATCCATGTTTATGTGTGCAATAAAGAATATTCTATCTATTCTATTAACTGGCAAAATGCTTTTATCAATTGCTCATGGAATAGAATTACCTATATTCATACTAGTTAATTCACAATGCGTAATAAATGTCAAATTATTCACAATTACTAGTATAATTTTCCTATTCCAGAGAACTATGACAATCCGGTCAAATCGATTCAATTTCTAAGCGAAGATTTACTTTAAACGCCACTAACTGGACAATTCGTTTTAAAATGTCATTACTATAATAACCATGTTGTAGGTTTTACTCGTAATCGTTTATTTATAATGCACGAATACTTTAAATGGCAAATAAGTCGTTATTTCTAGTATATATATTCTTTTGTATTATACTTTATTCTATAGTGAACTCAAATCAGTCAAATCGTTTCAACTTCTAGACAACGATTTATTTAATAGAGTATAATATATATAACACTTATTGTCGATTTAGTTCCAGTGCAGATAAATCAATACCATGTTTTATTTGTTACATATCCAATCAATTTCGCGATAATCCCTCTACGACATGAATTACTGTAGTATCATTTAACTTTCGAATTTGACACGGTGTCACTTAGTCATACAATTTAAAATTTAGGAAACTATTTTCTCGGCCTGTCATTGCCAACGCACGACAGCTTGTTTGGTAGTTAATTTCCGTACCTTTACGGGCTACTCTAGGGGCTGATACGAGATCTTTCCGCCTATCATTGCCAACCAATGACAGCTTGTTTTGTAGTTGTTCACCGCTGATACAGCTGAACCGATTTTATTTTGATACCCTAATAGGGTTTTGTTTTTCTCAAATCCTGTTGGTTTTGCCTCCCATATTCCTATATTTTAATTACGTTCCCACTTTCCCAGTTCCTTTATTTGCTGCTAGGTATCCAAATGTTTGGGTAGTTTATTTAAACTATTTGCATTACGAATATTTGAATTTCCGATGCTTTGCAGCATCTGCATGGCTAGCACAATATTTTGCCGCGAACGTTTTTAGACTTGTGGCGCGACTCAACGCCACCCGTCTAGCTCGCACGGCATTGAAATGAAAGCGACAGACACCCTGTACTCAAGGAGTAAACAGTTGACGGGCTAGTTAAAATATAATTCTATTTAGGTGCCAATACGGTATTTGATGACAGCTCAAATCAGCTATTCGGTATAATGCACTGTGATAAATGGGTTATAAATTTAATAGTCATCAGGAGACTCCAATATTGTTATTTTTGTTTTATGTAGGTACTGCACATAGCTTACTCTCGATGCTACTACCAATTCATACATATATTGGCAGTTACTAACGTAAAATTTGTTAATTAAATTTGTTACTACCAAACATCAGTCGATACTTCGGTTTGGTTGGTAAAAGGAAACATACTTGTATGGGAGACAAACGAACAGTTTTCGGATTAGGTCTTAATTTCCACCCTTTGCTCGGTACCAGGGGTACTATTTTTGGCTCTTTTACAAAGAACCTCGAGGAGATTTTACTCCTTGGCACATTTTGGCTCTTTTAC